>JAVLRN010000018.1:0-481404 GCA_032821775.1 Sanguinoderma infundibulare | reverse complement strand
GAAGGGGGCTTCCTCCGAAACCTACCTCCATGTTCAACTCGATAAACCTTCGCACTTACCACCTCCTCTAGACATGCGACCGCCGCAGCATCGACCTCGAAGCCAGCGTTTAGTAATGTCGCCCAACATATGGTTGAGTCTCAGGCACGGCAATCTCTTTCACGGTGCACAGCCTCCCCTCCCACGGTGACGACCGGTGATGATCGATGATCCGCCAACTATCGACCATCGCAAATATCACCCGCAACATACACGCCTCTTCAGGCCTCTCAACCGCTGCTGAAGGTTTCAGTAATAGGCCTCGCTCGCTGCCATTGACACAGAGCTATGCCTGTACGCAACCTTACGCCAGCGAATTACAGGCTGTGCGACCAACTGCCAGTGGACGTCACTTTCCTCGTTGGACGTTGACGACGACCAAATTCTTCCGTCTTCTGTTGGCATGCGATTCCTGGGCTAGTACGCATTCCGTCGACTTCCTTCAGTCTTCCTTCTTCTCGGGTTTCCAACCGCTGCGGGTATGTGCTGCCTAAGCCTTCAACATTCGCCGATTTTGTGATACATCACATTGATCCACGTGCAGATCAGTACTCACGAAATCGCTTCCCACCAAAAACTTGAAAAAGACGTAACCTCCGCGTGCCCCTAGGCTCTATATGACGCTGACAGTGTGGGCCATCGGTACTGATGGATGTGCATTCCAGCATCGCATCCTCGGTTGCCTCGCAATGCCGCGGACGCGCAGCCATGATCTCTGACACCAACCAGTCAGTCCAGCCGCGATGGTCCAATTCTCGGATCCTCGGGTAATGTCTGGGTAATGCCCTCTGTTGTCCGTCGTGATGGCGCATCGGAGACCCCACCAGGCCAGCGCCCGCTGTTCAGAACAATACATAAGGTCTCCCTCCATCGCCCTCCGCTCGTTTTCTCGTCGCTGTCGTGTTTCCCGACTGCTCGTCGTCTCCTTTCCTCCTTATTCTTCCTGGCCTCCTGGACCCTGGTGGTTCCTTTCCTTCTTCTCGCCTTCTGGAGCGCCTTGTTCTCTTCAGCTTTTGCCTCCAGCCGTCAGCTTTCAGGCCTTTTGAATACTCGCACTAGTTCTCGCTTCCGTAAACGACCACGATGCACATCCTCGACACCTTGGTCGGCCTCGCCACCCTCGTCGCGCTCGCGCGCGCTGCGCCAACCCCGCTGTTCGGCATCAACTTTGGCTCTGGGGCCGTCTCGGACGGCACGCCCACTCCAGTTTCGCAAGATTCGATCACGACCGACCTCCAGCGCCCCGCGCAGTTCGCGCGCGCGGCGTATTGCGAGCCCGGGTCGGTGCAGAACTTGACGTGCGGTGCCGCGTGCGACGCGATTTCGACCGTCAAGGTCCTGGTCTCGGGCGGTGACGAGGGTGCCGTTCCTCGCTGTGAGTGCTTTCCGCACGCGCGCGCGCGCATCCGTACATCGCGTTTGGGCTTGCGGTCAGAGGTTTGGCTTTGACCGCCGCGGATGCGGTAGCGTTGTTTTATATCAGTCCAGACACAGGCTGACTGAACCCTAATGATGTGCTATTTGTGTTGGGCGCCGTCGCCCGCAGTCTTCGTCGCGGAGGACACGGATAACCAGGCGGTCGTCGTGGCGCACCAAGGCACGGACCCGGCGAACGTGCTATCGATTGCGAACGACGTCGAGGTCGCGCAGGTCGCCGCGAACTCGACGCTCTTCCCGCAGGCGTCCGAGCAAGTGCTGCTCCACTCGGGCTTCCAGGACACTCAAGGCCGGACCGCGGACGTCGTGCTCTCGACCGTCCAGAGCGCGCTCGCGTCAAACGGGTTCAAGAAGGTCGTGGTGACCGGACACTCGCTGGGCGCGGCGGTCGCGAGCTTGGACGCGGCGATGCTCCGGATGGCGCTCCCGCAGGACGTCAACGTCAGCTCGGTCGTGTTCGGGCTCCCGCGCGTGGGCAATTCCGCGTGGGCGGATCTCGTAAACAGCCTGGTGCGTACTGTTGCGTTTTTGGGCCGCACGAGGGCGAGAAGGATCGGGAGTGTTGAAGCTTGATGCGCACGCGCGTCGCGCGATGTCGTTGAATGGTCTAGGTCCCGGACTTTACGCACGTCACGAACCAGCAGGACCCGGTGCCGAACGTCCCGCTGCACTCGCTCAACTTCGAGCACCCCGCCGGGGAGCTACACATCACGGCGGTCAGCGCCTCGTCGGGCGACGCGACGATGGTCGCGTGTCCGGGCTCGGAGAACTCGGTGAGTAGTTCATGTATAACCATGCACGAGTGCTACATGTAGCAGTCGTCCAGGGCAACTGGGCCCATGGCACGTACTCAACAATCTCTTGCTTTCCGACATGTAGAATTGCTCGGCGGGGAACTCGCTCCTCGACAGTTCGATTCCGGACCACCTCGGCCCGTACTTCAACGACATCTCGTTCGGCGGCTCGCAATGCCCCAACTGAGCGCGGTGTTATGTGTCGCCCGGTTGTCCGTTTTGGGTTATGTTGATGGGCTTTTTTGGACTCTTATTATGGACAATTCAAGACTCGTGCTTGTATTCAATTTGTTGGGAGGGAATCACTTGGTCCATCGGGATGACGACACTTTGCGACCTGCACCGCCGCGGTGCAGGAAGGAAGCGGAGGTAAGTGCATATGCAAGTACAAGCTTCATCCAGAAGTAAGTTGAGTCGTCGTGCGCTCGGACTCCAATCATGCAGACACTTAGCTCGGATCCAAGTATCTCTGAGCCGAATTTGAAGACGATACTTGTGGGTCCAGTGAATGTATTGTCATTGAGTATGTCCTTCAATCAATTCGGTCACTCGGTGCCGGCGTGTACGATCCTCGCGTTCAGCTGCGAGCAGCGACGAGAGATCTGCTCGGTCTGGACCAGGGAATAAGCAATAGACGATAAGCGATACGCCCGCGGCGGCGCAGGAAGCGAGATCCGCGTTTGCAGCGCTCGGCTATTCTCTTTTCCTCCCACTCTCGACCATCTGCACTCTGCGCCAACGTCCGACGGGCGTCCGACTTGGCTGCGATAACGAATGGCTACGCGACACAGACGTGTGGCCAGTTCGCCAACGACGTCGTTTAACGCCTCCTTGCTCGCGTTCGAAACACCGTTCCCGGTCACGGGGCGCGGTCAGCTGGCTGCGGATCCCGCTGAAGCCCGGGTTGATCTCACGCAGGATGGAGGAAGCAGAGGAAAGCGAGGGTCAGAGGAACGGCTGGCGTGAGTAGCTTGCTTATTGCAATCGTTTTGCGGACTCAAAACTTTAAGAAGATACGCGTGGGGATTACGCTAGAAAAAGGGGTCCCGCCTCCGACGTATATGACCTCAAGAAGCAACCGCCCGGGCAAGATGACTCGTGAACGTCGAACCTTGCACCCTCTTCTCTCTATTACCCTATCATCACCATGCTCTCCTCTGGCTGCGCGCGTCTTCAGCCGTCTAGGACCGTCCTTGCAGGTCGCACGAGGAGCGTGTTGAACGTTAGCCCATTGAGGTGAGTACCGTCACGCTGCATGCTAGTGGACGAACGGGAGCTTTCTGGATGGTGGCGTGAAGAAAGGTTGGGATCATCACCGGAGGATTTAGTTGGGTATAACGCCTCCAGATGACGTGTATGCGCCTATTCGCGACCGCATATCTGCAAGGCGTGGTGGTCCCACAGTCTTGGCGATACGAAGTCTATGGACTGATTATCCATTTCACAGTCCCCGAAACAACCTTTCAACCGCAGCCTTGACTCGATGCTCATATGACGCACAACGTAGCGCCTGCGCGCACTTAAAGCCGTCGGACGGGCACGGGCAGGTCTCAACCCAAGTGCGCACCATGGCCTCGTCCTCTACCCAAGCGCACGACTCCCTGGTGCAATTCGGAAAGAAGCACGTCACGGCCGGCCTCGGTCGCGTCGTGGATGCGGTCGTGACGAAGGGCGAGGGCTCCTATGTTACCCTCGGAGACGGCAGGCAGATGCTCGACTTTACCTCGGGCATTGGCGTCACAGGCTTCGGTGAGTGGAAGCCTGTCCACTTTCGAGCGTGCAGTCCGTTAACGACGAGGTCTCCATAGGCCATTGCCACCCCAAGATCAGCAAAGCGGCTGCTGACCAGTGCATGAACGTCGTGCACATTCAGGTGAGTCCTTGTTGCATGATCTCTCCTTTGCCCGTTGCATCCGTCTGAACCATGTTGTCTTCCACAGTGCAGCATTGCGTTCCATCAGCCCTACCTCGAGCTCATCGAGAGGCTGCTCCCGATGATGCCCCACCCTTCGCTCGACTCATTCTTCTTCTGGAACTCGGGCTCCGAGGCCGTCGAGGCGGGCATCAAGATGGCGCGTGCGTTCACCGGTCGGCAGAACATCATCAACATGCAGGGCGGCTACCACGGCCGGACGATGGGTGCGATGGCCGTCACGAAGAGCAAGACGATCTACAGCGCGGGCTTCCATCCGGTCATGGTCCGTGGTGATATCTCTTATATCTTTATTCTTCTCTAGCGGTAACGCTGACGTCTCGCGTAATGACTCTTTTCAGCCCGGGGCGTTCACGATTCCTTTCCCGTACTGGCACCAGCTCGGCATGGACCCTGATACCCCTCCCGCAGAGTTGTCGAAGATGTGCTTGAACCAATTGGACCTCCTACTCGCGCAAGCGACCGCGCCAAAGGACACCGCCGCGATCATCATCGAGCCCGTCCTCGGAGAGGGCGGCTACGTCCCCGCACCACCAGAGTTCTTGCGCGGGCTCCGAGAGGTCTGCGACAAGCACGGTATGATGCTCATTATCGACGAGGTGCAGTGCGGATACGGTCGGACGGGCAAGAACTTCTACATGGAGTATTCCGGCGTCCGGCCCGACATCCTTATCAGTGCGAAGGTGCGCACTCAATCTCTCTGCTTCTTCACGCACCGCGAAATCCTGTGTTTCTGAACTCTGGTCCTAACTTTGCATCACGCAGGGTCTGGCGAATGGCTTCCCGCTGAGCGCGGTGATCAGCCGAAAGGAACTGACCAACAAGCTGCCAGCGGGCTCGATGGGCGGGACGTACGCCGGCAACCCAGTGTCCTGTGCGGCGGCCGTCGCGGCAGCCGACGTCATGAAAGAAGAGAAGATCTTGGAGAACGTCGAGGCTCGGTACGTTTCGCCCTGTACCCACTCTCCTCCTCTGGCTTCTTCTCCGTAGTCCATAGTCTGGACGTCCCGTTGAACTCTGAATCTCTTAAACGGTTTTGGCTGACGCGCTGCGTGATAGGTCTGCCGAACTCTTCGCCGCGCTCAACGC
Source organism: Sanguinoderma infundibulare (assembly GCA_032821775.1). Taxonomy (NCBI): domain Eukaryota; kingdom Fungi; phylum Basidiomycota; class Agaricomycetes; order Polyporales; family Polyporaceae; genus Sanguinoderma; species Sanguinoderma infundibulare. Next base: position 476,112 of record JAVLRN010000018.1, on the reverse strand, counting down.
GCTCCGGGCGGATCCCGCGGTGGGGCTCGCGATCCTGGACGTGCGCGGCAAGGGCCTGATGGTCGCAGTCGAGTTCGCGTCGCCGACGGGGACGGGGCCGCACGACCGGTTCGCGAAGGCGTCGGTGCCCGAGAAGCTGGCGAGCCGGGTGGCGCGGAGGTGCGTGGAGAAGGGGCTGTTGATCTTGACGACGAGCGTGTACGAGGTCGTGCGGTTCATCCCGGCGCTCAACATCTCGCGGGCGGACTTGGAGAAGGGGGTGCGGATCTTTGGGGAGGCCGTGAGGGAGGTCGTCAAGGAGCAGTCCAGCTCGTGAGGGGGAGAGTGTGGGTTGGAGGAGAGGATGTGGGTGTAAAAGGGAGGTTTGTCCGTGCGTCCCGCGTGAGGGCTTGTTTGCGTGTACTTATAACTGAGGTTTCGATTCAAATCTGGCACGGCGTATTGCCCAGAGGATGTGCTTCCGGTCACGGTGTTTCGCTAGGCATAGAGGAACGTCTGCTTAGATACCGACATTCCAGTCCCTGGCCTCCTGACGGATGTTGTCTTGGGTATGTTCTCGCTAAAGTCGTTCCCACCAACTCGACTTGTTCTTTCTGATGGCCCCTTGTCTCGCCATAGGCCGTGGAATGTTATGGCGAGAAATGGTCGATAGAGTTGCTGACAAGTTGAGGGCGAGATAAGTGAAATGTTGACCCTCAGTCAGCGTGCACAGCACCTAGCCAAGACTCTTGTTATCTATGCCAGTGGTGGACAGCTGTCGATGGCGTAGGTGCCATTCTTTAGCACAGTAGACGATGTCGGTACATATTAAATGTGCATAAGACAAGCTCAAGACGTCGCAAGTGTATGTGTGAGACGTTTTAAAGTTTTTTCCGATGCCGAGGCCGGCAGGAGGGGAATGCGGCACGGAGGCCGCCAGGTGAGGAAGCGCGGGATTCACGTTTTGGTCATGCACCGCACTGGGCGCGGTCAAATGGGTGCGCTCCGGCATCGACGCTCCCAGCGGCGACGCGTCTCTCGCTGAGCTTTCGGGGACGTTTACTACTAAGTCTTGACGGAGCCACGTCTGGCAGAACGGACGCTGCACCTGCGCCAGGCACGTTCATTCTCGTTTGTCCCACCAGACCCATCCGGCTCCATTCTCCTGTGACTTGCTCTTCCACGCCTCGCAGCTTCGTCGCGCTCTCCCCGCTCTTCCAGAAGGCCGCAAGGCTGGCCGGGCTCTCCATCCTACTGCCGTTCGCAGCCGGTCACTTATCGCTTTGCCTGGCCGCCTCCGTGCCGCTTCCCAGCTCTCGTGGCCCGCAGCCACTTCTCGCTAGTGCCTCCGATATACATACCCAGAAGCCTGCGCCGGGCTCGCGCGCAGACTGGCTTGATATCATACCCTCGCCTGCTCGCCTGCCCGCTGCCGCCAGGCTTCCTGCTGCCCATTCTCCCGGCGGCAGCACACGGTCCCGCCACAGCGCACAAGCTACGAGCCACCCCGGACCAGGACCAGGACCAGGACTAGGCACCTCTTCTCTTTCCCATCACCAATTCCCATGTCTCCGCCCTCCGCGTCCTACCGCCCACCTGCTCCCGGAGAGGTCCTTGGAGGATTTGCGCCCAGATGGCTGCTGCTACATTGGTGGACGGCGATCGCGTCCGTGATCGTCCTGGCGCTCGCACCTCGGTCGACACTTGGGTACATCCCCGCACAGGCGACCAACCAGACGAGCGTCGCGCAACAGGCCGGCTTGAACTTTTCGGACGTGTCGAAGCTGAGCATGCAGTGGTACCCGATGGGGTCGTACACCGAGCAGATATCCTATCAGCTCGTCGGCGCGGATAGCTTGGGGATCAATAAGGTGCATATTCCATTTCCTTAGTCCGTTTTCATGTTCCCTTTATCCCGGGCCGCTGTGGTGTGGGGTGTGTGACGTTGCGGGTGAGAGTGGTGGGAGGTTGAAACGTTGAACGCGGGGGGCGGGTGGGGGTGGCGATGATGTCGGGAGAGGTTAGCCCCGTTTGGATACCGTGCGTACGGAGACGTACGTTATCCCTGTCTGTGGCGAGGACAATCCCAGCCTATCCTCCGAGTCTGTAGTTTCGTCCGGTGTTGGTCCAATTTGACTGCTTATGACGTCTGTTTATATCAGGGAGCACTCGTCCACTTCTCGGAGGATAAGATGCCGAACGGCACGAGTGAGTCCTCCATCTGTTCGGTGCCTTATGCATAGGACGCTTGGCCCGGCCTTTGACAATGATGGTAATCTTTCAGCAACGACGCCGTGGATTGCGCTTGTGTCCTGCGACGCGAATTCCACCAACGCTTCATCCGAGGATGATATTTTTACCCTCGCCAGGGACAGAGGGGCGGTTGCTGCGGTGCGCGCTTCCTTTGCGAATGGTTGTGGTATTGCTAGTGACTAAATGTTTGTCTTGCAGCTCCTGTATTCACTCACGTCGGTATCGTGCTATATCAACCCAGAGTATTCGAATCCCGCCAACTTCGACCAAGTTATGGATATATTCGCCACGCAATCTCTTTCCTCTTCAAGGTGAGCCCGGTGCCAGTCGTGTACGACAATCTCTGCTTACTCGTATCTCGTGCAGACTTATCGAGACTCAGATCGACACCATCCTCGGAAATTCCTCGTCGAAGTATTATTGGTTCAGCCCCTCGCTGCTGAACAGTAGCTATAACGACGTGGAGGCGGCGATCGTCAACCACACCGTTCCTTCTCCCGGCTATCTATTCGCCACGCTTACCGCGTCTAACGCAACCGATCCGTCGTCGAACAGCACTGGACCTGCGAACACGCCCAGCAATGGCCAGGGGGCGTCCAACCCCCCTGGTGGTAACACGAACACTAGCTTAGCGATGTGGGCTATTCTTGTCGCCTCCTTCTTGATGTACTAGGCTCGGGTAACTGATTCGTGCTTGACTGTTCGTTGCTAGGATCATCCTGTACGCTATCACTGGTTGTGTCTCCGCCTTGTTCTGCGTCGTCATTATCTCTGGCGTACGTCCATTCCTATGTGATGCATATGCGCGCTCGACGTCCCCCTCACGTTCCTCGCATTTTGGCTTTGATAGGCAATCAGGGCGATCCGTCACCCCGAACGATACGGACCCCGCTCCGGCGACGCGTTTGGCCCGCCAGGCGTGCTCGGGGCCCAGAGTCGGGCCCGCGGTCTCACGCGGGCGATCCTCGACACATTCCCCGTCGTCAAATTCGGCAGGATCGATGCCGGCCCCGACGCGCCCGCGCCCGCGAAGGACATCGAGAGCGTCGACCATATGCCGTCCTCGCCCCCGGCGACAGGAAAGCCGGCGGCGAGTCTGGGCGATAACCGCTCGGAGGTCGCGGTCGAGCTCCGCGAGTGGACCGCGGCGGCCTCGCGCGTTGGGGATCGGGATCAAGAGAAACAGGACGAGGGTGCTGCCACCCTAGGATCCGTCGTCCTCCCCACTCTCGCGCGTGATCCTACGGCAGGTAGCGTCGACGCCGAGGATGCGGAAGGTGGGGAGCAGTCCCCCGGGGCCAGCTCGTCGTCGTCCGCCCCCAAGGCCGTGCCGCGTCCCCCGAAAGCGTTTACGGAGCGGCGAGGCAATTCGTCCGTGGCCGGGGAGAAGGACGTCGTCCCGGACGCGATCGGACGCGAGACGTGCCCGATTTGTATCGTAGACTTTGAAGAGGGCGACGACCTGCGGGTGCTGCCGTGTGAGGGCCACCACCGGTTCCACCAAGAGTGCGTCGACCAGTGGCTGTTGGAGCTCTCGAGCAGCTGTCCGCTGTGCCGGCAAGGTATAGTATCATACTCTACCCTCCTTCGCCTCTACACGAGGAGTTAGGGTGGACGCTGACGATTGATGTGCTCCCACAGATTTCCAGGCACTCCAGACAATGATGGCTGCGGGAGAGGAGGCGGACAACCTCGAGCCGCCGCACCCCCCAAGTCTTGGTACGGGGTCGGGCTCGGGGTCGGGTCCGGCGCGCCCGATATCGTCCGCCGCGGCGCGGTTCTCGCGGTATCTGCGGACGGCACGGAGGCGGCAGCGACGCGCGCGCGAGGATCCGAGCGAGTCTGACCTTACGACGGTCCAGCTTCAGACTCCTCCTCCTCCGCCCCCACCGATGCGCACGACGCTGCACGTGCTAGCAGGACGGAGCGAGTAGCCCGGACTCGAGTGTGAGTGTGTGAGTTGATCGGAGGGGCAGATGGACCATTTTATTCGTGCGTGGGCGCGTGGGCTTTGAACTGTTTCCGTGAGCATGCGGCGGACGTCTGTATTAGTAGCTAGCCGCCTTCCTGAGTTTATGACGGTTTGTACCAGTCGTTTTACGATAACTAATGTATGACTATGCTTTTGCCTTTCAGACTTTTCATGCCTTCGGAGGTGAATGTCTGGCAATTGCGGTTTGTGCTACCAGCGGAACGCATGTGTGTGGATGGCGTCGACCGGAGAGGGGCTCGGGGCGGCCACTTCTGTCGTCAGTCGCAAGGTAATGTAGGTGCGCTGTCAGGCAAGAGATCTCGCAAGAATTTTTACTAAACGAAAGTACAGAGATAACAGCCACGACGGTTGATATTCTACGCTGGAAGGTACGCATGACAACACTACTCAATTTACATCCAGCAATATCTCCAGAATTACCAAGAGGTGGGTTTTAGTTTTACCTCAACACCAGGATATCGCTAACCTTCGCCCAAGAATCAGAATTTTCCGACATCAAGACCCCGCGCTACGCAGCACTCGTTGCACTTCCTTTGCACAGTCCTCGATGTAATGTCGGCCTGCGTTGAAGACCTTAGAGGTCACTTTAGTTCTTACGCAAGCGCGTGCCGCGTCCTCGTCCCAGTCTCACGTCGAAGGACGACAACATGAAACTCTGAACCGCGCTCCAAGCCTCGCTCGCAAACGGCGACTACGGCGAGGACATCCCCCAATAATTTGATATGCCCAACGCCCCGCCTCCCCCACTCCCCTCGTGGATGGCCTCGTATCAACTGATTGCGACTACGATGTCATCGAGACGAGATGGCCCGCGACGCGCACGTCCACACGGCGGACGCAGGCGCATGTCTAGGAGCAGCTAGAGCAAAAGGACCCGGTTCTCGCAAGAATGGCGGGCCAGCGCTCAGTCATAGAGTGCGCCGCGCGCGGGAGGTCGCACTGCAGCATCACTCGAATCGATATGGCGTCGCGCTGCTGGTTCCGGCTCCGGTTCCGAAGAGCCAGAGTAAGGCGAGGACGAGGACGAGGACGAGGACTTCCGGAGCACAATCGCAATCGCGGAGAGCGAGGCGATGACGCAGGCACAATCTTGGCTCTGGGTCTGTACCGAGATCGCACGACACCCGGATGTGGCAGCAGCACACCGTGTACAATGAGGAGGACGAAGAGCTCCAGGCGCTGTGTGCGTGCGTCGAGACCGTGCCTGTTGCGTTCCGCATCTCTAGCCCGCCACCGATACCTACCCCGTCGGCGACGCGCCGTACTGCGATGCCGTCGCACGACCAGAGACGGTCGCCGAAAGCCCTTGCTCTGCCTGCGATACAGCGGCAGGCGTCGTTCGGGCTCGAGACGAAGTCGGAGGCGGAGAGCGAGTCCGTAGGCGGAACAGCCGAGCTTGGAAGAGATCAGGAAGAGGCAGCTTCCGAGATTGGGAGGTTGAAAGTCGGATTTGGCGTAGGTTCGCTTGCGTCATGATGTGTATGTGTCGTCAATGGGTTGCATGCGGATCGCTGATGTGTTCAACTTTGCAGACTTTCGGATCGTGACGAGTAGCTCATGTCTTGCCCTATGTTCAAGATTGCCAGCCACCCTTGAAATTTGTGGGGTGCGAGGTATTCAATATCTTCGAAGGATATATATAACGCTGTAATGTGATCCTTTCGTACAGTGATACTATGCATATGCTGACTGAAGACGTTGAGCACTCCGTGGAGGCATGCCGACCTGGAGCTGCAAGCCCACGACGGAATATGACGGTCAAGACATTCATACTGGTATAGCAAGGGGTTCATTACTCCAAGAAGTGGTTCAGAAGTCAGAGTAACTCACGACATACGTACATAACAACGGTTCATTAATATCCTACAAGCAACTTTCTTTTGGGATAATATCAGAAAGACGTCGAATGAAAACACTCCCATCGCGCGCCCCAGACGACAGTGTTCTCCCATCCAGAGAGAAGGCCACATGGGTAACCTCTCCACCATGCTCGCCGAACATCTTCACCCACGAGCCGTATCTCGTCCTCCACATGTCCACCTTTTCGTCGTCCGACGCCGATGCGAAGTACTTCCCGCATGGAGAGAAGCACGCAGCATTGACGCTCTTGCGATGCTCATTGAGCAACACGAGCGTGTCGCCGGTATTCGCATCCCAGATCTCCACCTGGTCTGACGACAGGAACAGGATCAACGCGCCATCTGGCGAAAACGTCACATCGTTTCTCGGTGCCGTATGTCTCCACAGTATGAGCAGCTCCTTTCCTGTGTCCACGTCCCAGAGTCGGACTGTATTGTCATCAGACGCCGTGGCGAGGAGTGCGCTCCCGGGATGGAAAGCAGCAGTGCTGATCCACTTGTCGTGACCTCGAAGGACGGTGTGCAGCGTGCCCAATGCCACATCCCAGACGCAACAGCCATGATTGTCCTCGTTTAAAGGTGATGCAATCCAGCGCCCGTCCGGGGAGAAGCAGAAGGAGCTGAGGGAACGCCCTCTGAATGCTAGCAGGTGGACCTGCTGGGACGTCCGGAAATCCCACAGGCACACGGCCGTGTGAGCTTCAAAGGAATTGGATGCGGGAGGACCAGAGGGATTCTCGCATTGGAAGGTGATCATGGTTCCATCGGGGGACCATCGGCAGGTTCCATAGCCCTTGACTGTCGCGACTTCGACGCCACCCCGGGTGATATCCCAAATCGCGACCGAGCCCCTCCTATCCTCGCCTGCAGATACGAGATACTGACTGTCTGGGGAGAAGGACAGTGACCCCACACCTCCTCCATGAGCAGTCCATTCATGGGCGATCTGGCCGTCCGAGTCCCAGAGGATGATTGTGGAGTCCGAAGACCCGGTTGCGGTCCACTTGCTGTCCGGAGAAATAGCAAGCGATGTCACCCAGCCGTCGTGGCCATTGGGAGTCGCTACACATCGACAAATGATTAATCACATTGCCACATTATATCAGCATCCCTGGGACGCACCCTGGCCCCACCGCGGTTCAACTACAAGTATTTTCCGTTGGTGCATCTTGGGGAAGTACTTCCTGAACTCTTGAGTCCAGAAATGCTTTCTGCGAGGATGGAGTCCTTCGATGATGGGGATGCTTATTCGAGGTTGAGGGAAACGGTGCAGTTCCTGATCCAACTGTGAACACCTGAGTGGCAGATCCCCCCCTTCTCCGCGCAATGCCCTTAAAGGACGAATGTATTCTGAAAAGGTTACTATAACCTCATTCGGCTTTGGGGGCTGGAGACTCTTCAAAAACTCGACAACCAGCTCGATGGGTTTGGTCTTGAACAGCGACCTCAAGGTCAGCGAGTGCAGTCGAGCACAGTGCGCTAATTGTGGGGTCAGAATTGAAACCTTGATACTCTCTGAACATGAAAAATCGAGTATAGGAATGGTCAAGCATAGCGAACCGTAAGATACTGGTGGGCTCACCGAGGTTCACGGTCAGAGTCTCCACAGTGGGTTTCGCCAACTCCAACAGAAACTCATTTGTGGCATCATCCATAAAGCCATTCATCTGAAATGAGGATGTACAGGTCAGCCATTGTCCTGGATACGTGCCGGGTAATGTCGGTCCTCACCTCGAGTGTCCTTAGCCGTAACCGCCTACATGATTGTTGTCCAGGTGCAGTCAGATGTGGGCCGGCATGATTCTTGATACGCAGTGCGAGGCAGACGAGTTCTTCGACGTTCGGAAACGCGGAGACTAGCCGGACAAAGTCCAGGTCTGTCGCAAAAGTAATGTTGTAGAATCGTAGCCTCTGAATGTGTGTTGCAGATGCACGACAGAATGTGAGACAGGTTTTGTGAGGCAGAAGGACAACGTAGTCATCGAATGGAGCAGTGAATTCGATTTCGGCGAGATTGGGGAGGAGTTTAAGGGGGAGGGAAGGCACCAAGTGGGTCGGATCTATGGACATCGACCGAACGAGGGGGACGAGGTGGGGTTTGGCGTGAAGGAGATGGCGAAGGCCGAAGATCTGATTGGTGCCGTAGAACCGGAGGTGTGCAACCAGGAGAGAAAGACTGCGAGGACGGAGTTGGCGACATGTGAGGGAAAAGTTGCGTAGGGCCTTGCGACTATAGTAATCGTCATTTGAACAATGGCCGATGACCCTCTCGATGACTTCCCAGGGGGGCGCGGGAGGCATAGTGAGTTAGGTGCTGGAGACTGGGGAAGCGGGTGCGGAGGGTGAGGAGGGTGAGGAGGGTGAAGAGGGTGAGGAGGGCGAGGAGGGCGAGGAGGGTGAAGAGTCCATCGTCGTTCAAGGACAGATTCAGTGTGTATGGACAGGACAGGGCTGGGTCGCACTGTCCCCGAGTCTTACGGCGGCTCGTCGAAGCTCTGGGTCATCCACACGTTGTTTCGGAGCTGAAATATACCCTACGCCCTCGTCTAGTCAATTAAACCTTAGTTCGATGAACGTGCAGACGCTTCAATGGATCGTCAATGCCGATATGTGCTAGGTGGGTTGAAACTTACGTCAAATGGCATAGCTAGGCGCGCACCAGCGAGTTTGAACGTCGGGAGAGGGAACGATTTACGCAGCTTTGGTGCCGGACCGGTTACGCACCGCCAACTCGACCACGCAGAAGCTGCACGCCCTCCAACACGACACAGCCAACGAGGCATCATGTATGAAGGTTCACCTGTACATTCAAGCTGCAGTATCAGTATCATCTCGCGGTATGTGTCAGGATCGATAGGTGTAAGCGTACTCGTATTAGGATTACGTCGGCCAGCGTCACATCCTCTGGCGGTTGATCGTGTGCAGGGGCGGAACGTGACATGACTGAGGTAGAAAGGGTACGATTTAAGCATTGTACAAGATGGTAAGCGGTGGGTGTATCTGACAGACAAGGTTTATTACGGGGATGGTCTGGGAGTGAGACATGTAGCGGAGGTATTGGAGGATCGTTCGTCATGTGAGTACGCATAATATATGGAGGCCAGAACTGTTTCTAAGTGGTCGTCGAATCAAAGAAGGTGCGGCAATGATCAGGCGTGCAGTGCTCTCCCGTAGCACTCGTCAAAAACATGAACGTAGCAAAACAAACGCAAGAAAAAGAGAGTCTAAGTCCTCCACTCGAACCGCAAGTTACCGTCGACAGGGCTCGTGTAGTCAATTTGCATCTGGTGTTGCGCGCGCTTCAGCAACGCGAGCGGACTCCTCCACGACGCACATCGGCGATGCACCCCCGACCCTGAACGGCGACGCAGCCAGCTCGTAGTTGTTCGACGTCTGTGCGCGCCGGCTGAGCGGCTGGCGCGGGATCCCCGTTGGCGTGGGCGTTGATGGCCTCCCGACAACGGCCGAAAGAAGAGAGCCGGTACGCGAGTTGACCAGCGTGAGTACCGGGAGGGCTCCAGGGAGGGATGGGGTACACGTCATACACATTGCGCGCAGGCCGAACATATGCGTTGAAAGTGCGAAAGAAACTGACCAACGGATGGTCCCGCATGTAAAACGGCGAGAGAAACTCACCAGAGGACGGTCCCGAAGCTGCCACGGAACCTCCGAAGAATGCCTGTCGGCTTCGCACCAGCAGGAGCATTCTCCTGGACAACTATTCAGGCTCCAGATGCGGCAGACAGAACGCTGGCATCGCTCCCCGAGCGCGTCCGCAAACTGCGTTGTAAAGAAGCAGCCGCGGCGGGAGATAGGTGACTTCAGGGGAGTGAGCGGGGATGCGAATCCTGCAAGAGACGAACGGCGGCGCTGGAGGCGGGGTTGGGAGTCGTCCGCTGAGGGAATGGATATCAATTGGAGGACTTGGGACTCATCCGCCACGCTCCCGTGGGTGCTCGTGTGCGCTGTAGGAGTGGTATCGTCCTGCAAGAGTGTGGCGGCGGCTGCTCGTGACGTAAACGGAGAAGGGGATTGAGACGCCTGCGTACTTGGGGGTTCGGTGCAAGGAGGCCAGAGGAAGGTGAGAATCCAGAGAAACGCATTGCAGAGACGGTTGGCCTGCGGTTGGCGCAACTCTCACGCGTGCCATTCGCTTCTAGGCAACTCCCCGGCGCTACTGGGCCGGGCCCGTCGTCGAACGGTCTTCTTCCCGACCCAGTGCCACTCATTTCTGCTTTCTCTGACACTGAGGGACACTATGTGAGTATGTGAGCCTGTATTCGACCTGGTGCCGTCTATCTGACTGATCCTAACGTTCTCGGCCCTGTGTGGAGTTTGCAGAGATTGCTAGATGACCGTACGCGTCCAGCTATCAGCGCGAACATGGCGGGCTCCTGAGGTGCGTTTCGAACAGTTATTTAGTTCTCTTCTGCATTATCGCTCGTGGCGCAGGTCTCTTATCCCTTAAATTCATAGAAGGGCATCGCAGGTTTTGGTCTCGAGCGCACCGAGTGTTGTCATTGCCCAAGAACTAGCACGCGAATTCCGAGTACAATGTTAAGTACAGGTCGTTGACTTTACCAGGACGCCGTTTGCATCCGCGCTGCACCACACTACGACGCTCCAGCAATATCTCCAGAATTGCCAAGAGGTGGGCTTTAGTTTGACCTCAACACCGGGATATCGCTAACCTTCGCCCAAGAATCAGAATTTTCCGACATCAAGACCCCGCGCTGCACAGCACTCCCTGCACTTCCTTTGCATAGTCATCGATGTAATGTCGACCTGCGTAGAAGACCCCAGAGGTCACTTCAGTTCCAACGCAAGTGCGTCCTCGTCCCAGTCTCACGTCGAAGGACGACAACATGGAACTCCGAACCACGCTCCAAGCCTTGCTCGCAAATGGCGACTACGGCGACTCGAGAGGACATCCCCCAATAATTTGATATGTTCAACGCCCCGCCTCTCCCTCTTCCCTCGTGGACGGCCTCGTCCAAACCGATTGCGACTACGATGTCATCGAGACGAGATGGCCCGCGGCGCGCACGTCCAGACAGCGGACGCAGGCGCATGTCTAGGAGCAGCTAGAGCAAAAGGACCAGGTTCTCGCAAGCATGGCAGGCCAGCGCTCAGTCATAGAGTGCGCCGCGTGCGGGAGGTCGCACTGCAGCATCACTCGAATCGATATGGCGTCGCCCTGCTGGTTCCGGCCCCGGTTCTGAAGAGCCAGAGTTAAAGGCGAGGACGAGGACCTCCGGAGCACAATCGCGGAGAGCGAGGCGATGATGCAGGCACAATCTCTGGCTCTGGTTCTGTGCCGAGATCGCACGACGTCCCGATGTGGCAGCAGCACACGGTGTACAATGAGGAGGACGAAGAGCTCCAGGCGCTGCGTGCGTGCGTCGAGACCGTCCCCGCTGCGTTCCGCATCCCCCGCCCGCCACCGATACCTACCCCGTCGGCGACGCGCCGTACTGCGATGCCGTCGCACGACCAGAGACGGTCGCCAAAAGCCCTTGCTCTGCCTGCGATACAGCGGCAGGCGTCGTTCGAGCTCGGGACGAAGTCGGAGGCGGAGAGGCGGAACAGCCGAGCTTGGAGGAGATCAGGAAGAGGCGGCTTCCGAGATTTGGAGGTTGAAAGTCGGATTTGGCGTAGGTTCGCTTGCGTCATGATGTGTATGTGTCGTCAATGGATCGCTGACGTGTTCAACGTGCAGGCTTTCGGATAGTGACGCGTAGCTCATGTCTTGCCCTATGTTCAAGATTGCCAGCCACCCAAATTTGTAGGGTGCGAGGTATTCAATATCTTCAAAGGATGTATATACCACTGTAATCTGATCCTTTCGTACAGTGATACTATGCACATGCTGACTGAAGACGTTGAGCACTCCTTGGACGTTGGCATGCCGACCTGGAGGTGCAAGCCCACGATGGAATATGACGGTCAAGGGCATTCACAGTGGTATAGCCTCAAGGCATTCGTCACTCCAGAAAGTGATTCGGAAGTCCAGTGCGCGAAGACGGCGTACGTACATAACAACGATTCGTCAAGTCCTGTCATGCTACTACGTATGCTACATTAATATCCTACAAGCAGCTTTCTTCTGGGATAATATCAGAAAGACGTCGAATGACAATGCTTCCATTGTACGCCCCAGACGACAGCGTTCTCCCGTCCGGAGAGAAGGCGACTTTGGTAACGTATGCCCTGTGCTCTCGGAACGTCGCCACGCACGAGCCCTCTCTCGTCCTCCACAGTTGCACCGTTTCGTCGTTCGACGCCGATGCGACGTACTCTCCGCACGGAGAGAAGCACGCAGCCCGAACCACGTCGCTATGCCCGCTGAATGTCAGGAGCATCGCGCCGCTGGTCACGTCCCAGATCCTCGCCGTGTGGTCTCTCGACGCGGACAGCACCAACGTACCGTTCGGCGAAAACACCGCATCCTCTACCTGATCTGTGTGCCCCTTCAACGTGAACAACTCCTTTCCTGTGTCCACGTCCCAGAGCCGGACTGTATTGTCACAAGACGCCGTGGCAAGGAGTGCGCTCCCGGGATGGAAAGCAGCGGTCCTGATCCACTTCTCGTGACCTCGAAGGACGGTGTGCAGCGTGCCCAATGCCACATCCCAGACCCAACAGTCATAATTGTCCTTGTTTAAAGGTGATGCAGCAATCCAGCGCCCGTCCGGGGAGAAGCAGAAGGAGTCGAGGGAATGCCCTCTGAATGCTAGGAGGCGGACCTGCTGGGACGTCCGGAAATCCCACAGGCACACGGCCGTGTGACCTTCAACGGAATTGGGTGCGACAGGATCAGGGGTGTTGTCGCATAGGAAGGCGATCATGGTTCCATCGGGGGACCATCGGCAGGGTGGGTGACCCTTGACTGTCGCGACTTCGAAGCCACCCCGGGTGATATCCCAAATCGCGACCGAGCTCTTCCACTCCTTGCCCGCAGATACGAGATATTGACTGTCTGGGGAGAAGGACAGTGACCCCACACCTCCTCCATGCGCAATCCATTCATGGGCGACCTGGCCGTCCGAGTCCCAAAGGATGATCGTGGAGTCCGAAGACCCGGTTGCGATCCACTTGCTGTCCGGAGAAATAGCAAGCGATGACACCCAGTCGTCGTGGCCACTGGGAGTCGCTACACATCGACAAATGATTAGTCGCATTGTCGCATTATAACAGCGTCTCTGGGACGCACACAGGTCCCACGGCGATTCAACTACAAGCGTGTTCCGTTCGTGCATTGTGGGGCAGTACTTCCTGAACTCTTGAGTCCAGAAATGCTTTCTGCGAGGATGGAGTGCTCCGGTGATGGATATGTTTATTCGAGGTTGAGGGAAACGGTGCAGTTCCTGATCCAACTCTGAGCATCTGAGTGGCACATCCCTCTCTTCTCCGCGCAACTTTCCCATTACAGAAAAAATGGATTCTGAAAGGGTTACTGTAACCTCTTTCGGGTTTGGGGGCTGGAGATTCTTCAAAAACTCGACAACCAGCTCGATGGATTTGGTCTCGAACGGCGACGTGAAGGTCAGCGAGTGCAGTCGAGCCCAGTTCGGTGATTGTGAGGTCGGAAATGAAACCTGGATACCCTCTGAACATGAAAAATCGAGTATATGAATGGTCAAGCATAGCGAACTGTAAGATACTGGTGGGCTCACTGAGGTTCATGGTTAGAGTCTCCACCGTGGGTTTAGCCAACTCCAACAGAAACTTGATTATGGTATCATTGATCAAGTTATATATCTGAAATGAGAATGCACAGGTCAGCCATTGTCCTGGATACGTGCCGGGTCATGTTGGTCCTCACTTCGAGTGTCCTTAGCTGTAATCGTCTACATGATTGTTGTCCACTGGCAGGTGCAGTCAGATGTGGGCCGGCATCATTGTTGATAAACAGTCCGTGGCAGACAAGTTCTTTGACGTTTGGAAATGCAGCGAGTAGCCGGACAAAGTCCAGATCTGTCGCAAAAGTAATATCGTAGAATCGTAGCCTCTGAATGTGTGTTCCAGATGCCCGACAGAATGTGAGACTAGTCTTGTGTGGCAGAACGACAACGGAGCGGCGGAATGAAACATAAGTGAAGTTGATTTCGGTGAGATTGGGGAGGAGTTTAAGGGGGAGGGAAGGCACCAAGTCGGTCGGATTTATGGACATCGACCGAACGAAGGGGGCGAGGTGGGGTTTGGCGCAGAGGAAGTCGCAGAAATCGAATACCCGCTCCCTGTCAGCGATCGTGACCCACGCAATCAGGAGACAGTAACTGCGAGGACGGAGTTGGCGACATGTGAGGGAAAAGTTGTGTATGGCCTGGCGACCATGGTAATCGTCATTTGGACAGTGACCGATGACCCTCTCGATGACTTCCCAGGGGAGCGCGGGAGGCATAGGGAGTTGAGCGCTGGAGACTGGAGAAGGGGGTGAGGAGGGCGAGGAGGGCGAGGAGGGCGAGGAGTCCATCGTCGTTCAAGGACAGATGCGGTGTGGCCGGTGAGATATGGGCAGGACAGGGCTCGGCCGCAGTATCCCCGAAAGCTTGGAGTCTTCCGGCGGCTCGTAGAAGCTCCAGCTCGTCCACACGTTCGTTCAGAGCTCAAATATACCCTGCCCCCTCGTCAAGTCAATTAAACTTCGGTTCGATGAACCTGCAGTCGCTTCACTGAATTGTCAATCCTAACATATGCTGGGTGGCTTCAAACTCACGCCAGATGACATAGGCCCGCACCAGCGAGTTTGAACGTCGGGAGAGTGAAGGATTTACACAGCTTTGGGGCAGCACTGGTTACACACCGCAATCTACCACAACTCGATGATTGCGCGGAAGCTGAACACACTCCGACACGGCACAGCCAACGAGGCATCACGCACAAGGTTCACCTGTACATTCAAGTTGGGGTATCAGTATCATCTCGCGGTGTGCGCCAGGATCGATAGTCGTATGCGTACTTGTATTAGGATTACGTCGGCCAGTGTCATATCTAATTCCGAACGCAGGCGGTTGGTCATGTGCAGGGGCCGAACATGAGGTAGAAACAGTACGATTTAAGCATTGTACAATATGGTAAGCGGTGGGTGTACCTGACAGGCAAGGTTCATTACGGGGACGGTCGGGGAGTGAGACATGTAGCGGAGATATTGGAGGATCGTTCGTCATGTGAGTACGCATACATAATAATATGTGGAGGCCAGAACTGTCTCTAAGTGGTCGTCGAATTAAAGAAGGTGCGGCGATGATTAGGCGTGCAGTGCTCTCCTATAGCACTCGTCATAAACATGAACGTAGCAAAATGAACGCAAGAAAAACAGAGTCTCGGTCCTCCACTCGAACCGCAAGTTACTATCGACAGGGCTCGTGTAGTTCTCCACGACGCACATCAGCGATGCACCCCCTACCCTGAACGGCGACGCAGCCAGCTCGTAGTTGTCCAACATCTGTGTGCGCCGACTGGGGGATTCTGGTCGTCGTGGGCGAGTTGGTCAGCATACCGGGGGGTGGGGCTGCAGGTGAGGGACACAGTTGGAGAAGGAGAGCAGGTATGGCGGGAATGAAGCGGCGCAGTCCTGGCCGAGAGGTGGATGGGAGAGACAAGGAGGCGCACGGCGTACACATTGCGCGCAGGCCGAAAATATACGTTGAAAGCGCGAACAAGACTGACCAACAGATGGTCATGTATGTAAAATGGTGAGAGGAACTTACCGAAGAGCGGTCCCGAGGCTCCCACTGCGGAGGCTCCCAAGAATGCCTGTCGGCTTCGCACCAGCAGGAGCGTTCTCCTGAAGAGCCATCGAAGCTCCAGATGCGGCGGAGAGAACGCTTCCATCGCTCCCCGAGCGCGTCCGCAAGCTGTGTTGTAAAGAAGCAACCGCGGCGCGGGTTGGTGTCGAGGACTTGAGGGGGGTGAGCGGGGGGTGGAGCCTGCGAGGCAGGAACGGCGGCGCCGGAGGCGGGGTCGGGGGTCGTCCGCAGAGGGAATGGATATCGACGGGAGGACTTGGGACTCATCCACCACGCTCCTACGGGTGCTCGTGTGCGCCGTAGGCGTGGTATGTTCCAGTGCGAGTGTGGCGGCGGCGGCTCATGGCGTAGATGGAGAAGGGGGTGGAGATGCCTGCGTACTTAGGGGGTTGGGCGCAAGGAGGCCGGAAGTAAACAAGGAAGAGTAGCCCAGCGTGGCGGACATATTGTATCTAGGTTTGACTTCGCGTTCGGAGCTCGAGGTGGAATGGGTATGAAGTGTCGTGAGTAGCAGATTAGAGTGATGCTATACGGTGGAGCGTGATAGTCGTGGAGCACTGTGAATGGATTACACGCAAGAAGGACGAGATGGGGCAGGGTATGGAGAGTCGGGCCCAGGAGGGCGAGAGATGACGGGGGCGAGGGGGACTGGATGGCAAGCCTTTTGAGGCGGGCGAGGTGGGGGACGGGAGAGAAAAACCGTCCCGAAAATCAACCTTATCGATCTACTTCGAGAGGCAGGCGCCAGGGTCCATGCTCTGCGCCCAGCATGCGCTCAACTCTCTTTTGCGTGAGTGCACGGGTTTCTCCATTCGCGGACACTTGTTTTGCGTCTTTCAGAGGGACACTATGTGAGTCTCTGTTTGATCCATCGCTCACCTGCCGACCCTGACATTTCTGAGTCAGTTCTCTGCCGCCGAACTTGCAGAGATCGCTCGCGGACTAGATCAGGATGAGAACCTCGCATTACATGACGATGCGCGTGCAGCGACGAGCATGAACATGGACGACTCAGGTACGCTTCAAACACATCTTTGTCTTTCATTTCACCCACGACATCCCTCGTGGCGCAGGTTTCTTCTCCGTGCAAGTCATGCAGAAGGCCCTGCAGAATTTTGGTCTCGAGTGCGCACTCGCCTTGGTTATACGCGTCTCCATATTGTTTCTAACTTCCCTTCTGCCTCTAGCCTTATTCCTTGGGAGGCACAAAGCCAGAGACCTCACCACCCCCATCCCGAGTACGCCACTGGCCGGGTATTGCGTTATGTGCTGTACGCTGACCCAGTGCTAGGACTCAATTGGCATTCGTGCTGAACCATGACCTTCATTGGTACACATTACGACGATTCGGCAACGTCTCCCTCGATCCCAATCCCGAGGCTGATCCCGGAGGCGGATTCTGGTTCGACCTCAACTCCAGCAACGATACCCCGCAACGCATCGGAAACCTTCACCTAGGAATGTTTCTCCATCAAGTGCGAGAGAATGGTACGCCACTGTTAATGCTCTACCATATACAGAAGACTGATGACAATTGTCCGGCAGGCTACACGATCTTCGCAGTCACCCAGAGAGATGCCGCAGGACCACTCGCCCTCTCCCGCACAGCAGTAGACGAGATGTTCGCCTATGTCGAAGATCCAACAGGCCACTCCAATCCCTACCCAGGCGCGTCGTCGTCTCAGTCACACCTCGAAGGCTTCGAGGATGAAGACATGGAACTCCAAGCCGCACTCCAAGCCGAGCTCGCAGGCGGTGACTACGGCGAGTACATCCCCCAACGTTTTGATGCACCCAACCCTCCGCCTGTCCAACCGCCCTCGCGAACGGCCTCTGGCATCCCGATCAATCGCGACTACGATGTGATCGAGATCGACGAGGAGGAAGACGAGACCGGCGCGCACGTCCAGACGCAGGCGCGCGTCCATGAGCAGCCCGAGCCCGAGGATCAGATCCTCGCGAGCATGACGCGCCAGCGCGCGGTCATGGAGCAGATGCGCCGGGCGCAGGAGGTCGCGCTACAAAAGCAGTACGAGGAGGAGATTGCACGCATCAACATGGCGTCGCGCCTCCAACAAGCACGCCGTGCTGGCGGTCCCAGTGGCGGTCCCGAAGAGCCAGAAGCAGACGAGGACGAGGTTTTCCGACGAGCAATCGCGGAGAGCGAGGCGATGGTCCAGGGACAAGGCTCGCGCTCTGATTCCGTACCAAGGCCGCACAACGCCCCGACGTGGCAGCAGCACCGCGTGTACGACGACGAGGACCAGGAGCTCCAGGCTGCGCTGCGTGCGTCCCTCGAGACCGTCCCCGCCGGCTTCCGCGTGCCCACCCCGCCACCGATACCCACCCCGCCCGTGGCGCGGGCTACGATGTCGTCGCAGCTTGAACAGACACGAACGCCCGAGGCCCTTGCGCCGCCTGCGATTCAGCGGCAGCCATCATCCGAGTTTGAGACGGAGTCGGAGGCGGAGAGCGAGGGGCCGCCGGCGGAGCAGCCGAGCTTGGAGGAGATCAGGAAGATGCGGCTTGCGAGGTTCGGAGGTTGACCGCTCGTTTTGGCGTAAGTTGTGGTTGGATGGGGATGTGTGCGGGTGGCCATTGGGTTGCATGTGGATCGCTGTAGGTGTTCGATGCAAACTCTGGATGGTGATGCGTAGCTCATGGCTTGCCCTGCATTCAAGATTCCAAGTGACGTGTTGTCGAGTGCGAGGGGTTGATCTTGGAAGAATACATTTCATGCTATGATCCAACCCTTCCAGTGGTGCAGCGATGCCGATTGGAGACGTTGAGTGTGTTGCTTCTCTGGCATTGGCATGCTGATCTGGTGCTGCAAGCTGGAATGATGACGAAACGTTTGTGCGTTCTGCGGCCTAAGCGCACGATGCTGTAACCTCTGTACAGAATTTTGGTACGGCGCTCATCGTAGCAAGAAGTGATTCCCAAGTCCGAGAATACACGAAGATGGCGTACGTACATAACAGCATACATCAAGGCCGCTCAAGCTACCTGTGCTACATTGGTATCTTACAAGCAACTATCTGCGGGGATAATATCAGAAAGGCGTCGAATGAAAACAGACCCATTGTCCGCGCCCGACGACAGGGTTCTCCCATCTGGCGAGAAGGCGACTTCGGTAACGCGGGTCCCATGCTCGCGGAACGCCTCCACGCACGCGCCGTCTCTAATCCTCCACAGTCGCACCGTTTTGTCGTCCGACGCCGATGCGACGTACTGCCCGCATGGAGAGAAGCACGAAGCATTGACGCAGTCGTCATGCCCATTGAGCGACAGGAGCATCGCCCCGGTATTCGCATCCCAGATCATCCCCGTCTTGTCGTGCGATGAGGGTAGGATCAACGCACCGTCTGGCGAAAACGTCACATCGCATACCCAGTGCGTATGTCCGCTCAACATGAGCAGCTCCTTTCCTGTGTCCACGTCCCAGAGCTGGACTGTGTAGTCATGAGACACCGTGGCGAGGAGTGCGCTGCCGGGATGGAAAGCAGCACGCCTGATCCACTCCTCGTGACCTCGAAGGACGGTGTGTAGCGTGCCCAATGCCACATCCCAGACGCAACAGCCTTCATTGTCCCCGTTGAAAGGTGATGCAATCCAGCGCCCGTCCGGGGAGAAGCAGAAGGAGTCGAGGGAATGCCCTATGAATGCTAGGAGGTGGACCTGCTGGGACGTCCGGAAATCCCACAGGCACACGGCGATGTGAGCTTCGGAATTGGATGCGGGATCAGGGGTGTTGTCGCATAGGAAGGCGATCATGGTTCCATCGGGGGACCATTGGCAGGGTCCGTAACCCTCGAGTCTTGCGACTTGGAAGCGACCCCGGGTGATATCCCAAATCGCGACCAACCTCGTCCTATCCTCGCCTGCAGATACGAGATACTGACTGTCTGGGGAGAAGGACAGTGACGCCACGCCTCCTTCATGAGCAATCCATTCATGGGCGACCTGGCCGTCCGAGTCCCAGAGGATGATCGTGGAGTCCGAAGACCCGGTTGCGATCCACTTGCTGTCCGGAGAAATAGCAAGCGATGTTACATTGCTGTCGTGGCCATTGGGAGTCGCTACACATCGACAAATGATTAGTGACATTGGCACATTATATCAGTGCCTCTGGGACGCACACAGGCCCCACCGCGATTCAACTACAAGCGTGTTCCGTTCGTGCATCGTGGGGAAGTACCTCCTGAACTCTTGAGTCCAGAAATGCTGTCTGCGAGGATGGAGTGCATTGTCGATGGAGATGTTTATTTGAGGTTGAGGGAAACGGTGCAGTTCCTGATCCAACTCTAAGAATCTGAGTGGCAAATCCCTCTGTTCTCCGCGCAACATTGTCATTCCAAAATGAATGTAGTCTGAAAGGGTTACTGTAACCTCTTTCGGGTTTGGGGGTTGGACACTCTTCAAAAAATCGACAACCGGCTCGATGAGTTTGGTCTCGAACGACAACCTGAAGGTCAGCGAGTGCAGTCGAGCCCAGTTTGCCGCTGATTGTGGGGGCGGAAATAAAACCACCCTACTCTCTGAACATGAAAAGTGGAGTATATGAATGGTCAAGCATAGCGAACCGTAAGATACTGGTGAACTCACCGAGGTTCACGGTTAGAGTCTCCACAGTGGGTTTCGCCAACTCCAACAGAAACTTGATTGTGGCATCATCCATACAGTTATCTATCTGAAATGAGGATGCACAGGTCAGCCATTGTCCTGGATACGTGCCGGGTCATGTCGGTCCTCACTTCGAGTGTCCTTAGCTGTAATCGTCTGCATGATTGTTGTCCAGGTGCAGTCAGATGTGGGCCAGCGTCATTCTCGATATACAGTCGCAGGCAGGCGAGGTCTTTGACGTTCGGAAATGCAGAGAGTAGCCGGACAAAGTCCAGACCTGTCGCAAAAGTAATGTGATAGAATCGTAGCCTCTGAATGTGTGTTCCAGATGCCCGACAGAATGTGAGACTAGTCTTGTGTGGCAGAACGACAACGTAGCGGTGGGATCGAGCAGTGAATTCGATTCCGGTGAGATTGGGGAGGAGTTTAAGGGGGAGGGAAGGCACCAAGTCGGTCGGGTCCATGGACATCAACCGAACGAGGGGGGCGAGGTGGGGTTTGGCGCGAAGGAGGTCGCAAAAGCCGATGATCTGATCGGTGCCGTGGAACTGGAGGTGTGCAACCAGTAGACAAAGACTGCGAGGACGGAGTTGGCGACATGTGAGGGAAAAGTTGTATAAGGCCCAGTGACCATAGTAATCGTCATTTGGACAGTGGCCGATGACCCTCTCGATGACTTCCCACGGGAGCGCGGGAGGAATAGGGAGTTGAGTGCTGGAGACTGGGGAACCGGGTGAGGAGGGTGAGGAGGGCGAGGAGTCCATCGTCGTTCAAGGACAGATGCGGCGTGGCCGGTGAGATAGTATGGGCAGGACAGGGCTCCGTCGCAGTATCCCCGAAAGCTTGGAGTCTTCCGGCGGCTCGCAGAAGCTCCGGGTCGTCCACACGTTGGTTCGGAGCTTAAATATACCCTGCGCCCTCGTCGAGTGAATTAAACCTTCGTTCGATGAACCTGCAGACGCTTCACTGAATTGTCAATTCTAACATATGCTGGGTGGGTTCACACTTACGCCAGATGACATAGGCCCCCACCAGCGAGTTTGAACGTCGAGAGAGCGAAGGATTTACACAGCTTTGGTGCCGGACTGGTTACGCACCGCCAACTCGACGACGCGGAAGCTGCACACACTCCGACACGACACAGCCAACGAGGCATCACGTACAAGGTTCACCTGTACATTCAAGTTGCGGTATCAGTATCATCTCGCGGTGTGTGCCAGGATCGATAGTTGTAAGCGTACTTGTATTAGGATTACGTCGGCCAGTGTCACATCTAATTCCGAACGCGGGAGGTGGGACGTGTGCCGGGGCCGAACATGAGGTAGAGACAGTACGGTTTAAGCATTGCACAATATGGTAAGCGGTGGGTGTATCTGACAGGCACGGTTTCATTACGGGGAAGGCGGGAGTGAGACATGTAGCAGAGGTAGTGGAGCTCGAAGGATCGTTCGTCATGTGAGTACGCATACATAATAATATGTGGGGGTCGGGACTGTCTCTAATAGTCAGTGGTTGTTGAGAAAACGATGCAGCGATTATTTGACGTGCGATGTTCTCCAGGAGCACTCGTCGTAAGTATGAATGATGCAAAACAAACACCAGAAGAAGAGAATCTAGGTCCTCCACTCGAACGGTACGTTGCCGTCGACAGGGCTCGGGTAGTCGATCTGCATCTCGTGTTGCGCCCGCTTCAACAGCGCAGCTGTGCCGACCAGGAACACGTCCTCGTCCTCCACGACGCACATGGGCGACACACCCCCGACGGTGAACGGCGACGCGGCCAGCTCGTAGTTGTTCGACGTCTGTGCGCGCCGGCTGAGCGGCTGGCGCGGGATTCCAATCGTCGTGGGTGATAAAGGGCTCCCGACGCCGGTCGAGAGAGGGGAACCAGGAGGTGAGTTGGTCAGCGTGGGGACCGGGGACACTGCGGGGAGGGGCGCGGTCGGAGGGGGCAGAGCAGAGATGGCGGGCACGAAGCGGCGCACTCCTCGGCGAGAGCTGAGTGAAGAGACAAGGAGACATACGACACACACATTGCGCGCGTGCGGAACATGTGCGTGAAAAGGGAAGAAAATCGATCAGCGTGGTCGTGCATGAACAGGATGGCGAGAGAAACTCACCGAAGCGCGGTCCCGAGGCTGCCACTGCGGAGCCTCCCAAGAATGCCTGTCGGCTTCGCACCCGCAGGAGCGTTCTCCTGGACAGCCATTGAGGCTCCAGATGCGGCAGACAGAACACTCGCATCGCTCCCCGAGTGCGCCCGCAAATTGTGTTGTAAAGAAGCAGCGGCGGCAGGAGTTGGTGTAGATGACTTCAGGGGAGTGAGCGGGGATGTAAATCCTGCAAGAGACGAACGGCGGTGCCAGAGGTGGGGTTGGGAGTCGTCCGCTGAGGGAATGGATATCGATGGGAGGACTTGGGACTCATCCGCCACGATCCCGCGGGTGCTCGTGTGCCCACGAGGCCCCATGCGGGAACGAACATCTATCAGCATCCGCGTCGGTATCAGTATTTGCATGCGTCCTTGTAATAGGATTATGTCAGTAGATTCGAGCGCGCGGGGTTGGGTCGTGGCCAAGTAACCGTGGAAGGCGATGAAGGAAAAGGTTCGAGCTGTACGACGTGGTAAGCGGAGGAAGCATCTATGAGGCAAGTTCGCATGCTGTGGCTCAGCAGTTTCCATCGGAAAACTGTGCAATTCGGCGATGGAAAAAACCCAATCTGTACAAGTTCCCCTCACTGTCTCCAATCGAAAGATGACTTGCCGCCAACACGGCTAGAAACCAGGTTAGTCGACCTCATGTTGCGCGCCTAATGAGGGTAGCTGCCGTCACCGAGCGGCAAGATCACGTCCCCGTCGTTCACGAGATACATTAATAACGCACCGGCGACGCTGAGTGGCGATCTTATCTGTTGGCTGTGAGTCGTCCAACGTCTGTCCCCGCTGGGTGAGCGGCTTACCTGGCCCTCCCGGGTGGAGGGCTCTCGACAACGGTTAGAGACAGGGAGAACTGCACCCGAGGAGAGACACGGTTGAAGCAGAAACAAGGGACATGTCACGGCACATTATTAGCGAGGGCTTTCGGAAACGAGACAAAGCGCGGTCTCAGAAGCTTTTGATGAGGGGAGGAACACGAGTGCGTGAAAAGCGAATAATGTTAGTTATGCGTAAGTGGGACGGCGAAAGGAACTCACCAAAGAGCGGTTGAGACGTTGGGAAGCCTTCACACCTTCAGCGCCAAAGCTATCCCATACGGTGACATGAAGCTTTTGAAGCAACCCGAGCGCACCCGCAAACTCTGTTGTACAGAGGCAGTCGTAGGGTAGATTGGTGTAGCCGACTTCATGGCAGTGAACGGGTCGATGGAATGCGGAGCCAGGGAAGAACGACGACACTGGCCGAGGGATCGAGAATTGTCTGCAGACGGAATGATTTCGATGGGAGGACTTGAGACTCTTCCGCCGCGTCCACATGGGCCCTGTAGTTCGGGATAGGAATGATATCATACAGAGCAAGTGCGACAGCAGCTGTTTAGGGCGCGAGGAACCATATGTTGCGTAATTGCAATGCGTTCCTGAGGGAGACATACGTGACGAGGGCGAGGGGCATCCTGGGCATAGCGCAGCTCAGCATCTACATGGGACTTTGCACAAATCAAGCGAACTAAGGGAGGAACTCACAATATGGAGATGGATCCACGCCCGGACCGAGCTTAGTCTTCCTCATTCTCTTGACACCCAGAATCGTCCCGCCTTCTTTTCGTGCGCATCCGGTGGGCTGGTAAACAGGAAACCAGTGAATGCTTCCTGCTTGAGGTAGAGATCCTTGCCGTCGTAGGAGGAGAGAACACTGGGATATGATGCCACGAACCGAGTCCTTCGATGCCGGAGAGCGTACAGGGGGTATACATACACAGAAGCGTCGTCACGGAAGAGGTTATTCTGGGTAGAGACGTACAGCATATAGAAGAATCATTCGCAGGACAATGGCCAATAAGGCGAAGGCCTGGTCATGTCCGCTGTTCTTGCCTGTCCTCGCGACAAGGCAATGCGCCCGCTGAGCCCGACAGGCCAATCAGCTCTACAGCACATATGTGCCATAGAACGCACCGGGTCTCTTCTGACAGGTAATCCTTAAGCTTCAACTACGGAGCGAAGGCAACCATGATATGTATCGTCGACGGAGGATCGACGGCGAACTCGCTCTTGCGTTGTATTTGTCTTCTGCGTTGTCGTCAATATAGACATGAGCGACAAAGCCGAGCGTGAGGAGGACAGAGCGCAGCGAGTTGTACGCGGGAGAGTCGGAGGACATGAGTCCGAGTCGGAACCGATCGCGAATCACTGAAATAAGGGAGCCGGTTGGCCAGCGTAGAAAACATGCTCGACGACGGCTGGTGGGAACGGATACGGAGAGAACGGCGCGGCCAGAGCGAATGTGTCAAAAGCGAATGGAATCTATCAACGCATGGTCGTGTATGGACAGGACGGGTAGATGAACTCACCGAAGAGGACTCAGGAGAGTCATCGAGCTTCAGGATGCGGCGGACGTGTCGCTTCAAATTGCGTCGATTCCGGAGCGTGCCCCCAAGCTCCGTTGTACAGAAGTAGTCGGGGCGAGGATTAGCGTCGACGACATCATGGCAGTGAGCGGGTGCAAGGAACCTGAGAGGTAGGAATTCATTAGCCGCATTTACATGGTTGTCGGTGTGAGAGGAGTGGTCAAGAGCGTGGAAGGGCATGGAATACGTTGAACGTGAATGGATCAAACAAAATGGATCAAACAAGGGGCTGAGGGTTAGAATTATTAGCATCGAATAAACGGCTACGAGAGCACCCGATATCCACAAACGTATGATGGACACCTCTCGACATTGCTTACACTAATTCAAGGACACGTATATGAGCGAGACAGGTGAGGCAAGGTCCTATTGCTGCCTTGATGTTGCGTGCAGCGGAATAAAAAGACACCAAGCCGAAAAATGCGATGGTAGTATGCTTTTGGTGCATGTGTGGGGATACATGGCGTGCAATAGGGTCATAGCGAAAAACACGACAGCATAAAAATTGATGATACAAAGACCTCTACTTCGCCTGTCCACCGTCAAGCGTCTCGTCAGCTCCCAAGCAATGCCCCTACGACAAACCAGACGCACCAGAATAATACCATCAAACCGCTGCTTGAACCAGCCCATCGTGTCCTCCTTCCTGATCCTGTGCTGGAAGCCCACCCGCGCCTTCTTGTGCTTCCGCCTCGCCACCCGCGCGCCCGGGCGACCCATGACGACGTAGAAGTCCATGCCAAAGATACCAATCGTCGGGTCGTACCGCGCCCCCAGGTCGATGTGCTCCTGGATGCCGAACCCAAAGTTGCCCATCTCGGAGAAGTTCTGGCGCTTGAGCTCGTACTCCTTCACCTTCAGGCCGCGCTCGAGGATCTCCTCCGCCTTCGGCCCGCGGATGGTGACGTGCACGGCGATCTTCTCGTTACGACGGATTCCGAACTGGCGGACGGTGTACCGCGCCTTGGAGGTGACGGGGGTCTGGCCGGTGAGCTGCTCAAGCACCTTCGACGCTCGCGTCAGACGATCGCCGGATTCACCGACGGAGATGTCTACGGGTTTGAAGGGAGGAAAGGAAGAGGAGGACAACGTCATTTCAGGACGCTGGGCGAGACAAGAAATTGGAAGGAGAGGACGCACTAATGACGAGCTTGTCGATGCGAAGCTCCTTCATGGGGTTCGTGGGGGCCGTCTTTTGTTCTGCCTGCAGAGTCCCAGCATAGTTTAGCCGACCGTGAAGCAGTGAGGGGTGCAACGAGACGGACCATCTTGAGTGCAGCGTGAGTCTTGTCGCTGTCGTCGGTATCGTCGGTGAGCTCGATAATTCCCTGAATGGCGGGCAGTCCTGCCGGTGGCTTGGGAACAGCTGTATAGCTCTTCTCGGCATTCGCCGGCATCCCATTCGGGCAACTCTAGCGCCCCTCCAAGCGTTTATTCAACACTTAATCGAGCTTACGCTCGAGTCTCGTGGCGTAAATGTGTGTTCTAACTGATCAGTGTCATCCAGCGCCGTTGTTGTCGACTGCGACTTCGAATCCGACAGACGGAAATCACGGCAACGCTTTCGGGCAGATTTGAAAAGGCTCGTTCTGAGTCGGGCGTTCTGCTCTTCTCCCCATCGACACCCACGCCGAGCATGGTGTAAACACGATATTATGTCTCCTCTTCGCTTACCTCCCATCCTCCTCACCATGCAGGGTCGCCTCCGGACGCCCGACCCTGGCGCGGACGTGTCGCCCGTCGGGAGGAGAAGAAGACGCAGATCCATTTGGGTCGTACAAACCGAACTGTTTTAGGAAGATGAGGCGGAGGGGAACGTGTACGTGATCCTATTCAGTGTGCCGCTGCGTCCGGGCATCCATGTAGGCTTCCCCTCCGCAGGCATTCACAGCGTGTGCTTTCCCTCAACTATGCGTGGTACGCTGTTTCGGTATGGTGCGAACACGGGTGATGCAGTCTAGCAAGTACACTTGGCCATAGTGCCCAACCACTTCACGCCGGGTCACACAAGGTGCGCGATTCTTTGGGTAAGCAATCCCCTCCGCATGTGAGCTGACGCGTTGCAGAGTTCCAGATGTCGCTGCTTCTCCCTGTGGACCTTGTACATAAGTACATACCTCTTCCGCGTCGCTGCGAAGAAGGCCGAGCAGGAACTTCTCCACGCTCCGCTACTGTGAGTCTGCACATTATCGTATACACTCAGTTTCCGTATTTGACTACCACTGTGACTACTAGATGGTTACCTCAGCAGGGCGAACCAGCCATTCAAGCTCGTCCGGGTTGCTTGATGCCCCACGATGGTTTGGAGGAATCCTCCGAACACCAAGTCCAGCCTCGCGTCCGAGCTTCTCTCATAACACCCTCGTCGCTCCTCGCATGTCGTCCATTCGGCATCGGCACCCTCCCCTGCGCAGACCGCGTTAACCGCCTCCCCTCCTCCCCACCATCCGGGCTCGAGCCCGCGCGCCAGACGCTTTCCTCTCCGTCCTCGATCTTGCGATCTTGGCCGTCCGGTATGACCGGCCCTACCCTGTTGGCGTTGACACGCCCCCGTAGTGCGTCCTCCTCACGCTCGAGCACGTCCACGCCAAGCCGGGGGAAGCAGGAGCGGATGGATGTGGTAAGGACACAAGCGAGCGGGTATGAGCTCGGACGGATATCATCAGGTTGCAGATGAGAGTTAGAGGTGAATGGGTAGTCAGGCGAGTGCTCTTCTTGGGGTATAGCGTGCTGGGATTTACGGCTCTCGCAGGGAATAGAATGTGTTTACTTTGCACCATTTCGGTCGCGGCATATGATCTCGTTGGCTCAGTCAGAAGTCATTCGCTGCGAGGCCGTGAACACGACGTGAAAACCTTACCTGGCGTTTTTCAAGCAAATCGGTCAAAGTTTTGCGGCGGTGAGCACGCCCTCTAAACTGAGATACTAGCGTATGTTCCCTTGCTGTAAGTAAGTCCGATTATGTCTCTCATTTCGATGCCGAGTCCCTCACATATATTTCAATCAATTGCCTATCATCCCGGCCTTTGACAAGTCACGTCTGCTTCCAAAGATTGAGCAGTCCTTCTCGATACACCGGCAGATGTGCTGGCCTCATCATACCGGGAAACTTAATCCCGCCGCTGTCTACTGATTCCGATGCTGATGCTTTGTCTATGACCGACGCTGATCGGGGTAATGTGCGACGCTTCTCAAGGTCATCTGTTGTGATTCTGGCCTGATGAGTCCCTGTTCATCCCTAGGGACCATCAAGCGGAATCATTGCGACGTAGGGCATTATGTGGTTCAGGGTGCCTGGCTAACTTCTGCCGTTAAGTTGTGCTTCGGAAAGGCCGATAGATGCATGTATGTGTTATGTTCCATGTGACCCTGCAGGGAATACCTACCTGAATCGTGGAGAGGTGTAGGCCGATCGAATGACTTAAAAGTCGCCTCTACTTGCCCGGCGGACGTCAGCCCCCCTCCCCCCCTTTCCTTTCCTCGGCTCGTACAAGGTCGCCTTCGAGAAAGCTTTCGTCATGTATATGTTCAACAAACCTCTCTGTGCCTATGTTCTCGGAGCGCTACTTACCTCCGTAACGCTGCCAAGCACAGCGACTCCCGCTTCAGCTGCTCTCACGGGTATTGCGGCTTCAGCTCCTACTATTGGCCCAACCCGTGATGTGGGAAAGCTTCCTGCCCTCGGGTGAGACACTCCCTTCGTTCGACTTGAGAAACGCGGGAAGCTGACTGACGACTGATTAGCTGGAACGCCTGGAATGCGTATGGTTGCGGTGCGTATGCTCCCACACGTCATCTCCATGTACCTGACCTAATGGCCATTGCTACGATAGACGTCGACGAAACCGAGGTCCTTGACGCCACGAACCAATTCATCTCTCTTGGGCTTGCCGATGCAGGCTACGAGTACATCAACATTGACGTATGCGCTCCCTCCTCTAAAACCTTCTGGCTCCGTATTGTAACGTCAGACCGCGTTTTACTCGTAGGCGTGCTGGATGGCCGACGCTAGAAACGAATTCACGGGTCAGCTCGCGCCGGACCAAAGCAAGTTCCCCAGCGGAATTGGCTACCTCGCTGACCAAGCGCACGGTGTCGGCCTCAAGTTCGGAATACTCGCCTGTTCCGGAACCACTTGCTCCGATGGCTCCGGGCCTGGTTCTCTCGGAAACGAGGAGCTGGACGCTGCCACTTTTGCCGAATGGGGCGTCGACTGTAAGTTTGTCCGGCGGTCGTCTGCTGGACCTTAAAGTGCGAGAAATCACATATTGATTCTTAATTCTGGCCTCCCAGACCTCAAGTACAGTGCGTCGATTGAACGTCACCTCCTACGGCGTAGAATTGACGGCCAGAATAGATAACGGCACGGTTCCCGCGAACTGGACCGACTCTCCAGTGCGCGCATCATTTCTAATCATAGCCAGTCAATCCGGATCCTGACTTCTTCACAGAGCCCGCCTGATGGAGACTGGTAGTACGTGTCTCCCTTCGTATTCACATATTGTCCTTGCCTAGAGGCTTGGATTGCATGATAGCAACTCAAACACTGCTATTCGCTACCGTCAAATGGGGTACGTCCCCGGGTCACCGGTTTGGTTAGGTCGCATGTATGCTGACGATGTGGACACATGGCAGTGCCACGTTGAACGAAACCGGTCGACCATTTCTCTTCAGTATCTCGGGACTCCCAGTAGACGTATGGGAATGGGGCGCCCGTGTGGTGCGTTCCTCCTACGTCTCTGCGACCCCAATTTGCGGCTGACATACCGATCGCCCGGGGGGGCATAGGGACACTCGTGGCGCATGTCCGGCAACTTGGGCCCATCCTGGAGTTCCATCGCAAGCACCATCGCCTTCAATGTGCAGCACCTCGACTCGATCGACTTCTACTCCCACAATGACATGTGAGTGCATCGAGGTTCTTGTCTGCACTAGGTTAACCTGCGCGTACAGGGACCTGATGCAGATCGGAAACGGAGGCTTGACCATCCAGGAGCAGCGGACGAACTTCGCGGCGTGGGCGTTCCTCAAGAGCCCTCTCCTTCTTAGTACCGACGTGAGTCCCGCCGCATCCATCGCGCATCCACATGCCACTTAACGTCCATCCGGAAGCTCTCGCTCCTGACCTCGGCCCAGCTGGCTATCGTCAAGAACGCGGAACTGCTCGAGTTCAACCAGGATCCCATCGTCGGCACCCCGGCCATGCCCTTCGCTCCCTTCATTGGGGCCCCAACCACGTCGCCGCCCGAGTTTTACGCGGGTCAGTCATCGAGGGGCACGCACGTCTTCATCATCAACACGAACGCGGCGGCGACGACGATGACGTTCGGTTTTCAGGAGGTTCCCGGCATCGAGTCTGGCTCGGATTTCGTGGTGCACGACATGTGGACGGGCGAGGATCTGGGCGCGTTCAGGACGAGCTACTCGACCACGGTCGACACGCACGACACCGCCGCGTTCCTCATCACTCCCGCCGCTTGCGAAGACTGTTGAGTAGAAATTTCGGGCGCGCAAACGCGGTGGGCTGATTGCAGCGACGGCGTGTCAGAGATCTTGTGCTCGATCAGAAAGCTCGTTCTCAGAACCCTGTACAGTGCGTAGTTGTTGCACCGGACGCAAATATCGGACATCCTGCGGCGCGAGACAGGGAACGAACGCGGTGCTATACTCGATGATATCGGCGCTGCAACATACGGGAGCAACTGAAAGATGAGTAAGTATCCCAAATGCGAACGATGACGAGGGGCGAAACGGCACAGTATCTGCTTACACTCGCGGTTCTATGGTCCGAGGAGAACCTTGTAAGCTGGCGGAGTTTCGACAGAAGACTACCTCCTAGTTGAGCCTGTTGTCGTGGACGCTGCTCTCCTTCTGGTCCGGGGTGTGCGGGCCCTCCGATTCTCCCTCATCAGGGCGATCGCGGAAAAGGACGACCGAGGACACGAGCATGACGGCCGAGAAGGAGATGCCAATCATGCCGACGGTAGGTTCGCCGGTCGAACAGGCGGTAATCGCGACGACTGTGAAAGGATGTCCAGCCATGAATGAATAACACCGAACGTCATATGAAGGGGATATCGGCCACGAACCGGCTCCCCCGGCGATGCAGGTCATGACCAACCCTTCATCTGTACCCCATGGATAAGCGTGAAAGCTGAGTGAGAGCGACCGATGGAATGCGCACTGTTTTTGAAGGTCCACCCGCGGCCGGCGCGACGAGGGGGTTTGCCATCGTGCGGAGCGACGGGCTCGCTGGCCCCAGGTCTATCGCGACGTTCCTGGTTAGACAGCGCACTTCTTGGGTTTACGAAGGCCAGCGCGATGACAGCAGCGATGAAGCCAAAGGAGGAAGAGCACATTGTCGGTGCGGTGTTCGAACGTCGTTGCGGAGTGGGGGATGCACGCGTGGGTACGTCATGTGCGCAGAGCCCTTTTATGCTCCGCTCGGTGAATGTAAAAGCCTCAGCGTCGGCGCAGATCAGAAGCGCCCCAATTATACAATATGGCCACGGGAACTGGATTGCGCCCATAGCATCAGACTCATCGGTCAGATCTGGTTGAGCGCACCTTGGAGGTGCGCGTATTTCGTCGCGCCCGTGTCGCCCCGGACCATATATAGTTCGGGGAGTCGGACATCAGTGGCAAATCCTGCCGCGACCACTGTTGGCAGACACACTGTTTGAAAAATCGTAGGACCTTCAGAAAAACGTAACAACGAATCAATCACAACAGCCTACGTAGTCATACACGCACGTGCTACTCCAACCCAGTAGTACTACTCAGACACCATCAGCGGCACACTTGTTATAAGCAGCCTCCTCCTCTCCAGGCTCCGTCCATTGGAATTCTTGATTGTTCCACCCGAGCGTCAGCAGCCCGTTCGCGAGCCCGCCGTCCGAGTCCAAAAACTCGGCACAAGCGGCGATCGTCGTCGACCCAATCATCCACCCGCCCGCGTTCGCCGCAAAGAAGCTCGCGCCGGCCGAGGTGCTGTGGAATGAGTCGTACGAACCGACATTGTTGTTGATCCACGAGTAATCCGCCACGAATCCGCCGTCGTTGTCCGGGTCGCTGCGTCCCTCGAGGCCGGCCTGAGTCTCGTTCCAGAAGGGAACATTGCTGTATGCTAGCATGAGCCGAGCGTTTCAACAGGGAGCAGGTGCCGTTGCCCACCGGGCTCGCAACTTCTGGATCTTTCCCGGGCCAGTGTTGAAGTACTGGACGGTGTGGTTGAGCCCGAGGTGGTGGACGCGACCGACGGGATGCCATTTGCCCGTTTCGAGCTCGCTCTCCAGCCTCTGCACCACGCTCTGGTGCGGGGTAGGTGGGTAGATGAAGTACGGGTTCGCGATCTCTCCCGCCGCGCGATCGGAGAGGGCATAGACGGCGAAGAAGAACCCAAAGACTGCAAAAGTGCTGCCGATCGCGCAGTTCACTGGGTTGCCCGTCGCACAAGCAGCGGCCGCAACACCTATCACGTCCAAGAGAGGATGAGATGAGCCACGGCGACACTATATTGATATTGAAGAGCGCTTTGACTGACCGACACTCGCAACGATGGTCTCCGTGGCCATCTTCTGGTCTGCAGTGTAACGAGTAAGCATGGGATCGAAGTAAGGAGAGACGGATGCAGCGCCTACTGCTGTTGAAGGTCCACCCGGCGCGACGAACGAGCTCGACGTCGTCCGGAGCCATGAGCTCCTTGTCGCCGTCATACTCGAAGACGGCCTTGTCCGACGAGACCTCGCGTGCAGCGAGCTCTACATCGCGTGTCCGGACAGACACTGCACTAGTACAGTGTGCGAAGGCGACCGCCGCGAGGAGAATAGGAAGGAGAGAGTGAATGGGGGACCGCATCGTCGTTCGGATTGCCGTGCGGATTCGCTGAACGCACTGGGTCCACTCGGGGCCCTTTATACTCCATTGTGGTCGACGTAGACGCGAGCTTGAGGCCCGGCGAAAGCGACGAAGGCGTCTGCATATGTGAGTATGATTAGGGGAAGATGCTCAAGGTCCTATACAATGATGCGCCGACTCACTGAGAGCCCACCCTGCTGGGTAGTAGAATAGCTCAAACCTCGACATATGTCGACGGGGGCACCTGAGTGTCGAGATCCGACGTGTTCGGACGCCGATGCTTCCCATACATTTGCATAGAGTTAAGATTTTTGCGACGATTCAAATACACCCTCGGCGGTGCTTGCTACAGTGCTTTGCATAAAACACTGCAGGTCGCGTGCCCGACAGGCTGTTTGTCTTTGTTTGAATGGCCGAGAAGACGCCGCCGCGTCCGAGAGCCATCGCCCAGGAAGTGCGGCCCTTGAGCCCAAATCGGCCTGAAAGCACCGCTTATGTCTCCACTAGCACAAAGCGGATGTGAGCATGTAATTTTCAAGCAGGAATAGGGGTGGTGTCCCGAGAACCATCTAGTAGCCCGGGCCAAGTTCCAGAGCGCCCACAACGTCCGCACTCCACGGAACCCATCTACAGGCTTTGCATAATTCCGTGGCGTCTAATGCACCATATTTAGTACACGCCCATTTTCCCAAAAGTCGGTGGCCGGATCTCCCAGCCAGCGCCTGCCCAGCCTTCACCGCGGCTGGAGACCGGCTGTCCATTGCCTGCCTGGCCACTGCCCGACTCCTTCGACCATATCCAGTCCATCATGGCCGATCGCTTCTCTGCGGAGTCCCAATTGTTTGTCGTCTCTGTTGCAACTCACCTTTCCCTCAACTCCCACTTACAGAGTGTCTGCAGCTGTTCGGGGGTCTTCGTGTTTTGTGCTGGGTGTCGAAAAGTAAGTCCTCCTGTGTATCTACACCCATGTTATCCAGTTTCCATTCCATATCTCTGTGAGTCCATCCTTCCACTTCCGACGCGTCTGCGAGTCTCCCACCTTGAGTGCCAGGCTCCGAAGAAAGCCGCAAGGAGAATAGGAAGGAGAGAGTGAATGGGAGACCGCATTGCTATTCGGGTGCCCTGCTGAGTGGGTGGACGAGGGTCCACTCACGGCCCTTTTATACTCTACCATGGTTGATGTAGACGCGAGCGTGAATGCGGCTCGAAAGCGACGAAGGCGTCTGCACATCTGAAAATGCATATGGATATCAGCCCGACTCACTGACTGGCTAGTAGAATCGCTCAAACCTCGACGCAATTTCGAAGGCGGCGCTCTGTGTATCAGAATCTGACCTCGTTGTGGACGCCGATGATTTTACATATACATTTGCCAAATGCTAAGACCTTCGTGAAGATTCAAATACACCATCGGGTGTGTTTAACGAGTTGTCTGGCGGCCCCGACCAAATTCCGGAGGTCCCATGGCATCTGTTGACCACGCCATCCTAGTCCATCTGAAATGATTCAGCAAAGTCTTATGAAGGCCCGAAAGGCGAAATCATGGTCTCGAAAAGCATTGAGACGTTGGGAAACTGAAGAACGGCTGCACGGTGTGTTGCATACGACTGCGACTTTGACCAGTGGGAAAGGAATTTGAACGCAGACATGGTCGAGCCCGGCGAGTCGTGGCAATGAGCGCATCGCCCAAGACTCTTTCTCGAGGTACGGCACAACACGCTACCGTATACGTCCGCCGCCGAGATGCCAGGCGCATCATTAGGCTTGAGGTACAACACATCCCGGCTCCGACAGCTCACGGGCCGCTCTACTCTGTACTATCCGGTATGTTCTTACTCCCGCGATGCTGGGTATGGATATGAAATCAGAAACGGGCCGTCGTCCATCAATCAAATACTAAATAGCAACGACCGAATCCCGAGGTCTCTGGCACGAGCATGGGTACAGCCACTGCCCATACATATTACGCCCCTTCGCCCATATGTAATGGACATGTAGTAGAAGCCAACGTTTGCCAGTGGGGGAAGCAAACAAAACAAAACACCGATCACTCACCTGGAACCCATTGCACTCGTGCCTGTCCGAGATCATGCATTGGGTTGTCTGGAAATTGACGTCCTAAAGAACCACGTCCAGGCCTCAGGCCTCATGAGTAGCACGAGAGAAATGGTTCAGAGCAAGCCTTGCCATGGCGGCGACATGTTCCGAACAGTCGACTGAAAGTCAACTTCAACCCCAACGGCTTGTCATGGACGAGCAGCGAGCCTGTGTCTCCGGTAACTGCAATGCTTGTTCAAACGTTCAACCACGAATGCATCGATTATAATGATATCCGCAACACACCCTCCTCCATAATTTACCTCATAAAACGAGTGCAAACCGAAACCGACGTCGAACGAACGACGCGCTACAAAGCCCAAACCAGAAGAAACGAACCCGCAGCCATGCAGTCAATGCTCGTGCGTCGGCATCACTCCTCCCTCCTCCCTCTCCGCCCGCGCGAGCCTCAGCTCCCGCTCGAGCCACTTCAGCAGCCCCCCCGCGTCCGCGCCCTCGGCGCGCAGCACGTCGAGCACGCGCTGGCCGACCGGGACCCCGCACTCCTCCGCGCGCCCGAACCCGCTCAGGCAGTTCTTCCGGTACGCGTCCTCGCCCATCCCGAGGATCGCCGGCACAGACCGCTCGTCGCCGGGGAGGTACGCGCGCAGGAGGACCGGGAGCGCGACCACGATCGGGATGTCGGCTGTGAGCAGGTCGAGGTCCGCCTCGAGCTCGGCGAGCGGCGTCGCCTTCGGGCTCGTATTTGCGCTGCCCGTGCCAGTGCCGCTAGCGGAGTGCGGGGACAGGATGTGCACTTGGACGGACTCGAGGAGGGCAATGAGGGAACTGAGGCCGTCAAGTGCCTCGTCTACGACCTCACGCGCGAGGCGCGTCTGCTCCTTGGTGGCGGACGGCTTGGGGAGGTAGCTGAGGAGATTGTAAAGGACGCGGGCATCCGCCGCGGCGGTCGCTCCCCGAGAGGCAGGGGAAGGTGGACTCGGAGGACGGGAAGGCGGCAGTTTCAACGTGAAGCGGCTTGGAGGGGGCGTCGCCGGAGGGCTAGTCAGGTTCTTCTTCGACTCCTTGGACTTGAGCGGCACCACACCCATGGAAGGCGAAGCAGGCGGAGACGCGGGGAAAGTTGGACGGTGCGAGAGCGCCACCATGCCCCGCCAGACGAGCGAGATGACGAGAGACGCGAGGGCGTTCTCCGCGTATGCCGAAGCGACGATCCGCGAGAGCGCACGAGCATGGATGGGTATCAAAGTTTGCAGAGTCATGATTGACGGATGTGGCACCGGGGACTTGATCGTTCCGACTGCCTTTCCAGCCGCGCCGGTGGTAGCCGCCGGGGATGCAGGCACCGTCTCCAAAGCCACGAGGACGGGCAGGAGGTCGTTCTTGATGCCAGCCATGAGGGGATCGACGACCCGGTTGACAATGGAGACGAGGCCCTCGCGGATGGTCTTGAGACTCTCACCTCTGGTGTCCACCTCGACGCCAAGACCGATCTCGTCGAACGACTCAAGCAGCTCTCCTGCGAAGGTAGCGAGAGCGACCGCGTGAAGTTGGGTAGCATTAAGCTCGGGGTTCTGGGCGTTCGGCGCAGCAGGGATGGTGAAGGCGGGGGAGGAAATGAGAGACACGAGGTTGCTGGATAGGTTTGTGAGGAGCACGGACAGCGGGCGCTGGAGGGTTCGAATGACTGCTCGGTAAACGTGCGGGTTCTCTCTCGAGGCCTTGGTTTCGCTAGGAGCGCACCATGTAAGAAAGGGACCGTACGACACTGGGGTAAAAGCGACTTACGAAACGATGAGGGCGCCGAGAATGCGCCCACGGCCAGGGGGTATCGGCCGCCTTCCGGCGAGGAGCTCTCCAGGTGCTGCGGGGCCGGCGGGCTGAGCGAGGGCCCTGGAGACGGCCTCGCTGAGCTTCAAACTGAGGACTTCCATGAAGGAACCATCCTGAACAACCGTGGGTCCGACGGTCGCCACATCAGGAGCGGGAGAAGAGGATGGCTTGCGGAAGTTGGACAAGGAGAGCTTGGACAAGGGACGTGTCGGCCGGTCAGCACTCACTGCAGATTCCTGACGAGGAGTGGAGACAGGAGATGTGGGGCGGCTGGAGGGGCGGAAGAAGGACGTCGGCTTGAGGGCGTACATTGTGTAGTGGGGGGGATCGAAGGTCGCGAGTTGGCGTATATGTAGTGCGGGTGTTATACAGTGGTGGATGTATGCGAGTCTATTTGTCTAGAGATGTGTGTAGACGGATGTGGAGGGATGTTTTCTTGTTACGACGGAGCAGGCGACCTGGATCCGATGCCAAAAATCGACGAATTTAGCCCATATGGAAGAGTGAAGTTATGCCGGCAGGTTTGGGGTAGAGCAGGAGGTTCTAAGGGGGACGGTCGGTGTCGACGAGAGGAAGTCCAAGGGGTCCGAAGTGAATGTTGGTCGTCTGATGTGGGGTGCTGTGGACGACGAGCATTAGGTCACCTCGCACGATGTACGTGGAGGACATACGCACCAGTCAGGCGAGAATATCATATAGATCGAGCAGCTAGCGCAAGAGGCAAGTGTGTCGTGTGAGGCAGAGGGCTGGGGAGAAGGAGGTCGTCCTTGACGAAGCTGCAAAATTGCCAGAATCTTTTTATGGCTGGGCTGGCGTTCCCACGCAGCGCTCCCCGCTCAGCCCCGCTCCGGCAGTCAACAATCG
This sequence comes from Sanguinoderma infundibulare, assembly GCA_032821775.1. Classification (NCBI taxonomy): domain Eukaryota; kingdom Fungi; phylum Basidiomycota; class Agaricomycetes; order Polyporales; family Polyporaceae; genus Sanguinoderma; species Sanguinoderma infundibulare. The sequence goes on along the minus strand of JAVLRN010000018.1, from coordinate 438,479 downwards.
ATCGCTTGACTCGCTCCTCCCCCGCACCCGCACCCGCACCCTTTGTCCGGAGCACGCTCAGCACCGGCTCTCGCTGCCCACGAACGGCTCCCTCTTTCTTCGAACTGTGCCTCGAAAGCACGCTCTTGCGGCCACATCTGGCAGATCTGCTCCTTGTCCGCGAACCCAGGGCGTTCGGGAATTATAGAAGCTCGCCGCTTCCGGCTCACTTGCGCAACAGAAGCCCCACCAGCCTCCCCCAGCCTCTCGCGAGAATACCGCCTATCGGATCCCTCCAATTGGACAGCCCCCGCAAACATGGGCAAATGGCGCTATCTCCAATGTGGGCAGACGTCGCCGCCACAACAACAAGACCGCAACAGGCACCAGCCACCGAGGCACCCATGCGGCGCCGGTGTCAGAGACGCAGGCAAGCACTACATAGGCAGGCAAGCCGTTCGACAATCCAAGCGTCGCGCGCGTATCCGCACCGAGTGCTTCGACATCCGCGCGGCGTCTTCCTCCTTCCTCTTGGCGACGAATCATGGAACCGCGATGTCCAGATGTGTCTCCGCGGCAGGCAGATGCGGCAGGATCGTGATCAAGACACCACGTTGGGCTCGCGCCAGCCTCCGGGTCCATATGCTTAAGTTGGTGCAACGGTTACTCACATCGGCATAGCGAGATGTCCCTCCCTTCTCCCATGCACCCCACACCGATCCGCCCGCCACATCGAAGCTCAGGCAGAGCGGACAGAATGGAGAATCGCGCAGCTGGTGCCGGTGAGTCGCAAATTGATCATGTTGTGCAACATGTGAGCCACGGAAACCGAAGCCCATCGCTTCTCCCTTTTCCTGCCGCTCTATCGTCCAAGCTCAAATGAGCTCCCACTGCGACCATCCGGGATACTGTAGCCGGAGAGAACATTCCCTGACTCGCGCGACGGCACACGTCGGGAGTCAAATTCAAACCTCCAAGCATGCCGCCGTTCGCCGTTCGGATGTACGTCCCATAGCTACCGTTATGCGCCCCATGTCCGGCAGTCTACTTGCGCGTGCGTTCTTTTGTCCCTCCAGTTCTCCTGGACGGCCTCCGTTACTTACCCAGCCCCATGATTCAACCATACCCGTTCGATCATGACTAGCCCGGGGACGGCTATGATCACTCAATGGTCATCAAATCTCATGCAGCCGGACGTGTGCAGTGGGTGGCGACAGACACCGTCGTCATTGTGTACATCCGCCGGGGCAGCTACGTCGTTCTGACGTCATCGCAGGGCAGTTTATTTAAATTTCGACATCGACAGGGCTGTCGCGATGTACGAACCTCCTGGTGCGCGATATAGGCCGCTACTACCAGGCGTACATTATCGTCGTATACATTCCAAGGCGCGCTCACACGAAGAGGCCCGGAACGAACTTCGCAGGTAATCCGTCCGGCATCCTGCCCGACCCATCTCACGACCGTCCCCCGGTTGTTTCTTTTCTTCCGTGCAGCAGCTCAAAGCGAGGACACTCCGACGCGAGGCTGCTTCTTGGCAACGTCTCGAACGTCCGACCAGGCAAGTGATTTCCAAGTGAAGAAACCCAGCTAGGTGGTATATGGATAGTGGTACTGTCAATGGAATGAATCCTAGCTATAGTAGTATATTCGCTGCACGATGCAACGACACACGATACTTACACAATACAAATTACATGCGCGTACATTACCCAGCACGCTCACGCCGCTCTCGAGGTCTGGTTGAACGAGGGGGAGGAAGCCATGAAGCCATGGAACCATAAGTAATCTCAAGCTGCTGTCGGCGTCGTCGATGAGTACCCGCGAAGTCGTGAAAGGATCGTAAAAGAGAAACCCGGAACAGCTGCAGAGAATGCAGGGCACACACAGAAACAGAGACAAAGGAACGTCCACGATCGTGCTTCTCGGGACGGGACGACGACCGTCCCCGAACCTCCGCTCCGAGGAGAAGAAGGAGAAGAAGGACCGAGAAGCACCCATGACCGCGTGCGACGGCCTATGTCCGGGTCCACGCGGAGAGCGTCTGCGCGAACCCGTTCCTGTTCGCCGAGTTCGGGACGGTGCCCTGGCCGTTCACGCTGAGCATCGACTGGCTCGCGACGGTCGAGAGCAGGTAGACCTCGATGGACGACGCAGAGTCGATGTTGAAGATCTGCTGCTGGCAGTTGAACGTCGCCAGGCATGTCTGGCTGTAGTCCTGCATGTCCCGGAAAACAAAAAAAACGGAACGGAACGGGGTCAGTAAATAGAGTACAGGTTCGGAACGACGGAGCGGGCTCGCGCACCTGGAAGAAGCTGTAGAGTCCGGCACCTGGTGCGTCGGGACGGATTCAAGTCAGTTAGCAATCGGAGGGTTTAGATCGAGGGCCTGTGGCGTACCGTAGACGAGGATGTTCTGAGAGTTGTTGACGGTCAGTGCCCAGGCTGCACCCGGACCGAAGGCCGGATCCTGATACACCGTGTTAGGAATGAACGGAGCAGGTGGGACAGGGTTAGGTTGGAAGTACGGCTGGCAGGGACGGAGGCTATCGTCAGCTGCCAGACCAGAAAAGAAGGGTACGAGATTCAGGCGCACCGTCTCGGTTTGGATGAGGCCCATGTAGTGGTTTCTTGCGTTGAGGAGGTAGTACTGATAGATGATAGCATGCTCGCCTGCGCATCAAACCTTCAGCGACGCGCGACGTGCCTGGGGATCATGTCCACTCACTGGCCGTCCCGATCAGCCATACGGGGCCCTGCGACTCGGACATGATTCCACGTCCGGTCCAGAGGTTTATCTGCGGACCAGAGTCGAGATCGTGATCCGCCGTCCACACCCACAAGCCCTGCAGAGTGGCAGTTGAGTGTCCGTTTTTCCTTGCCACATCGCTGCAACGCTCACCTCGAGATATGCGCTGGACTGGGGGGTGAGGTGAAGGCCCATGAATGCTGCGAAGCAGTTGTCCCCGCCAGCCCCACTAGTCGGGCACTGGCTCGCCTGGAGGTTGGTCCCGGCCTCTGTAGGCAACGATCAGGAGGAGCGCGAGAGTGATATCATCGTGCATACGCACTCCCGCCAAGGATGATGTGCGTGTCCCAGGCACCAGCAGCACCCTGCTTGCCCGCGGGGTCATGAACGTTCCACTCGACAACGATGGCGCCGGCAGCTACGCAGAGTGCGTCAGGTCAAGAGTAAACTCTGGAGCGTAACGCACATACCAGGGCCTCGGGTCGAGAAGATCATGTCGGTGATTTCAAGGACGCCCGTAGAGCCCGTGTCACCGGCGCGGACGACAACACGAGCTGTGATCGTGATCAGTATTATGACGCTGAAATGAAGCGAGACGACTCACGGTTGTTGTAGTCTATAAATACACTGCCAGTCCCGAGGATAGTGGACCAGGCCTCTCCGACGACTTGAGTACCCGCAGGGATAGTGATGGTGTTCGAAACGACATAAACACCCGCATCGAAGAAGATGATCTTGCAGCCCGCGAACTACAGATGCGCCCAACCATCAGCCCAAACCGAACGTTTCAGCCCTAGACCAGAACCTGAGACGAACTTTGTTGAAGACCGCCTGGATCGCAGCCGTGTCGTCCGTCTGACCGTCGCCCTTCGCGCCCTGCGACTTCACGCTGACGAACTGATCGGGCGCGTAGTTCTCGTACTGCGGGTGCGTCTTCCCGAAGATCCTGCCCCTCGAGTCAAGCAAGCTCGGATCCTTGTGGATCGAGTTGAGGCCCGACTGTATGAAGCGTCCGCTGGGACACGTGCCCACGTAGGCGTTGCCCTGTGCCCACGAGTCGATGATCGTCGTGCCACCACTGAGGACCACGTCCCCGTTGGCGACGCCGACGGCGATGGGGACGTTGTTGAGCCGGACGTTGTTCAGGACGAGGGCGCCGTGGAGACTGCCGCTGCTCGGTTGCGAGTTCTGGATGAAAATGGGCGTGTTGATGACGACGGCGTCGATGATCGCCTCACCCCCGACACCTTGGTTCTCCTGAGTCGTGCCGCCGGTACTGATCTGGAAACCGATCGAGCAGTTGTTGATGGTAACCCCTGCGGAAGGCAATCGGTATTAAGAAACCTGCAGGACGTGGTAGGGACAACGTACCTTGGAAGGTCCATCCCCAGTTCCACAGTGCAAACACCTATGCCTCGTGAGGTCTTTGGCAGGTTGGGGAAACGCGAGGGATACGTACACCTAAAATGTGCCCCACGTCAGCGAAGGCGATCGCGCATATATGAGGGTCGACGTACCAATTTGTGCGTTGTTGACCGTGATGTTGCGAACGGTGAACCTAAAAGGATCGATCAACTATCTGAACGGAGCCAACTCAAGCAGAAGGCTTACTGTTGGTTGCCGACCCACATGCCGTATTTGCCGCCATTGAACACGAGATCTACCAAAAGGAAATGAAGACCATGTCGACGGAATCGCATCCAACAGTCTCGGACTTACCGCCCATGTAACCGCCACTGGCGTTGTCCGGTCAGTGCAACACGCATCAGATACGAAGCTAGAGCTGTGCAATACCTTCCGTTTTCCATCCAGATACCTGCGAACCGTTGATCATGATCAGCGATCTGGTTCATGCGACGGACATGGCTGGAACGAACCTTGGTGCGCATTGCCGGGAGCCGTGGACATTTGGAAGACGATGTTGGCCAACGAGGTCGCCTGCGAGACTTGCCAGTGGATACCCGTGCCGAAGGCGGACGCGGGCAAGCGCGTCGTGTCGAGCCTGAAGTTCCGGATGGCATGGTAGCTACCAGTAAGTTAGCGGATGTGCACCGCAAGACTTTTCTAGAAGGACTTACAAGTTGTTCTGGTTCACATACCAGCCAGGATCCGCGTCTATGGATCTGGATCAATGGTCTGCGTGACCAAGAGAACAAGGATGCTTACCGATGATAGCGATACCCTGGAAGTTCGCAGCGGCGACGAGGGTCGGCATGTGCTTCGCATCTCCGATAAGTTGCGTGTAGTAGTACGAGATGATAGGCGACGAGACGACGTAGGTTCTAAGGGCGGTCAGCAATGGCCAAATGGGGAGCAGGAAGATCGAATTACCCGTTAGGGAAGTAGACGACCGCCGGGGAGACACTAAAAGACCCAGCTGAGAAGACGCCGCCGGAAAGGGATGATAAGCTTACGAAGATTGACCACACCCGTCCCCGCAACGGTTTCCGGAGGAAATAGCTGCGCTGTGCATGGAATGAACGTCAGGCACACGCACCACGGGGGAAGCCTCTCACTTGATGGCCGCGGTATCATCGGTGACACCATCGCCCTTCGCTCCGAAGTCCTGGAAAGGCACTCAGTCTCCACCAACTAGAAGGGCCTAGAGGAGCACAAGAATACTTTGACGTTACGGAAAACCTGGTACCCGCTCGGGTTGGGGTTGAACGGCGCGGATCCTTGGTGCTGAATCTGTTCCAGCCAGAACGGCGCAGAGGGCGCAGCAGTACCGCTGGTCAGCGGCGCAGAGCATGACGTGCCGAGAGCCGAGACTAGCGTTCCCAAGCCTAGAAGGGCGAGCAGGGGAAGGAGGAGAGGTCGGAGAGATGGCGCACGCATCTCGACAAGGCCTTGAGGAAGGGTACCGCTGCGAGGACTTGAGGGAGCTGCAACGTCCTCGATGGCGAACCTCGGGTTCTTTATACAACCTTTGTATACTTGTCCGTCACAAAACTCGCCAAACGTCGTGCCGGAGCGACGACCTTCCATTCATGTGTCAGCCGACGGCAAGAACCGATCGCCATTTACGCCGACGTGTCCCGAGCAAGGCCCGAGCACACGCAGGGGTATCTGCTGGCAACCCTGAGCACGTTCGGCTGCATTAGGGATGGTTAAGGAACCGAGATGTGTGCACACAACGAACCTTTGGTTTGCATGACGGCTCTGGACGAGAGGTGCATCTTCAGCGAGGTCGCATGTGTGCAGTCAGGGGCTGCTTCGGGATCTCCGGGTTCCACGTGCGCATGTGAAGTGTGGTGCATGTGATATGGCAGCCTTCGATGGCGGTTCCAGAAGGCTGGAGCACTATGCAAAGAACCTACGCAACGTATGCTGCTTCAAGAGCCCCCGAAAGGATTCACGGCTGCAGAAAGCCACGGGAGCGAGGACCTGACACCCTAACTGACGTGTTCACCCAATTGTCAGTCGGGTCATCACTGAATGAAGGGGAATACGTACATGTAGCCTCAGCTCCACCTGACTCGATCCATTAGGGTTGTCGTCGAGAAGCTCCCGCCGGAGGAGTGGAGCGGACCAGATTGAGTTGTACGCAAACTTTGATCGGTATCGACTTACGCGAGCACCACCATATATACATTGCGCCAAAATCGTAGCCGGATCCGTCACAACTCGACGTTCGTGTGAAAGGATGAGAGGTGGCCCTAACGAGCCGCTTGAACCTCGGAGGCACAGAGAAACCTCGCTGGGCCCGCAAGCGGACAACCCACCTAAATCCGACCTGTTGGCAGAGTGAAAATTCGATGCGCGCGAGAGTCTGTTGTTTGGAAGGCTCACCTCCGTGCTCTCTTCCTTGACGTACGCTCCGTGAGAGGCTCAGTAGCTACTAGTACTGGCTCCTTTGCGGTCCCGACAGTACCATACCCTGCAGACCGCCAACATGCTTATCCAGGTGCGGCAGACATTGAAGTTATCAGTCACCCACATATGACACGGAGATACATATCCCACGGCGGTGGAAATTTGAAGGCTTGCGATAGGTGGTAGCAACCTAAAAAAATGGGCTCCTCGCCACCAGCAGGGACGTAGATCTACACAACGCCGACACATTGGCAGTGGGTGTGCGAGAACCTCTTCTCCATGAGCAGCGAAGGTTTCCGAGGACCCAAAACGAATCACACCAATCGACGTCGCGTAACATCATCCACTGAACAATGAGATACTTTCCTCGAGTCATGCAGTGTGGCCCGCACCACAGACTCGGTCGCTGCGCGATGGTGGAGGAGGAAGACTGAACTACACGCCCAGTCGGAATTTTTGATAGTGGTGGGAACTGACTGGCTTTTAACGCACCGTTCGTTGGGAGCCGACATCCCGCCGTAAGTTCGTCTACCATGGAGCCAACGGCCTCCCACTTTCCCCAGCTTGCCCGGTGAGTCCGGAACTTGGGAATTGATTGCTCGATCGACCTTTGGAAATCCAATGATCGCCCATTGATTTTCCGTTGTCTTCATGCCCTATCGACGTTTGACGGCACATCCGCTGGAACCCAGACTCTCCGATGGATGTCAGAAATTTGACAGCCATTTGTACGTCTAAACCATGCGATGTCGGATGTGCAAGCCAGAAAAGGGGAGTGGCAGAAAACTGAGCTCGGAGCAGCCACGTCACAAGCACGCTGAATAAGGCAACGGAGACGCCCAATGGGGGTCAGGAGATCGTCGGTCTAGCGTCTACTAATTTCTGGACAACTTCGATTCCTGATTCACCGTGGCCGGTTCAAGTCTCGACATAGGCCCTGACGCGGGCGACTCACCGCAGCTGCTAGCGGATATGTCAAAGCAGCGGGTGCGTCAAAGACTCCTGCGTCTCCAAGAGTGCCAAGGCATTTATGTATATGGTACTCCGCAGGCAGCACATCTCGGGAATGACGTCCACATCCTTCTATTCTTGCCGTTATTGTACACTTGACCCTCACTCACCTATCACACGCCAGGCCACCCGTCGCCCTTGATCAGGCCTTCAATAATCCAACGCGTCGTACCTTCTCCTGTCCTCGTCAATTGCAACGCGGATGGAACACGACCACCTCCTCTTTCGTCCTCGTCCTGTGCACCCGATGAGGAAACCTGCCAAAGCTCAATATTGGACCTAAGATTCGATTTTCCTGCCGGACGGGAGCGGGGAGCGAAGGATGGGGTATAAAGAAAGCGGGCGCACGGGCGAATCCCACGGCACGCCAACATGTTCCGCCTCGCTCTGCCGCTTGTTGTGGCGTCTCTCGCGCTCAGAGCGGTGGCCCTTCCGGCCCCGCAGACGAGTACGACGGCGAGTACCCCGACGAGCCTCCCCACGACTAGCCCGCCCCCGACGAGCCTCCCCACGACTAGCCCGCCCCCGACGACCTTCCCAACAACCGTCCCCACGACCTTCCCAACAACCGTCCCCACGACTTTCCCAACAACCTTCCCCACGACCTTCCCTACGACCAGCCTGACGAGTAGCCCGACAGGCAGCCCGACAAGCAGCCCGACAGGCATCCCGACGAGCAGCCCAACGGTTAGCCCAACCAGCCCCACGACCTTCCCGACGAGCTTCCCAACGAGCGTCCCCACGACCTTCCCCACGACCTTCCCAACGACCTTCTCCACGAGCTCCCCGACAGGTAGCCCCACGAGTTTCCCAACGAGCTTCCCGACAAGTGTTCCGACCAGCTCCCCGACGAGCAGCCCCACGACCTTCCCGACAAGTATTCCCACCAGCTTCCCGACAAGTGTTCCCACCAGCTTCCCGACCACCTCGCCCACGGGGAGCCCGACGAGCAGCCCATTCCCGACGACGTTCCCGACCAGCTTCCCGACCACCTCGCCGACGAGTAGCCCATTCCCGACGACGTTCCCGACCAGCTTCCCGACCAGCTCGCCGACGAGCAGCCCATTCCCGACGACATTCCCAACGACATTCCCGACGAGCTTCCCCACGAGCTCGCCGACCGGCACCGCGACCAGCTTCCCGACGACATTCCCGACGACATTCCCCACGAGCTTCCCCACGAGCTTCCCCACGAGCTCCTCAACGGGCACCACGACCACGCCTTTCCCCACCCCATCACCGACAACGGGCAATCCGACTACCGTTTCGCCGCCGCCGACCTCAGTCCCTGTCCCCACTCAGACGTACGAACCACCTGCCCCGCCCAACCCGACCACGGTTCCCGAGACGGCGCCGTATACCCCTGCGGGTGGTCTAGAAACTAACGCGACCGCGCCGTTGTACCGTCCTTTGTCGGACTACGACTTCCAGTCTTTGGTATGTTCTACACGTGCCATCAAAGCGTTGTCATACCTCATCAATTATCATTCTGTCTTCCAGACATTGGCCCTTTATCAACAATACATCGAGCTCGACGTGTTCCGCTATGCGCTCTCGAACTTCACGGTGATGGACTTTGAGGATGCGGGCCTGTCTGCTGATGACCGCTACCTTATCCAATTCATGGCCGACCAAGAGGTCGCTCACACCAACATGCTCACGAACATCATCGGCAGTATGTCTTCGTTTCCTTTTCGTATTCGCAGTAACTGACTTGGTGGTCTACGCAGTGGGTGTCGCTGCTGGGAGGTGCAACTACACCTACCCATTCACGACCGTCCGCGACTTCCTTGACTTTTCGGCGAAGCTCCTTGCCTGGGGCGAGTCGGGCGTGTACGGCTTCCTCGAGCATCTCGACTCGCGCGCTGCTGCGAACCTCCTCCTCCAGTCGGTCGCGACCGAGGCCCGCCAGCAGCAGATCCTCCGCCAGTTCGAGGGCCTCTTCCCCATGCCTGTGAATTTCGGGACTGGCATCTCGCAGAGCATGGCTTGGACTCTCCTCGCTCCGTACATCACGAACTGCCCCGTAGACAACACCCTAATCGCCTGGCAGAACTTCCCGGCGTTGAACATCACGGTGCGCTCGCTGCCTGTCCTCGTCTCCAAACTTCGATTGCTAACCCCAACGCCTCGCAGAACAACCCGAACGCGTCGACCCTGTACGGGTTGGACGTCAACGGCCCCGCCATCACCCACAACCGCTCCGTCCCGCTCTCCCAGCCCGGCTTCGTCGTCGGCCTCTCCTGGGAGAGCCCGGGGGGGTCGGTCGGCCCGAACGGCTCGTATACGACGAACACGACTGCCACGGGCCCACCTGCCTTCGTCGCGTGGATCTCGCAGCTGAACACGACGTACACGAACCTGACGATGATCACGAACAGCTCGGGCGCGACGGCGCAGCCCCAGTTCTTCAACATCATCAACGGCACGACGTACCTCGCCATCGTTGACGACGCTGTGCCCATCACCCCGGCCAACATCTCGGCGCTGAACGGCCACATCCTCGCGGGCCCGGCCGTCTTCCAGGCCGGCTGAGGAGCGGCCCGGTGTTGCGCGTGTGGGGGGTTTCGTCGACGGACTGGGGTAAGAAGAGGGTTTCGTCGACTCGTCGGGGTGAAAAGATTTCCGTGCTAAACCACCTTCAAGCGTAACTGTATTTCTAGTCAGGTTGTCATTGGTTTCGATAGAGGTTCTTTGTGACAATGGAGGACGTGCTCTGCCCCTTTCTCTTTACATATGTACAACCCAGGCTTTGAACTTATAAAGACTGCGAGCAGCGTGACAGTAGGTTCGGATGACGGAGAGATTGTGCGCGGTCATCGGAATCAACAACCGCCTCCGCCGAGTCACATTTTCGCGCTTGGAAGTCGGAGGTGCATGATAAGTTCGGAATACTAATTTTAGTTAGAGATCGGCGGACCTCGCGAGGCGCTGACATTGAACCGGACTGTGACAGCGCTTACCTCTTTCTCTCATTCTACTCCTTGCCGCTATGCGACTCATGAGCAACTCTGATCCCAAACTTGGTCTTCTATAGGTTAACCTTCAGTAAAGGCCATGAGCAAGTACGTGCATCCAATCCATCGTTTTTTATGCCAGAAAGTCTAGTGAAAACTGACGCAAATAGTGTTGAGAATAGGGTAGAGAGAGGTCACCGAACGCAGTAGGTAGTAGGTACAGTATATATTAAGCGCCTATTTGTTGTTGTTTGCACACAACCGTACACTCCCTTCGAGATTTTTTCTTCTCGTCTTCCCTCAGCTGTTGATACTCCATGCATCAGACTGAGGTAAGATATGCTTTATTCCTGTCCCTAGTGCTATCTGACATGTACTCTACAGGCCCGTCTGCGCTAGGTAAATATACACTCAGCTGTTGACACTTCCGTGCGTCAGACTGAGTCCCGTCTGCGCTAGCCGCCGCCCCACGACTTTCTACAAATAGTATGTGCAGAGCACTGAATGCGTGAAGCAAGATGTAACAAAGTCTGTGCACCATTCAGGCCACCTGTTGTCGGCGCTGCCATGTTCCTAAACAAGTGCGCCGCAGCAGCCCCCGCCTCTTCATCTTGTTCTCTCCGCCTGAGGTCGCCTTTGGATAGGGATCGGGTCCTACGGAGATACAAGAGATTTATGGGTTACAGGCGAGTGATCAGTCAGTGCTTTGTGAATTGAAACGTGCCGCTTTCCCTGCATCGACATCCCACGGTCCAATGTCTGTGCGCCATGCTCATGCCATAGGCCTCGAGCGTAGCGCTTCACGGTCCCGGCTGAGCGCTGATGTTCAAACTCCCGTTTCTAGTTCGTACCCTGTCACGCTGCAGTAAACCACACTGGCAGACAGAAGGACGCTCCCGAAGATGATTTCGGACTACCCTCGTGGTGTTGGTGCCTCGTCTGTCGCCGGTCGGCGGCATGCACCTGAGCAATAGGCGCATGTCGGCGGCGCGCGTATTGTATTGTGCCTCGCCGCTGTACTATTATTTGTTGGCGATGCGCTCGCTACGACGAATACCCCAGGTCCGCCATGTCTCAGCTGGCAAGTGTTCCGAGTCCTTCGGTGTTGAAATTGGAACTGTATGCAAGACATTGACGCCGTTTTGCGCCAGGCCACAGCGAGTCACTGGCTAGCCGCTTTTGCAGTTTCCCGATCTCTCGAGAAATTTTTGGGACCGTTACTTCCTTTGGCAGACCCACTGTGCATTTGCTGAACCTTTCCGGATACGTCGCGTAGAAGACAGGCCCTATGTGAGCTCTGGAACTTGGCCGAGCACGTCGGTCGCATGGTCAGGATCTCGGGCGCCGCTTTCAAGATGCGCCCAGCCTTGACCCATTCTACCAGCCAGAAGGATGAGGCAGTGGGGTCTCAGTTCAGCGCATCAACATGCAAGGCTTTGACCCTCTTCCCCTGACTATGTTGAGTCGAGCAGCCGCCTCCGTGGCTCTCGCTGGGCCTCAAGCTCGCGTCTACGTCGACCACAATGGAGTATAAAAGGGCCACGAGCGGACCCACGTCCAGCCAGCCACTCCACACGGCAATCCGAACAGCGATGCGGTCCCCCATTCGCTCTCTCCTTCCTATTCTCCTCGCGGCGATCGCCTTCGCACACTGTGCTATTGCAGTGTCTATCCAGGCACGCGATGTAGAGCTCGCTGTGCACGAGGTCTCGTCGGACAAGGCCGTCTTCGAGTACGATGGCGACAAGGAGCTCATGGCTCCGGACGACGTCGAGCTCGTTCGTCGCGCCGGGTGGACCTTCAACAACAGTAGGCGTTGCACCCGTCTCTACTCACTTCGATCCCATGCTTACTCGTCCCACTGCAGACCAGAAGATGGCCACAGAGACCATCGTTGCGAGTGTCGGTCAGTTCAAAGCGCTCTTCAATATCAATATAGTGCCGCCGTAACTCATCGTCTCTGTGGACGCGATAGGTGTTGCGGCTGCTGCTTGTGCGACGGGCAACCCGGTGAACTGCGCGATCGGCAGCACTTTTGCAGTCTTTGGGGTCTTCTTCGCCGTCTATGCCCTCTCCGATCGGGCAGCGGGAGAGATCGCGAACCCGTACTTCATCTACCCGCCTACCCCGCACCAGAGCGTGGTGCAGAGGCTCGAGAGCGAGCTCGAAACGGGCAAATGGCACAACGTCGCGCACGTCACTCACCTCGGGCTCAACCACACCGTCCAGTACTTCAACAATGGCCCGGGAAAGATTCAGAAGTTGCGCGCACGGTACGCAATCCAGTATGCTCCCTGCCTATTGAAACAATCGGGCTTACGTAGGCATGTACAGCGGCGTCCCCTTCTGGAACGAGACTCAGGCCGGCCTCGAGGGGCGGAGCGACCCGGACGACGACGGCGGGTTCGTCGCGGACTACTCGTGGATCAACAACAATGAGGCCGCATACGACTCATTCCACAGCACCTCGGACGGCACGAGCTTCTTTGCGGCCAACGTGGGCGGGTGGATGATCGCGACGACGACGATCGCCGCGTGCGCCGAGTTTTCGGACTCAGACGGCGGGCTCGCCAACGGGCTGCTGACGTACGGTTGGAACGACCAGGAGTTCCAGTGGACGGAGCCTGGAGAGGAGGAGGCTATTTATAACAGGTGTGCCGCTGATGGTGTCTGAGTAGTACTGTACTTCTCGATTGGAGTAGGACGCACGTGTACGGCTAAGGGCACAGTGTCTTGCGCTTTGTAATTTACTCATCGTCGTGTCATGGCTTTCTTTGTATTTTCTAAACGGGGTCTCGCGTTCAGTCCGGTCCGAGCCCAAATCTAAGTGGGAGATACTTGTCCCGTCGCCTTGATGGTGGTCCAGAACGATGATTCGGGAACTTACATCGACGAAACGCACGTCCCTGAGTCCAAGATGCGCCCAAGTACTTTGAGCGGTGAGTCCAACGTGAGTCTGATGGTATAAGTACTGGCCCTGTGGCGCTTGTATTTTATGATCTTAATATCATCCAGTCTAAGACGTCCTTAGGGCGTCTTAGACTTCTGCGCGCGCGCCGATCTGCCCCGAGACTCTATATCCACCGAGGCAGCGCATAAAAGGGCTCTGACGACGTACCCACGGGTGCACTCGACAATACGACCATCACACTGCCGGCAATGTGTTCCTCTTCCTTTGGCTTTATCGCTGCTCTGGTCGCGCTGGCTTTCGTGAACCCCAGGAGTGCGCTGTCGAACCGGGCACGTCGCGATAGGCTCGGGGACAGCGCGTCCGTCGTCCCCAACCCGGATCTCAAACCCGCTCGTCGCGGGTGGACCTTTAAAAACAGTGCGCGTTCCATCGGTCGCTCTCACTGAGCATTTACGCTTATTAGTGCGGTACAGATGAAGGGCTGGTCATGACCTGCATCTCCGGCGGAGCCGGTTCGTGGTCCATATCACTGACGTTCGGTGTTATTAATCATGGCTGGACATTCCACAGTTGTCGCGATAACTGCCTGTTCGACCGGCGAACCTACCGTCGGCGTGATTGGCATCACCTACGCAGCGGTCATGTTTGTGTCCTCTGTCGTCCTTTTCCGCGATCGCCCCGATGAGGGAGACTCGGAGGGCCCGCACACGCCGGGCCCGAAGGAGAACATCGAGCTCGAGCTCGACAGATGACGTACGCGCGGCGTCCACGACAAGCGGCCCAACTAATAGTACTCCATCGAAACCCTACCAACCTACAAGGTTCTCCTTGGGCCATAGAACCGCGAGTGTAGGCTGATACATATGCTGTCCCGCTTCTCCCCTCGTTATCGTTCGCTTGCGGAATATACTTGCTCATCTTTCAGTTCCCTCCCGAATGTTGCAGGGCCGATATGATCGAGCATAGCCGCGAGTTCCTGCGCCATTTCCGTCCGGTGCGACAACTATGCTACTGTACAGGGTTCGGAGAACAAGCCTTCTGGTCGAGCACAAGATCTCTGACACGCCGTCGCTGCAATAAACAACTGGACATGTCTACTTAACAGTCTTCGCAAGCGGCTGGAGTGATGAGGAGCGCAGCGGTGTCGTGCGTGTCGACCGTGGTCGAATAGCTGGTCCTGAACGTGCCCAGATCCTCGCCCGTCCACATGTCGTGCACCACGAACTCCGAACCAGACCCGAGGCCAGGAACCTCCGCAAAACCGAACGTCATCGTCGTCGCCGCCGCGTTCGTGTTAATGATGAAGACGTGCGTCCCCTTCCACGACTGGCCTGCATAATACTCCGGCGGCGAGGTGATCGGGGCCCCGATGAAGGGAGCGAAGGGCATGGCCGGGGTGCCGACGATGGGGTCCTGGTTGAACGCGAGCAGTTCGGCGTTCTTGACGATAGCCAGCTGGGCCGAGGTCAAGAGAGAGAGCTTCCGGATGGATGTAAGTGGCATGTGGATGTGCGATGGATGGGGCGGGACTCACGTCGGTACTAACAAGGAGAGGGCTCTTGAGGAACGCCCACGCCGCGAAGTTCGTCCGCTCCTCCTGGATGGTCAAGCCTCCGTTTCCGATCTGCATCAGGTCCCTATACGCGCAGGTCAACCCAGTGCAGACAAGACCCGTGGTGCACTCACATGTCATTATGGGAGTAGAAGTCGATCGAGTCGAGGTGCTGGACATTGAAGGCGATGGTGCTTGCGATGGAGCTCCAGGATGGGCCCAGGTTGCCGGACATGCGCCACGAGTGTCCCTATGCCCCCCGGGGCCGTCGGTATGTCAACCATAGATTCAGGTCGCAGAGACGTAGGAGGGACGCACCACACGTGCGCCCCATTCCCATACGTCTACTGGGAGTCCCGAGATACTGAAGAGGAACGGTCGACCGGTTTCATTCAACGCGGCGCTGCCATGTATCCACATCGTCAGCATACATGCGACCTAATCAAACCAGTGGCCCGGGGACGTACACCATTTGACGGTAGCGAATAGCAGTGTTTGAGTTGCTATCATGCAATCCAAGCCTCTAGGCAAAGACGGTATGTGAATACGGAGGGAGACACGTACTACCAGTCTCCACCAGGCGGGCTCTGAGAAGAAGTTAGGATCCGGGTTGATTGGCTATGATTAGAAATGATGCGCGCACTGGAGAGTCGGTCCAGTTCGCGGGAACCGTGCCGTTATCTATTCTGGCCGTCAATTCCACGCCGCAGGAGGTGAGAGCGAATCCACGCACTGTACTTGAGGTCTGGGAGGCCAGAATCAAGATCAGATTTCTCGCACTTGAGTCCGGCGGACGACCGCTGGACAAACTCACAGTCGACGCCCCATTCGGCAAAAGTAGCAGCGTCCAGTTCTTCGTGTCCGAGAGAACCAGGGTACCCGGAACAGGCTCCATTGCAAGCGGTTCCGGAAAAGGCGATTAGTCCGAGCTTGAGGCCGATGCCGTGCACTTGGTCAGCGACGTAACCAATGCCGTTCGGGAACTTGCTCGGGTCAGGCACGAGCTGACCCGTGAATTCGCTTCTAGCGTCGACCAACCAGCCCTCCTATAAGTATGATGAGAATTGGCGTTACCATACGGAGCGGGAAGGTGTTATTGGAAGGAGCACATACGTCAATGTTGATGTATTCGTAGCCTGCATCGGCAAGCCCGAGAGAGATGAATTGTTTTGCGGCGTCGAGGACATTGGTTTCGTTGACGTCTATCGTAGCAACGGCTTTGAAGTCAGGTGCATAGAGATGATGGGTAGGAGAATACGCACTGCTTGAACCATACACATCCCAGGAGTTCCAGCTAATCAGTCGTTAGTCCGCTTCCCGCGTTTCTCAAGTCGAACAAAGGGAGTGTCTCACCCGAGGGCAGGAAGCTTTCCCACATCATGGGATGGTCCAATGGTAGGAGCTGAAGCCGCAATACCCGTGAGAGTAGGGCTCGCGGTGGAAGCGGCGATCGTAGGAGTCGCAATGCTCGGCAGCGTTACAGAGGCAAGAAGCCCTCCGAGAATGTAGGCACCGAGAGGTTGTTTAAACACATTCATAGCGAAGGGTTTCTCAAAGCCGAGGAAAGGGACGGGAAAGAGGGGCTGGCGTCCGCCAAGCAAGTAAAGGCGGCTTTTAAACCATTCGGTTGCCTGCACCGATCCACGATTCAGGCAGGTATTCCCTGCAAGATGCCATGGAACATAACACGCGTCCATGCCTATGTCTATCTTGCCGAGACACAACTAAACGACAGAAGTTAGCTAGTAGCACTGCGCAATAAACCACATCGTAACCTACGTAGCAATGGTCTCCTCCCTTTGATACCCCCGAGAACTGAATTGAGACCGATCAAGCCGGAATCAGAGCAGATGGCCTTGAGACGCGTGGCACATCGTCATAGAAAGCGTCAATCATAGGCGAAGCACCGGCATCGGAACCAGTCAACGGCGGCGGGATTAGGTTTCCCGGTATGATGAACATCGTTCAGAAGCCAGCACATCTTGCCGGTGTTTAGAGAAGGGCTGCTCAAGTTTTGGAGTCAGTCGATGTACAGGAGCGATCTTGTATCAAAGGAGTTGGACGTGCCTCGCGGTCAAAGTTGAGGACTCCGGCAACGGAGGAAACGGAGTCATCGTCGCGCGTGGTCCTTCCTGAGGAAGAGAGAGCGGCAGCCTGAGTGTAAGGATCACATCTTTACTCGGTACCGGACCTGATTAATGATTACGTACACAGATATATCTATACCTTCCGCGACCTGAAATCGCTTCCCCCAGTCCTTACTTACGCGATATCAGGTACGCATCCCATATGTGGTACTTACGCGATATCAGATCTTGTTCCAGTTCTCTCGTTTGAGTGTTGGAGGCCGAGCCTCCTTCCACTGAGAGACAATGCTTGCGTACCATGTCGACGATTCCCAACGTGCATCCATGCACGGAAATACCTATGTAGGTGCTGATGCAGTGTGAGTAAGGTTGACTCGGAATGGTAGCACGCGGAAAAAGCATACAGGTCTCAGCTCTCGTCGGTCAAAGCTACGTATTGCGCGCGATCTCGATGAACTTGTTCAGTGGCAAAATACTTCATCGGCGCCCTCCGGGTAGTTATCTGCGCTACACTTACAAACTTATGATCTTGCCGTAGTATTGGAGGAATACCTTTTGGTGCTACCAGGAAGGACGGGAGGGAGCCTTGCGTGGTGGGAGGAAGGGATTGGCGAAGTTGGGTTCAACTTCGGGACTCCGCCGCCCCGGGCGGTCCGGCCCTGCTGGCCATCCCCGGGCGGTCCTGACATACAGTATTTTCCATTTCGTGACAGCACTGGATTCTTAACAAAACTTGCACTCGCCTCGTGCACGGCAGTACCGTTAAATACAAAATGTCAACGAGTACTACATATGTTCATTAAGTATAGCTCGTGTTCACCGCAGGCTCCCATTATTGAATGAACTGCGCATATGAGTGTGCCGCCATATTCTGAAGCCTCTCATGCCAGTGCTGTATATGCCATGCTTCGGATGTCCAATACTTATTTACATCGGGTGTGACAACTAGGCTACTGTACAGGGATCGGAGAACGAGCTTCCTGAGGAAACACAGGCTCTTCCACGTCTTTGCTACAATAAACCACCGCGCGTGCGCGTCCGAAATCTCTAACAGTTTTCACAAGCGGCGGGAGTGATGAGCAGCGCAGCGGTGTCGTGCACGTCGACCGTGGTCGAGTAGCTCGTCCTGAACATGCCCAGATCCTCGCCCGTCCACATGTCGTGCACCACGAACTCCGAGCCAGACCCGAGGCCAGGAACCTCCGCAAAACCGAACGTCGTCGTCGCCGCCGAATTCGTATTGATGATGAAGACGTGCGTCCCCTTCCACGACTGGCCTGCGTAAAACTCGGGGGGAGAGGTGGTTGGGGCCCCGATGAAGGGAGCGAAGGGCATGGCCGGGGTGCCGACGATGGGGTCCTGGTTAAACGCGAGTAATTCGGCGTTCTTGACGATAGCCAACTGGGCTGCTGTCAATACGGAGAGCTTCGGGATGGATGTAAGGGTAAGGCGAAACGATGGGATGTACGATAGATGGGGCGGGGCTCACGTCGGTGCTATGAAGGAGAGGGCTCTTGAGGAACGCCCACGTCGCGAAGTTCGTCCGCTGCTCCTGGATGGTCAAGCCTCCGTTGCCAATCTCTATCAGGTTCCTATATGCGCAGGTTACCCCGTTGTACAGACAAGAACCTTGATGCACTCACATATCATTATAAGAGTAGAAGTCGATCGAGTCGAGGTACTGGACGTTCGAGGCGATGGTGCTTGTGATGGAGCTCTAGGATGGGCCCAGGTTGTCGGACATGCGCCACGAATGTCCCTATGCCCCGCGGGCCATCGGTGAGTTAGCCGCACATTAGGGTAGCAGAAACGTGGGAGGAACGCACAACGCGAGCTCCCCATTCCCATACGTTTGCCGCTCGGGTTGGGCCAGTGGTAGGAGCTGAAGCGGCAATACCCGTCAGAGCAAGGCTCGGGGCGCAAGCGGCGATGGTAGTGCTCGGCAGCGTGACAGAGACAAGAAGCCCTCCAAGAAGGTAGGCCCGCAGCGGTCGCTTGAAGCTATACATGACAAAAGGTTTCTCAAAGCCGACCTTCTACGAGCCGAGGAAAGGGACGGGACAGAGGGGCTGGCGTCCGCCAAGTAAGTAAAGGCGGCTTTCAAGCCATTCCGTTGGCCTGCACCGATCCACAATTCAGGCAGGTATTCCTTGCAAGATGACATGGAACATAACACGTCCATGACTCTGTCGGCCTTGCCGAGACACCCCTGAATGGCAGAAGTTAGTTGGTAGCACGGCACCGTAAACCACATAATAACCTACGTAGCAATGGTCTCCT
The DNA here is from genome assembly GCA_032821775.1 of Sanguinoderma infundibulare. Classification (NCBI taxonomy): domain Eukaryota; kingdom Fungi; phylum Basidiomycota; class Agaricomycetes; order Polyporales; family Polyporaceae; genus Sanguinoderma; species Sanguinoderma infundibulare. The sequence goes on along the minus strand of JAVLRN010000018.1, from coordinate 419,137 downwards.
CCCTTTGATGCCCCCGAGAACTGAATTGAGACCGATCAAGCCGGAATCTGAGCAGATGGCCTTGAGAAGCGTGGCAATCGCCATAGAAAGCATCGGTCCCAGAAGAAGCGTCGGCATCGGAACGAGTCAAAGGTGGCAGGATTAGGTTTCCCGGTCTGATGAGCCTGGTTCAGCAGCTAGCACACCTGCCGGGTGCTTAGAGAAGGGCTGCTCCATTCTTGGAGGTCGCATCCGGTCACTTCACTTCCATAGCTAGTCCAAGGCCAGGATAACGGGCTAACTGCTGCGGGAATGGTTCCCCCTAGCTGTGAGCCCCGGGTCGAGGCATGTCGCTTGAAAGCTGCTGTTTTCTGCTCTCCCGCCATGCCCATGGATTATCACGGCAACGTGAGGTATCCGCAAGAAAGAGAGCTCGTTGGAGGCCACCCAACGGGTCGCTGTCAGAGAGCTGATGGTCGGCTGCAGTAGTAAGAGCCTAGAGGGCGTAGTGAACGGACCTACAGATTAGCCTACAGATCATCGCCTTCGACGGCGAATCCTCCAGAAAAACCGACCGGCAGATTGTGTGATCCGGGAACAGTATGATTGCCTGGAAGAAAAAAGAAAGGGAGGAAGGGATTGGCAAGTTGAACTTCAAGAGCCAAGTCACGTTCAACCGCCGGAACACATTTCAGCGCTCCACCGGCCGTCGCTCAGCGCTTCAAGAGTACACACTGGTAGCGGCGCGGCCGCTGCTTCCCACTGACTGCTTCCTTCAGAGGTACGTACGTTCGCAAACTGAGGAAGGCCTACTCAATAATCCTCACGGCAGCGTCGCAGCTGTACCGCCGCCAGCTCTCGCAGATAGCGCCCTTCGGGCGTTCTCGGACTGTCTCGTCTCGTCGTCCTCACAACCGGAAAGCGATCAATGGATATTTACGCGGATGCCAAGCTACTCCAGACCAAGGGTATCATCCACGGGTGAGGGCTTGGCCAAATGTAGAGGAGCAAGTCTCCGTTGCTGGACTTTCCTGAACCAAAAGATGAAAGTGAATCGTATCCACTTCCTAGGCCGAAGCGAACAGCGCTGCGGAAGGAAGAGAAGATTTTCAGTGAACGTCATATGCTTTCGTTTTGGGTGCTTTCTGCGCATACCTGTACCCCGTATGCATATGCGATGCATGTTTGGTCGTACGCGCAAGACGCTTCGTACAGGCGTGCTGCGGAGGGCGGCGTTTGCTGACCGCGTGCACAGGAATCGCGTAGCGATCAACACCAAAACGCTTCCCCGATGCGCGGATTCTAACTAGTGAGCGGGAAGCAAGGCAAGCGAGGAGAGTGCGCCTTGAGCCACTGAGGTGAGCCGACCCCCGCTCTGTCACCCGGTCATGAACTCGGTGAGTGTCGCTCGAGCTCTGTGTACTCCGTATGTCTTATTCCGAAGGACATATACCACGGTATACTCTGCAGGTTCGATTTCAATGCATACATGCACGCTCAAGATTAGAGACACCGTGGACCATTCTCCCGCTTTGACTTGCCACACCCGACGCATCGGCCGCTCGTCGGATATGAGACGGTGAAAGGCTCTGTTAGCCTGAACTGCGGACCCGCACGTTTTCAAACAACACGAGGACCACACCATGACGTACGGTGCTGGAATACTCGAAGGCCCGGAAGTCATTCGCATATAAAAGGCTGGCCTGCTCGTTTCTCCAAACCTCAGGTCGTCGCACTTCACTTGCATTCGACTACCACCCTCTGTTCTCAACTACTCATCCTTCAGTCTCGAACGTCAGCAACGATGCGGTCCGCTACGATCTTGTACGCTCTCATTGCGCTCGCCGTGAGCGGATATGGTGCTCCGCTTGGGGCCCCCGAGGACGGGTGAGTGCCAGCTTAGCTTCCATTCCATCTTCTCATACACGCGAGGCTCATACGCATGCTCTTTTTCTGCAGCTCGGTTGCGGTGCACTCTCCTCTCCCTCCACCACCGCCGCATGCGCTCCGGGAGGCTGCTGCGCCTCCGCCTCCGCCTAAGCCCTCCCCGCCGCCGCCTCATGGGGCTCGTGAGGCTGCTGCTCCGCCGCCCAAGCCCAGGCCGTCGCCTCCTCCGCACGCGGGCCGGGAGGAAGCTGCTCCTCCACCCAAGCCTAAGCCTTCCCCGCCGCCCCCGCATGCTGGTCGCGAGGCTGCCCCACCCCCGCCGAAGCCCAAGCCGTCGCCCCCTCCCCCGCACGCCGTGCGTGAGGCTGCTGCTCCTCCACCCAAGCCTAAGCCTTCCCCGCCTCCTCCGCACGCTCGTGAGGCTGAGGCTGAGGCTGCTGCTCCCCCGCCAAAGCCCAAGCCTTCCCCGCCGCCCCCTCATGCCGCTCGCGAGGCTGCCGCTCCCCCACCCAAGCCGAAGCCGTCGCCTCCGCCCCATGCGGGTCGTGACGCTGCTCCTCCGCCAAAGCCCAAGCCCTCTCCTCTTCCCCCACATGCAGGCCGTGAGGCCGCTGCTCCCCCGCCTAAGCCCAAGCCTTCCCCGCCTCCTCCGCATGCTCGTGAGGCTGAGGCTGAGGCTGCTGCTCCACCCAAGCCTAAGCCGTCACCTCCTCCGCCCAAGCCTTCTCCGGCGCCGCCTGCCCCGCATGTTGGTCGCGAGGCTGCCGCGCCCCCGCCTAAGCCGAAGCCGTCGCCCCCTCCCCCGCATGCCGTACGTGAGGCTGCCGCTCCTCCACCCAAGCCTAAGCCTTCCCCGCCTCCTCCCCACGCGGGCCGTGAGGCCGCTGCTCCCCCGCCCAAGCCCAAGCCTTCCCCTCCCCCCCACTTCTAAGTCACCGTCCGACACGTTGAGTGCGCAGCGCCGTCCCGGGTTGCCGATGCGAGGCCGTCTTCATGGACAATTCCAGCCGTTAGCTAATTCGATTTCTCTAGATGTAGTTCACTCTGAATGAATGGATGAACTTTCATACCCTTTGACCTTGGTGGATGATTATCATGTGCTGACTATGGTCGTGTGCCACCTTTAATGCTCATCCTGATGCGCGGGCATGCTCAGATGTCGGGTCAAAGCGAAGAGGCTTCTGAAGCTTACATGGATCGTGGCTTTCTCTGTTCATCCTAGTATGGTGATGAGTTGGATTGAAATAATCTCATTTCGAGTGTTGAACGTGTCGTGCCGTCTAGATTGAGAGGCTGATATCTGAGGGCAGAGACTAGAGAGGAAAGCGTTAGCGAAACTCCGGAGCCGAATGGGGGTGGCGAGATCTAAATTGTACTGAAATAGGCACGCAACTTGGTTAGAAGACTACCTTGGCCAGTGAGAATTTCGGACGGCTCCAAATCGCCCAATTGTAAACCTATGCATACATATATGTACACGTTGATGCACATCATGATGTACTCAGTACCAAATGGAAGGCCTACACTATTGCTCGGCTCCGACTTTACTCGGGTCCGGACGTGATTACATACATTAACTCGCACACACCTGATATCACGTCCCCAGCCACACGGTATGAGGTACGCATACACGCGATGTATCTACCCAGCTTCTACAGATTTATGATCTCTCCGCAGTATTGCAGCAATGTCTTTGAGTGTGAGGAACGAAGGGAGGCCGTTCGAATGGATTGGCGAGTCGGGTTCAACCTCTTTTTAGATGCAATTTGGCAGGAAAATGGTTCCCCGGCACTCACCGCCTCAGAATTTGTGAATTTCTTGGACCACTGACGACGCGCATACAACGTTACTCTATGCGTGCCCTTGCTTGCAAGGACCTCTGAATTGACACATAAGATCATTTTCCGCGACCGAGCTGCCGAATGATGCAAAGTAACTCGCATTCTATTACCTGCACACCTTGAACCCCGACAACACCACAACCGAACAAAGCAAACTCTGATTTTTCAAATTCGCACTCACCCCGTTTTCGCTAGCCATCCAGCGCCTCCACCTGGTCGTCCGCAACCCGATGCGCGTCCGTCCTTGCCTCATACCCGCTCTCCAGCCCCACGCTCCCCAGTATCCTCCCCACACCCGCCTCCCGGACCGCGTCCAGCTCCCGCTCGCTCTTCACCAGCAGCATCCCCGCGAACCCGAGCGCGTTCACGCTCAGCCGCTCGCCCGTGCCCTCCAGCACCTCCGTCGTCTCCTGCCGTCGGGGGATCGCGTGCACGTGCTCGAGCGTGAGGAGGACGTTGTACGACGGCGTGCCGGCGCCGCCGGGGTACGACGGGGCCTGCCGGACGGTCTGGATGGCGAGGTCGAGGACGGAGAGGAAGGCGTCGGCGAGCGCGGGCTCGAGCTCGGATGGAGGGCAGGAGGGGAGGGAGGAGGGGAGGCGGCGGACGTGGTTCGCGTAGGGGAGTGCGCTGATGCTGAACGGACGGCCTGCGAGGGGGGGTGTTGTGAGAAAAAAAGATTGGACAGACGCGAAACTGGATGGAAGCAGACGTACTCTCGTGTTCGAGTTTGGCGTGCCGCGCAAGCTTCTCGACTGGCGGGCCATCATCATCTATAGGAAGCAACTGGACGTGCTTATGAGGCTGACTCGCGCCGCTTAGATCGCCACCTGGTGTTTGAAGACGTTATATCCTCTGGAGCTCGGTATATGCGGTCGCACAGAGACTCACAGTTGTAGAACGCGAATAACTTCCTGCCCGCCTTCTTCGCGGCGACGAGGAAGAGGTACGTCTGGACGAGGTCCCCAGGGAGGAGCGGCGACGTCTGCGACTGGAACTCTGCGACCTGTCAGCTCGCGTGCGCAGACCCGAAGAGTAGGCGCATGCACCTTTTGTGACGAGCATGAAGTGGTGTGGCACCAAGGAGTACTTGTTGAACTACACCACCCGCGTCGCGCACCGCACCGTCGAAACCGAGCGCACAATCGGGCGGAAGCGAAATCGAAAATAACGGCGAATGCATGGAGGAGGAGAGAGTAACGTCCTTCGTCAATCGCCATCCAACCCACTCGCGCGCAGCGGCACACTGACCAAGATCACGTACTCAGTCCCCTCCTCGTCGCGCACCTCGCCCAGGAACAAATTCGGGTTGTACGGCGGCGCGAACGGGTCATGTCGCTTCTTCTCCTGCTCCTCGGCCGGTGGCGCGTCCGCGCCGAAATCGGGTGTCGGCAGGCGGGGCTTGTTCTGCAGGGCGGGGCACAGGCGGATTTGGAACTGCGCATGCCAGAAAAGGGTGAGCGCATCTATGCATGCGAATGCGAATGCGTGGGATGTTGGTATGCAGGGTGTGCGTGGTGAGGAGGACGGGAGAGAAGGGAGGCAGATATCGGCAAGACTGGTAGGCCACTCACGTCTACCCCGTTCTCGGCGTGCGTGTGCAGCGTCGACGGGAAGAAGAGCAGATCCCCCGACGAGCGCGCCTGCTCGAAGCTGTCTGCCAGCTTTGCGATGATTTCCTCGTGTGTGGCCATGGTTGATCTGGACGAGGAACTGGAAGTCGAGGAGAGTGGTCGTTGGTATGCGAGCGCAGGGACTCTAAAGGCGTGCGATTGACCCCCTTTTCTCGCGAATGCCCTCGCCGAACCAGTTAGAGCGGGACAGCTGGTAATGGGACGAGAGCCGGTTGGTGTGCGAGGTATACGCAAGCTGCGAGAGGTGGTGGAATGGAGAGAGGGGATGGTCGATCGGCCAATGGACAGCATGTCCTTACCCTTCGCCTCGGGCCCAGAAGCGAGCTCACAAGCCGCCGACACCGACACCTCCCATGCTCGCCTTGCCAACGACATCGGTCGACGTCGTTCCAACTCACGCTCTGAACTCAACGTCTCTGGACCATGATATGCATCAGCGATGTTGAATGCTACCCATCGTAGAGTGTTCGCGTGAAGTCGGCAAAAAGTGCGAAAACCGAAAGCGCGAAAGGCCAAGGCCGTAAACCGTTATGCGCAAGAGCGCAGGAAATACAGTACATAAAGCGGAGCGTCGCGCTTCAAATCGATAATAATACAGCACAAACAATAGACAGCAGCATGGGGGAGAGTCCGTTCAAAGTCCGGCAAACTCGTAGCGCACTCCTCGGGTTGAGTGGCATCCTGCTCTAGTCGTTCGTATTTCTGTCTGCTTGTTTTGTAGGATGTCGGCGGGTTCCGATGAGCGGGCCTCGGAGCCGGCGCGTTGTGAGGGGCTAGCGGGGCATGCAAGTTGGGAAAGCAAAGAACGACAACAAGAAAGACAGGCGAAAGATAAAGTAACGTCGAAGTTAAGTTGGTGATGGGGGAAACAGGCGGAGAAGATGAGGAGGAGGGGAGGAAGAGGAGGAGGGAGGAGGATGAGGGGAGAGGGCGGCTCGGCAAGATGGACCAGCCCATCTGCCGCCAGTCTACAAGGTTTCTCCTCGTACCGTAAACCCAGGAGCGCACCCCGCGCGCTCAGCTCAGGCTCTCCCGCCCCGCCCCTTGTTGTCCTTCGCTTCCGGCATAACCTCCCCTTTGAGCTGCGCCCGTATGTAGCAGAGCGCGGCTATGAAGGAGTATAACGCCGCGTTCGTTCCCTGTTGCCGTGTCTCAGCCCGGCGATCCCAGAGAGACAAGGCGAGACTCGACGCACCTGATAGAACAAGATGTTCAAGAAGGTCTGCAGGAACAGCAGCACGACGCGGATCGGGAAGCTCCGATGGATAGTCGTGTTCTTCAGGAATGGGGCCGGATAGTCGAGGGTGATGATGATAAAACCGAAGAGCATGCTCAGGATCTGGACGATGGGCGCCTTGACGATGACGGCCACGAAGATGCTGTCGCTCGCGGCGGGCCTAGACGAGAGCAAGATCTGCGCTCAGTACGGAGTACTTGACCACATCGGCCCCTGGGTGCGTTTCCGACACGCGTTCGGGTGCCCGGAACACGACGGGTCAAGACCATTATCCAGACGGCACGAAATGGCCGACGAGCGGTCTGACGGCAGCATTTCCTCCGCCACAAGACAGAGACGCCTGCCGGCTGGAATTGGGATACAAGGACGATAGACTCACTGGACTCCTCCGGGGGCACGCACGATTCCGTGCACAAAGTCAAAGAAGTACTTTCTGTATAGGATCCCCCAGAAGGCGGACCAGATCGCATCTTGAGGACGGCGGAAGGGGGTAGGGTGAAGGATGTCATCAGCCCGCTGCTGCCTTTGTGGCGCGTTGCGAATGTGGGGAAAGCAAACTCACAAGCCTGGGACGTCAAGGCGACGTAGCGGGCGTACTCGTGCCACACCAGGTTGCCCATTGCGATCGAAGATGTACCGGCTTTAAAGTGCTGAAGAAACTGAGCCTTGGACCCAGAGAACTGAACGTTGGAAACGGGCGAGGGAGCGCTGCTCTTGTTCTGGAATGAATGAACCGGGAGAGAACGAGATGCAGGGACTAAGCAGGCAGGAGCAAGGGGATGTTGAAGAGCCGGTGGTCCAGCGAGCGCAGCTCGACCAAGGAGAAGGAGACTGGAGAAAGGGAGAAGAGGGAAATGCACGCAGCCTTGGCCCGCCCGACTCCTCGCGCTCCCAGATTGATATAACACCGTGACGGTCACCTTCCCACTGCCATCCGTAACCAGGGCCCACGGCGTGTCACGCCCGCCATCCGTCAACCACCCTTAAGGCTCGACTCCCCGTCCATCTGTCCACGCAGCCCACTCCATGATGAGAGGATTGATGAACGTACGTTTCCTGCATTGTAGCATGAGTTTCCCGAGTACGAGAAGTCGTTTGTTGCTGATTCCGAGGCAGTCCGGTGTGCCCGACGACGGTGTGACAGGGTGTGACCGACGACGATTGAACGGCCAAAACAGGGCCAAAATGATGCCGTTCTGACCTCCTTGATCCCCATCTGATACTCTCGCACGTCGGGCGGCTCCGCGAACCGTTCAAACCAAACATAGCCCACAGTCCAGGGCCAGGTCGAGTAGGATAATGAGCAATTGACACGTGAGACCTCCGTGCGCGACTCCGCGTGCCTCCAACGCAAGCCTTACCAGATCCTCTAGAGGCCATTCGCGGGAGCTCGACTGATATCACACCTGTATCGCACCAGAGAGCAGAGAAGCACTCTTCTCCCGGTCAGGCCGGGGTAAGCGCCCATGAAGATGACGACCGCCGACACTGCCGGGCATGTTGATCCGAGCTGAATACCGGGCGCGATTCCGTCCCCTTCAGTGATGCCAAGTACTGGCACAGGCCATAGGCACGACACAACTGGCGGCGAGGAGAGCAACGGTGGCACGAAAAGGTGATCAATCCAACGCCTCTAAGTGATAGAGGATTAGTCTCTCAGCTCGGAAGAAGCAAAGTCGTGAAGTTGCTATAGATCGCGAGATCCTTCGAAGGTGTGTCCGGGACCATTTAGCTGCAGTTGCACGCGGGATCATAGAGTGGGATAGCAGATTTGGCGTACTGTACAAATCATGTCTGACTTCCTTTTCGACAACAACCCCGCAGACCACCATCCACGTCCGCGCACGACGGTCGCTGATGCTGTAACACCCTCTACGTTACAGTTGCAGCATACGAGCGAGCGGCGTTCACACCGGGCTCAAGCTCAGCTCTGGCGGGCGCGGCGGACGACTCGGAGGCTGTCAATTTCAGAATTCCACAATGAGAATTGGACGACAACCCGACGACGAGATGGCAACAGGAACTCCACTCACATTCTTTGGATACGCGCCCCCACCCGCGCTCCCCGACGTCGCAGAACTCCCACTCCTCCCGCTGTACACGCTATCCCTCAGAACAGCAGGCGACATCGACCTCGGCATGCTCTCCGGGTTCGAGTACGACGACGCGCTACTCTGCACCGTCGCCCTAGAACCGGACGAAATCTGCGACAACCGTCCCGCCGCGCCCGGACCCGAACCCTGATAAGGCTGCCCAGAGGCGAGGTACAGCTCCCGCATGACCGAGTTGTTCCCGCTCACGCTCGAGTTGTTCCTGCTCACGGTCGTGCTGCCGTATCCACCAAAGAAGTAATTGCTCCCGTGTTTCGCGGGGTCCTGGAGCGGGAGGGTCGGAGAGGCGGGGCCCATCGTCAGCCTGCGGAGCTTCGAGCCGAGGCGGCGCCGACGCCGGAAGAGGAAGAGGACAAGCGCGACGATGAGGAGCAGACCGATTGCGGCGCCGATGGCGATCCCGATGAGGGCACCGCGCGGGAAGCCTTTCGCGGGCTCGGACGTTCCGACGGTTTGTCTAGAGACAGAAGGCATGCGACGTCAGAACACGATTTGAGCAACGGCAAAATATGGTGAGTGCTTACGAGCTGCTGGCTGGCTCTGTCTGACTGGTCGACGGGCCCGACACGCTGCTCGTGCTCGACTGCGAGCCATCAGAGGCACCTTGCGTGCTGGACTGCTGGCCGGTAGCTTGGGCATTGCCATTACTTTGCGCGGCTGTGGGTTGCTGTCCGTTAGGCTGTCCATTCGGCTGGGACGGTGGTGGGCCCCCTTGGTTGGGATCGTTAGGTCCGTTAACAGCGTTCCTATGCCACAGTAGTGCGTGTGAGCGGTCGACGGATGACATCGCGACAAGCGTGGAACGTACGGTTGGGCAGAGACACGGTTGGTCGACTGGGAACCCGACGAGGAGGTGCTTGTACTTGCAGCACTTCGTGGGATACGTAAGGAAGGCGCGAAAGCATGAAAATGAAAAAAGCACGGCGTACCTCGCAGAGCCGCTGTCGGCCGGCTGGGAACCCGACGAGGCAGGCGCAGTGGAGTTACTTGCACCACTTGGTGGGATATGATATATAAGGAAGACGCGAAAGCACGGAAATGAAAAGCATGACGCACCTGTTCTGCTGCCCACCCGTCGTCGTCTCGAATATGATCGCGTCAATGTCCACACACCCGCCGCCGGCCGCCATGTACACGACCGTGTGTTGCCCATTGGCAAGACCCGACGCCTTGCCCAGCACCTGGGAGAACTTGTCGGTCGACGCGGTCGCGTTGGCGTACTTCTGCACCTCGCCGTCGAGCATGAGGATGTACTGGCCGTAGTCGGCCTTCTTCGCACCGAGCAGCCAAAAACCGGTGCCATTGAACGAGAACTTGGCGGTTGCGCCGGCGACGTTGGACGAGCTGTAGGTCGAATTTACATAAGACGTGGCCTGGCTTCCTGATGGATGAGTCCATGCGTTCGGGGGGTCATAAAGGATCAGAGGAGAAGAGTCGTCAACTGTCAGAGGTGGAGCGCAATATGTTCTGCTGTCAGTCTGCGGCGCGATGGGGAGAAGAAGGGCAGGCGAGAAGGACGCACCGGTGATATTTGAAGCAGCCATCAAGGCCGACCGAATTGCTGTTCAATCACAGATTCGAAACCAGCCGAATGCAACGAGAGCAACGAGGTGGGGAGTTGAGAAACGACGGGGGACCAGCCCAGGAAGAACGAAGGATATGACGGAAGAGAGGTGGGAGAGCGAGAGAAGCCAACCGGTCTCAACGTGCGCCCATCGTGTGTGCTGCCTCTGCTCTTCAGAGGTAAAACAAGCGATGATGGCAACATGGCAGCGCAGGGTAGTGCCGAGGCATCGCCACAGGGGTACCTGGTTTCAGGCGATCACCTTTCCGGCCGACCCGGTCAATCACAAGGTCGCTGTGCCCATTGAACATTGGACTGCGGACGCATTGAATACTTCTGAGTACGCATTGCTCAGGCTGCGGATGTACGTACTCACTTTTGGCTTTGCTGTGGCCGAGGCTTGAGGAATTGACGGTAGCAATTAGTGACTGCGGCACAGCCGGGCACGGACGACTCCGATCCACGATGGATACCGGAGCGCACAAATGCACTGTGGCGCCGCCGTCTGCCACCACCCGATCGCAAATATTTGAGTGCGCGAGTTGTACGCACCCTGGAAGGCTCCCAGCGAGTCTCTCGATCGGCGGGGAACGAGAGCAGCTGATACGGTGTGAGAAGAAGCTGGGTAGATACATGTGCGTGTATGCGTACCACATACCGTGCGAGCAAGAGCAGGAAAGGGCTGGGGACGTGATGTCAGGTGTGTGCAAGTGAATATATGTGCCAGGGTATGTAATCACGTCCGGATCCGAGTAAAGTCGGAGCCGAGCAGTAGTGTAGGCCGTCCATCATGTTGGTACTGAGTACATATACATCAACATGTACGTACTAACACTACGCGCCCCAGAGGTCGGGATAAGTACGATGAAACGCAGGGGTAATCGCGTTTCGCGATCGTAGGTCGGGGTTAATTCGGACTGGTAGAAAGTTCGGGAGTTTTACGACGTAGTAATAAATCAAGGAAACATGTCCATTTTCACCACCACATTGGCCGCCCGAGAGATCCGAGGAATACATCGCGATTATGGCGACTAAGTACCAGACGAAAATTGACATACAGTTACGAGTTGAGCAATCCAAGAGTACACCTGCAGGCGTCTTTACTCCTCTCTTCTTCGAGCCACCACCTCAAGGCCTCACCGTTGACCGTCTCGTTCGAGACCGGATATGGTCCTCCTTCACTCTGTTCTGCGTGCCGGCTCTTACCATCCCTCTCCTGACCACGATCACCGTGGCAGGTTCCCCCTGGCGTCGTCAACACTGTGCCGCCTCTCGGTTCCGTTGGTGGTGCTGCGCTCTCGGCCCACAAGGATGTCGACAAGGTGGCGTTCACGGGGAGTACAGCTACCGGGTGCAAGGTCATGGAGGCTGCGGCTAAAAACAACTTGAAGAAGGTATGTTTCACTAAGGAGTGGGAGGGATATCAGTTTCGATGCACTGATCACTCCGGCCTCGCTTTCCCTGTGACAGGTCGGCTTGGAGCTGGGCGGCAAGTCGCCACAGATTGTCTTCGAGTCCGCCGAGCTGGACCAAGGTGAGTGACGACATATCGAGGGATCAATGTGGCGGGGCGTCCCGTGGATGCTTGGGGCTTGGGGAAGAGGATGTGAGACTGACGTGTCACTGTTGTTTTACTGCCAACTGGGTTGCGATCGGCATTCTCTACAACACTGGCCAAGACTGCACTGCAGGCTCTCACCTCGTCATCCAAGACACCATCTACGACAAGTTCATCGAGGTATGCCTATCTGCTTGTCTGAGACCGGCACTGGATGCCATGTGCTGACTGCATGCACCTGCGTTGTGTCAGACTGTGATCGGGAAGTTCAAGCAGCTGAAGATCGGTAACGGTTTCGATGAATCCAGCGGTGGCGGCCCTGTCGTGAGTCCCTGTCTTCACCTTGTGCCCCTCGTTCCCCCGCCGACTATGCACCCTTCATCATCCACCCTTCTCCTCCACGCACCACGTGCTCGTCGTTCGCCCAGCGCAGCCAGCTGACTTTCGTCCCCCTGTGCCTCTGCATAACCACTTCATCAGCCCGCCATAGATGCAGCCCACCGTGGCCCCCGGCGAACATGCCTGGAACCATGGCAGCTCGAGGCACTCAAGAAGCTCTGTAAGCGCACCAAGACGCCCTCAATCGAAGACCGCCAACAGCTCGCTGTGGAGTGCAGGACGGGTCGGTGGTGCGGGAGGGGTCGGGGGGAGAGATGACGAGTTTGACGCGGGTCGGTACATATGGGTATGGGTTTGGCAAGGGTATCTCCCATATCTACCCATACCCATACCCGCGCGGGTATGGGTACATAACCCACGCGGGTTACCCATACCCACGCCATTCGCTAAGGTCCTGGTTCATATGCATGTCTTATCCCTACTGCTCTCGAACGCCCGCGCCCGCCAACTCTACCCAACAATTACGGAATCTCCCCACTGGCTTTTTCACCATCTCTTCCAGCGTAAATGTTGACTAAGAACCAGTCAACCCCCCCCCCCCCCCCCCCCCCAATCCCAGTAATTATGCCTAGATTATCTCTGCGAAATACAACAACAATCCTCGTACTTTTCGCTGGGACCGCGTTTTGAAGAAGGTCGTAAAAGGGTAAGTTTCTTGACCATTTTCGCTATGTAGAACTACCAACTAACATAGTGATTTTCCCCAGTACGAAACTCGCATATTTCCCGAACAATAGGTCGGAGATTGGACCTCGTCATTTTCCCGACCTACCGGGCGCGCAGTGTAAGTATGTATGCATGGGTTCATTGGGTGATTTGGAGCCGTCCGAGATTGCCACTGGCCAAGGTAGTCTTCTAATCAAGTCGTACAGTTTAGATCCCCCCACACCCATTCGGCTCCGGCGTTTCACTAACGCTTTCCTCTCCAGTCTCTGCCCTCAGACATCAGTCTCTCAATCTAGATGGCACGACACTTTCAACATTCGAAACGAGACTATTTCAATCCGACTCATCGCCATACTCGGATGGAGAGAGAAAGCCATGATCCATGTAAGCTTCAGAAGCCTCTTCGCTTTTGACCCGCGCATCAGGACAAACATTAAAGGCGGCACACGACCATATTCAGCACACGATAATCATACACCAACATCAAAGGGCATGAAATTCATCCATTCATTCAGAGTGAACTACATCTAGAGAAATCGAATTAGCTAACGGCTGAGATTGTCCATGAAGACCGGCTCGCATCGGCAGCCCGGGACGGCGCAGCCCACTCAACGTGTAGGACGGCGACTTAGAAGTGGGGGGGAGGGGAAGGCTTGGGCTTGGGCGGGGGAGCAGCAGCCTCCCGACCAACATGCGGAGGAGGCGAGGGCTTAGGCTTGGGCGGAGGAGCAGCAGCCTCACGCACGGCGTGCGGGGGAGGGGGCGATGGCTTGGGCTTCGGCGGGGGCGGGGCAGCCTCGCGACCAGCATGCGGGGGCGGCGGGGAAGGCTTAGGCTTGGGTGGAGGAGCAGCTTCCTCGCGGCCAGCGTGGGGAGGCGGCGGGGAGGGCTTGGGCTTGGGCGGGGGAGCAGCCGCCTCACGACCCGCGTGGGGAGGAGGCGACGGCTTAGGCTTGGGTGGAGGCGCAGCAGCCTCAGCCTCGTCCTCACGAACGTGCGGAGGAGGCGGGGAAGGCTTGGGCTTAGGCGGGGGAGCAGCGGCCTCACGTCCTGCATGCGGGGGAGGAGGCGACGGCTTGGGCTTAGGCGGGGGCGCGGCAGCCTCGCGACCAACATGCGGGGCAGGCGGCGCCGGAGAAGGCTTGGGCGGAGGAGGTGACGGCTTAGGCTTGGGTGGAGCAGCAGCCTCAGCCTCAGCCTCACGAGCATGCGGAGGAGGCGGGGAAGGCTTGGGCTTAGGCGGGGGAGCAGCGGCCTCACGGCCTGCATGTGGGGGAAGAGGAGAGGGCTTGGGCTTTGGCGGGGGAGCAGCGTCACGACCCGCATGGGGCGGAGGCGACGGCTTCGGCTTGGGTGGGGGAGCGGCAGCCTCGCGAGCCGCATGAGGGGGCGGCGGGGAAGGCTTGGGCTTTGGCGGGGGAGCAGCAGCCTCGGCCTCAGCCTCACGAGCGTGCGGAGGAGGCGGGGAAGGCTTAGGCTTGGGTGGAGGAGCAGCAGCCTCACGCACGGCGTGGGGGGGAGGGGGCGACGGCTTGGGCTTCGGCGGGGGTGGGGCAGCCTCGCGACCAGCATGCGGGGGCGGCGGGGAGGGCTTAGGCTGAGGCGGCGGCGCAGCAGCCTCGCGGAGCGCATGCGGCGGTGGTGGAGGGAGAGGAGAGTGCACCGCAACAGAGCTGCAGAAAAAGAGCATGCGTATATGAGCCTCTGAATATAAAAAGCAGGAATGGAAGCTAAGATGGCACCCACCCGTCCTTGGGGGCTCCAAGCGGAGCACCGTATCCGCTCACCGCGAGCGCAATGAGTGCGTACAAGATCGTAGCGGACCGCATCGTGGCTGACGTTCGAGACTGAAGGATGAGTAGTTGAGAACAGAGGGTGGTAGTCGAATGCAAGTGGAGTGCGACGACCTGAGGTTTGGAGAAACGAGCAGGTCAGCCTTTTATATGCGAATAGCTTCCGGGCCTTCGAGTATTCGAGTACCGTACGTCATGGTGTGGACCTCGTGTTGTTTGAAAACGTGCGGGTCCGCAGTTCAGGCTAACATTGCCTTTCACCGTCTCATATCCGACGAGCGGCCGATGCGTCGGGTGTGGCAGGTCAAAGCGGGAGAATGGTCCACGGTGTCTCTAGTCTTGAGCGTGCATGTATGCATTGAAATCGAACCTGCAGAGTATACCGTGGTATATGTCCTTCGGAATAAGACATACGGAGTACACAGAGCTCGAGCGACACTCACCGAGTTCATGACCGGGTGACAGAGCGGGGGTCGGCTCACCTCAGTGGCTCAAGGCGCACTCTCCTCGCTTGGCTTGCTTCCCGCTCACTAGTTAGAATCCGCGCATCGGGGAAGCGTTTTGGTGTTGATCGCTACGCGATTCCTGTGCACGCGGTCAGCAAACGCCGCCCTCCGCAGCACGCCTGTACGAAGCGTCTTGCGCGTACGACCAAACATGCATCGCATATGCATACGGGGTACAGGTATGCGCAGAAAGCACCCAAAACGAAAGCATATGACGTTCACTGAAAATCTTCTCTTCCTTCCGCAGCGCTGTTCGCTTCGGTCTAGGAAGTGGATACGATTGACTTTCATCTTTTGGTTCAGGAAAGTCCAGCAACGGAGACTTGCTCCTCTACATTTGGCCAAGCCCTCACCCGTGGATGATACCCTTGGTCTGGAGTAGCTTGGCATCCGCGTAAATATCCATTGATCGCTTTCCGGTTGTGAGGACGACGAGACGACAGTCGTACGCCCGAAGGGCGCTATTTGCGAGAGCTGGCGGCGGTACAGCTGCAGCGCTGCAGTGAGGATTATTGAGTAGGCCTTCCTCAGTTTTCGAACGTACGTACCTCTGGCTGGCAATACTGAAGGAAGCAGTCAGTGGGAAGCAGCGGCCGCGCCGCTACCAGTGTGTACTCTTGAAGCGCTGAGCGACGGCCGGCGGAGCGCTGAAATGTGTTCCGGCGGTTGAACGTGACTTGGCTCTTGAAGTTCAACTTGCAAATCCCTTCCTCCCTTTTTTCTTTCTTCGAGGCAATCGTGCTGTCCCGAGATCACAAAATCTGCCGGCCGGCTTCTCTGGAGGATTCGCCGTCGAAGGCGATCCCCTGTCTAATCTGTAGGTCCGTTCACTGCGCCCTCTAGGCTCTTACTACTGCAGCCGACCATCAGCTCTCTGACAGCGACCCGTTGGGCGGCCTCCAACGAGCTCTCTTTCCTGCGGATACCTCACGTTGCCGTGATAATCCATGGGCATGGCGGGAGAGCAGAAAGCAGTCGCTTTCGACGACATGCCTCAACCCGGGGCTCACAGCTAGGGGGAACCATTCCCGCAGCAGTTAGTCCATTATCCTGGCCTTGGACTAGCTAGTGAGGTGACCTGATGCGACCTCCAAGAATGGAGCAGCCCTTCTCTAAGCACCGGCAGGTGTGCTAGCTGCTGAACCAGGTTCATCAGACCGGGAAACCTAATCCCGCCGCCTTTGACTGGTTCCAATGCCGACGCTTCTTCTGGGACCGATGCTTTCTGTGACGATTGCCACGCTTCTCAAGGCCATCTGCTCAGATTCCGGCTTGATCGGTCTCAATTCAGTTCTCGGGGGCATCAAAGGGAAGAGACCATTGCTACGTAGGTTATTATGTGGTTTACGGTGCCGTGCTACCAACTAACTTCTGCCGTTCAGGGGTGTCTCGGCAAGGCCGACAGAGTCATGGACGTGTTATGTTCCATGTCATCTTGCAAGGAATACCTGCCTGAATCGTGGATCGGTGCAGGCCAACGGAATGGCTTGAAAGCCGCCTTTACTTACTTGGCGGTCGCCAGCCCCTTTCTCCCGTCCCTTTCCTCGGCTCGTAGAAGGTCGGCTTTCAGAAATCTTTTGTCATGTATAGCTTCAAGCGACCGCTGCGGGCCTACCTTCTTGGAGGGCTTCTTGTCTGTGTCACGCTGCCGAGCACTACCATCGCCGGTTCCGCCCCGAGCCTTGCTCTGACCGGTATTGCCGCTTCAGCTCCTACCACTGGCCCAACCCGTGATGTGGGAAAGCTTCCTGCCCTCGGGTGAGACACTCTTCGCTCGACTTGGGACACACGGGAAGCTGACGGACAACCGATCAGCTGGAATTCCTGGAATGCCAGCGGTGGGAATGATTGCAGTGCGTATGGTCCCGGATATCATGTCAATGTACCTGATTTAACAGCCATTGCTACGGTAGCCGTCAGCGAAACCGAGGTCCTTGACACTGCGAACCAATTCATCTCTCTTGGGCTTGCCGATGCGGGCTACGAGTACATCAACATTGACGTATGCGCTCCCTTTAAGACCTTCCCGCTCCGCATTGTAACGCCAACCTTCATTATACTTGTAGGGCTGCTGGTCGCTCAACCCCAGAAGCGTATTCACCGGTCAACTCGTGCCTGACCCGAGCAAGTTCCCGAACGGAATTGGCTACCTCGCTGACCAAGTGCACGGTGTCGGCCTCAAGTTCGGAATCCTCGGTTGGAGCGGGAGTGGGGGCTCCGATAGCTCCCCTGATTCTCTCGGAAACGAAGAGTTGGACGCTGCCACGTTTGTCGAATGGGGGCGTCGACTGTAAGTCCCTCCAGGGGTCGTCTGCCTGACCTCAAGTGCGAGAAATCCGATGTTGATTCTGGCCTCCCAGACTTCAAGTACAGTACGTGAATTGATGTCACCTCCTACGGCGCGTGTGGGATCACGGCATTGACGTCCAGAACAGATGATGGCAACGTTCCGGCAAACTGGACCGACTCTTCTGTGGGCCCATCTTTTCTGAGCATGGTCAATCAATCCGGATCCTGACCTTTTCACAGAGCCCTCCTGGTGGAGACTGGTAGTAAGTGGGTCCCTTCTTATTCGCATACCGTCTTTGCCTAGAGACTTGGGTTCCGTGATAGCAACTCAAACACTGCTATTCGCAACCGTCAAATGATGTACGTCCCACCGGTTTGACCGTGTCGCAGGTATGCTGACGATGCGGATTCATGTCAGCGCCGCGTTGAACGACACTGGTCGACCGTTCCTCTTCAGTCTCGATACCGGTGGAGCGGCAAACGTATGGGAATGGGGAGCTCGCGTTGTGCGTTCCTCCCACGTTTCTGCTACCCTAATGTGCGGCTAACTCACCGATGGCCCGCGGGGCATAGCGACACTCGTGGCGCATGTCCGGCAACCTGGGAGATGGTGGAGCAACGCCGCACCGTTCCGCAGCCGGCTTGGGGGCATCTGCGTATCCGCGTTGAAGGCGACGCCGAAGACGTGCAGCGAAGGACAATGTCGAGCAAACCCGATCACGCCGAAGACTGTGACCCGGGGAACGAAGTCGGCACCCTTCCAACCGTTCGCGCAAATGCCCAAATCGAGCACGCGCAAATTGGGCCACTTGGCAGCCATGGTCCAGGAGAAAAGTGTCGTCGATTGTGAATGGGTGGCAGATATTAATGAGAGACGCGGAGGCCCGCATTAGCGGGGGCGGGGGCTGACTCGTGGTACATAAGATCATACCCGCTCGGATCTGCACGCGCACGCATCCGCGCCGTCCGCAAACTACCTCGATAATTTTGCCGCGATATCGGAGCGGCGTTCGCAGATACCTCGAGGACTGAGCCGCCGTGGACGATATCGTGGTCCGCCTCCTCGCCTGTGTTCATTATCGTTGGCAGCGCGTGGAAGTCTGGTTATAACGAGGGACGGTGTTCGTCAGCGTACGTTCATACACAGAGCAAAACACAAATGGCAAGCGTACCGATGGTGGCATTCGCGGCAGCACGTGGGGGTCGTCGCTCTCGACGACACATGTCGGGCACGTCTCCAGCCCGATGACGCCCGGGACGACGTCCTTCTCGTCAACCGAAGATGAGCCAGCTTGCCGCTCCGCAAGAGTCTTCCGACACTGGGGAACGACTGGGAAGCCACCGGCACAGTGCGATTGCTCCTCGCGGTCCGCATCCTCGGCCTCGGTGCTGCTCACAGTGGGAGCGTGCACAAGTATTGGGAGGACGACGGAACGGACGACAACCCCTCGCTGGAGCTTCCATTCAGCATTCAACCGCGGCAGTAGGGGGACGACGCAGATGGCGGATTAGCCGGCATTGGAGGAGGTAGAACTGGCGGCCGCGGTCAGGTTTCTCAAGGGGGGTTGTTCGCGTGGTCTTCCCATGGTATGAGTGTTCTGCCGCGCAATTGGCTTGAACGCTTCCAGCGACATCGTGCAGCGTGTCCAGGAAGGTCACCTTCTGCTTAGGACGCGTGTCAACAGCGATGCGCATCGCTCACTTTGATTATGTTTCGTGACCAGTGCGCACCTCGACAAATATTAACTCAATAACCTCTCGCCTGCATCTCCTGTATCCGAGCTTGAAGATGCGTCGGCCTTTTAGCCGTTCTCAGAGTGCTTGAAGAGACGACGTTCGATCCCATCGGACTGAACACTCCGCATACGATGCCATGCCGCAAAGAAAGACATAAGCCAGTGCAAGCTGGGGCAAAACAGTCGCCTAGAGCTGAGTACAACAAGAAGCAAGCGACAAGAGTGGTCCACATCGAGGCCAGTGCGTGTAATCGAGACCGACAAGCAGGAAGACGATGGAAGAGGACAGGTCGTTGAGGAGACTGAAGATGGCAGCAAATGCTCGCTAGGCGCTCCGCTCCTCCTGCCATCACCTCGGAATTGACAGCGTTCGGCCTGCGCGTTGTCCTCCTTAGGCTTCTCGTAACCGTCCATGTCAACATTCAACTGAATGATGACCGCGATGAAGGCTACAACTTCAGGCTCGCCTGACGCAAGGCCGATTTCTTGGTGGAAATTTGTAACGAGTGCAGACCAAAAATGGCAACATAGGTAAACCGATAGTGATATATTCCTGGCTCGAGGTCGGGGGTATACCCCAGTTTCGAGCTGGTACCTTTTTCCTCCCATCACGTCCCGGCGGCCATCTCGGGATTGCGTGCTCAACGTATCAATAGCTCGAAACTGGGGTATGCCCCCGACCTCGAGCCAGGAATATATCACTATCGGTTTACCTATGTTGCCATTTTTGGCCTGCACTCGTTACAAATTTCCTGTCGACAACACGCGACAAGTTTGCCATTCGTCTGGACTTGACACTCAAGTGCGACGTGCCAGGCTAGAACCAGTGCGTGCAATTACTTACATGTATCTAAGTTCTTGTAACAGGACGCCGGACTCATTGCCGTGCCGGACGATTGTACCGCGACCGACCTATACGAACTCGGCGGATGAGCATCAAGTCCTCCCATCGATATTGCGGATGTTCTCGAACCCCCTTTGATGCTGTCGTTCATGACTGGTAGCTGGGAAAGTATTGATAGGTTCGTAATGCGACTACGTTCTCATTGTAGATGAGTCAACGCTACTACTCGCCCGCTGACACCTTTCTCTCCGACCCCAAGTCTGACGATATCAACCGCGAGGCAAGTCCAATGTCTTTGAGGCGAGGTCACCCCCGTCATGGCTACCCAAGGCTGGAGGAAGGCGGCGAGGGGCCAATATCTTCCTCGGCTTCGGCTTCGAATTAGAGGGCCGTGTTCATCGTCACGGGCCGAGGGGCACCAGCTGAATGGTGATCATGAACGATACTTTGGTGGCCGTGAATGATATGTTGTACCATAGGAAGGAGACGATGATTTTGGAATCTCTAGGTTATCTATGCTTCGCCTCCTTTCAACGCAGGCTGTGTGCTGGTTCGTCACAGTTCGCATTTGCGAACTAGCACGGTTGGCATCTTAGTACGGGATCCGACGCAACTCCGAGTCGACTTCAACGTTGACCGGGTGCAGAGCCAAGACCGCTGACGATGAGAATATGATACAACCGTTTCCTGCCTCGTCCATCAACGCTGTTAGCCTCTACAGCGTTCGGACGCCTCATACAATAACCAACATATTTCCCTGCATTTCCCAAGTACCAGCGCGAGAAACACAGCTATCGTGAGAGAGCATTGCATACTGTCTTCGACGTGAACGCGATCCGACTCGAGAACGTACCAAGGTTCAACCGGCGCACATTTGCACCTCTATCTCAATTCCCAACGTCTGAACCTTCGCGGGAGCGGACTGTCGGCACCAGTCGCACGACACACGACAAACGACACAACGATCTGACTTCAAGGTCAAAGGTTATGAAATTCATCTATTCATTCTACTCCCGTGACAATGTACGACCGAACTACATCCAGAGAATTAACTAACCGCTGGAATTGTGCACAGAGACCGCCTCGGATCGCCAACCGGGAATGCTGTCGGGGGACGACTTAGAAATGGGGAGGAGGCGACGGCATAGGCTTGGGTGGAGGTGCAGCAGCTTTAGCCTCAGCCTCACGAGCGTGCGGAGGCGGGGAAGGCTTGGGCTTAGGCGGGAGAGCAGCGGCCTCACGGCCTGCATGTGGGGGAAGAGGAGAGGGCTTGGGCTTGGGAGGGGGAGCAGCCTCACGACCCGCATGGGGAGGAGGTGACGGCTTCGGCTTGGGTGGGGGAGCGGCTGCCTCGCGAGCCGCATGAGGGGGCGGCGGGGAGGGCTTGGGCTTGGGTGGAGGAGCTGCTTCCTCCCGGCCAGCGTGGGGAGGCGGCGGGGAGGGCTTGGGCTTGGGCGGGGGAGCAGCCGCCTCACGACCCGCGTGGGGAGGGGGCGACGGCTTGGGCTTGGGCGGGGGCGGGGCAGCGTCGCGAGCCGCATGAGGGGGCGGCGGGGAAGGCTTGGGCTTTGGCGGGGGAGCAGCAGCCTCGGCCTCAGCCTCACGAGCGTGGGGAGGTAGCGGGGAAGGCTTGGGCTCGGGCGGGGGAGCAACAGCCTCACGCACGGCGTGCGGGGGAGGGGGCGACGGCTTGGGCTTCGGCGGGGGCGGGGCAGCCTCGCGACCAGCATGCGGGGGCGGCGGGGAAGGCTTAGGCTTCGGTGGAGGAGCAGCTTCCTCCCGGCCCGCGTGCGGAGGAGGCGAGGGCTTGGGCTTGGGCGGCGGAGCAGCAGCCTCACGAGCCGCATGAGGCGGCGGCGGCGGGGAGGGCTTAGGCGGAGGCGGAGGCGCAGCAGCCTCGCGGAGCGCATGCGGCGGTGGTGGAGGGAGAGGAGAGTGCACCGCAACAGAGCTGCAGAAAAGAGCATACGTATATGAGCCTCTGCATATAAAAAGGAATGGAAGCTAAGCTAGCACCCACCCGTCCTTGGGGGCTCCAAGCGGAGCACCGTATCCGCTCACCGCGAGCGCAATGAGAGCGTACAAAATAGTAGAGGACCGCATCGTGGCTGGGGTTCGAGGCTGAAGGATGAGGATGAGTAGTTGAGAACAGAGGGTAGTAGTCGAATGCAAGTGGAGTTCGACGACCTGAGGTTTGGAGAGACGATAGCCCGCCTTTTATATGTGAATGCCGTCCGGGCCTTCGAGTATTCGAGCACCGTACGTCATGGTGTGGGCTGGGTGTCGACCTCGTGTTGTTGGACGATGTGCGGGCCCGCAGTTCGGTATGCATAGCCTTTAATCGTCGCATATCCGATGAACGGCCGACTCTTCGGGTGTGGCAGGTATAAGCAGGAAACCGTTCTACGGTCTCACTAGTCTTAAGCGTGAACCTACGCATCGAGTGTATCACAGAATATATCCTTTGGACGTGAACTACGGTCAGTAAGTAGCAGGTCAAACCTCGAATGAGACGCACTATTTTCGTGACCGGATGAGGGAGCGGTAGGGGAGTACTAGCTCGCCTCAGTAATTCGAGGCGCATCATCCTTGCTAGCTGGCTTCCTACCAGTAGGGATCCGAGCAGTGGGAAAGCATATTGGTGAGCATCGCCACGCTGCCCAAGCGGTCAGCAAACGCCGGTTTCCGCAGCACGCCAATTTGAAGGCTCTGCGCTAACCAGCCGCAAACATGCATCGCATACGCATACGCCGTACAGCCATGCGCAGGAAGCACCTGTGAATCGCTCCAGCTTGGCAGCGCAGCGCCGTGCGTCTCGTCGAGAACAGAGAACTTCTATACACTGTCATCTTTTGGTTCGCCACGGTCAGCGATGGAGACTTACTTAGCAGTGTCGTTTGGCCTCTAGGTTCGGCCAAACCCTTCACCCGTGAACGCTACCCTTGGTCTGGAGTAGCTTGGCATCCGCGTATACTTCTTGCTGCGCTAATATAGGCAGATGAGCTCCCGAGGGCCCGTGACAGTAAAAGTACTTGAAGAAGCCAAGCAGCAACTGGGCTGCACCGTTTAGCGAGGCTTAGCGACGGCCGGCCGGCCGGGAGCGCCGTAGCGCCCTAGTGTCTGGCAGGGCGGCACAGTCCGGCGATGATTGTTGAACGCGACTTCGTCAATCCCTCCTTCCTCCCTTCCTTTCTTCCTTCCTTCCTTCCTCCAAGTCGGACCAAAAGGTATCCGCTATATACTGCCGCGACCCAGAAATCCATGAGTGTAGCCCAGATAACCGCGTATACCCTTGGAGGGGTCGATTCAATTTTTGTAACCTCCCAACGCACGGAATACGACCAACAAGAGACCAGTATGGTTTTGCCGCACACTATTGTTCATTCTTAATCACGGTACATCAGCTGTTGCATAGGTATTCTTTCTGTTCACGTAGATGCCTTTGCCACTTCCCGAAAGGACCAGGGAATGAACTGGGGAATGAACTGACAGGTTCGTAATGTGACTACTCTTCATTTTACGCGAGTCAGCGATAGTACTTGCTCGCAGACACCTTTCACTCAGATCCCGTCCTCCAGTCTGGCGATCTCAACCGCGAGGCACGTCCAACTTCTCGAGACAGGATCACTCCCGTCATCGCTACCCAAGCTGACGGAAGGCGACGAGGGGCGAATATCCTCTTCGGCTTCGGCTTCAAACTAGAGGGCCGTGTTGATCGTCACGGTTGCGAATGGTTCCCATGTTCTGCCTCTGGCGGCATACGACTTCCGTCGCCTTGCCTGACATCTCGCGCAATGTAGACATATGCACTCGCTGCTGGCGTAAATGCTGCCAATCAACTTTACCGGTTTGGTGATCCCAAGGAGCTAAGGTTAGAGCATCTACAGCTAACGAAAACTGCCGGTGGGTTGCTCGAGAGGATCCACCGTCGGAGGTGGTGCCCAGTCAAATTTGTGGCAGTTGGGACGTATCTTTCTCAGAGACGATACAGCTTTCCAATTTATCTTTCTTCATGTGAGTAGCATGCGAATCATGCTGTGAAAATTGGGGCTGAATACCGGCAGATGTACAAGCTTGTGGACCATACTCACGATATCGGTAAACCGAATTCCGGCTCCGTTTCCTGATTCCGAAGCGGAATCCTTCGACTGAAAGCGTCGACCGCGTTCTATGGCAATTTGCGACGCTTCTCAAGGTCATCCGCTGTAATTCCGGTTTATACACTCCCCAATTTATGCATGGGGGCCCATCGAAGGGAAGACACCAGTACAATGTAGGCTATTATGTGTCGCTTCCTCATGGTGCCGTGCCACTTCTAGTTAACTCCCATTCAATTATGTCTCCGAGTCGAAAATGCCGACAGAGGGATATGTTCCATGCCATCTTGCAGGGAACACCTCTCTGAATCATGGATCGGTGCAGGCCGACTAGATGACTTAAAAGTCGCCTCTACGTGCTGGGCGGACCTCAGGCCCCCCTCCCCCCGTTCCTTTCCTCGCCTCGTAGAAGGTCGGCTTTGCGAAACCTTTCGTGATGTATCGGTTTAAACAACCTTTCGGCGTCTACGTTCTCGGAGGGCTTCTTGCCTCTGTAACGCTGCCAAGCACTGCGACTCCTGCTATAACCTCTTCAGCTCCTAGGATTAGTCCAACCCATGATGTGGGAAAGCTCCCTGCCCTCGGGTGAGACGCTCCCTTCGTTCGACTTGGGAAACTTCAAACGCGGGAAGCTGACCGACAACTGATTAGCTGGCATTCCTGGTATGCGTATGGTCCCAGTGCGTATGCGCCCACGCATCATCTCCGTGTACATGACCTAACAGTCATTGTTGTGATAGACCTCAACGAAACCTTAGTCCTTGAGACCACCAACCAATTCACCTCTCTTGGGCTTGCCAATGCAGGCTACGAATACATTGTCATTGCCAACGTATGCGCTCCCTCCTCTAAGACTTTGCCGCTCCGTATGTCAACGCCGAACATGACTATACTTATAGGGGTACTGGTCGCTCCCGGCTAGAAACATATACACAGGTCGGCTCATACCTGACCCGAGCAAGTTCCCGAACGGAATTGGCTCCCTCGCTGACCAAGTGCATGGCATCGGCCTCAAGTTGGGAATCGTCGCCTGTGCCGGGAACACTTGCATCGATGGCACCCCTGGTTCTCTCGGTAAAGAAGCGCTAGACGCTGCGACGTTTGCTGAATGGGGCATCGACTGTAAGTCTGTCCAGCGGTCGTCTGCCGGCGGACCTTGAGCGCGAGTAATTGCACTTTGATTCTGAATTTGGCCTTTAAGACCTCCAGTACAGTGCGTTGTCACCTCCTACGGCGAGTAGGGACTGCGGCATTGACGTCCACAACAGATCCTGGCCACAACATTCCGGCAAACTGGACCGACTCTCCGGTGCGTCCATGTGCTACACATGGTCAATCAATCCGGATCCTGACCTTTTCCCAGAAGCCCCCCGGTGGAGACTGGTAGTACGTACTTCCCTTCGTATTCCCATACGTCTTTGCCTTGAGACTTGGGTTCTATGATAGCAATTCAAACACTGCTATTCGCTACCGTCAAATGACGTACGTCCCACCGGTTTGACTAGTTCACATGTATGCTGACGATGTGGATTCATGGCAGTGCCGCGTTGAACAAAACCGATCGACCGTTCCTCTTCGATATCAATGTCGGGGGCTCACAATCACGCGTATGGGAATGGGGCGGTCGCGTCGTGAGTTCCTTCCATGTCTCCGCTACCCCAATCAGCGGCTGAGATACCAATCGACGGAACACAGGCACACTCGTGGCTCATAAGCGACAAGCCGAGCCCATCCTGGAGCGTCATCACAGGCAGCATCGCCTCGAACGTCAAGTACCTCGACTCAGTCGACTTCTACTCCCACAACGAGATGTGAGTGCATCAAGCTCATGTCTGACCAATGGGTTAACCTGCCCATATAGCGACCTGCTACAGCTCGGAAACGGAGACTTGACCATCCAAGAGCAGCGAACGTACTTCGCTGCGTGGGCGTTCCTCAAGAGCCCTCTCCTTCTTGGCACCGACGTAAGCCCCGCCCCATCCATCGCACTTTCCGTCGTTTTGTGGTATGCTTACGTCCGTCACGAAGGTCGCCCTCTTGAACACGGCCCAGCTGGCTATCATCAAGAACGCCGAACTGCTCGAGTTCAACCAGGACCCCATCGTCGGCACCCCAGCTAAACCCTTCACTCCCACCGACGACGCCCCGGGCGCTTCGCCGCCCGAGTATTACGCGGGGAAATCGTCGAAGGGGACGCACGTCTTCATCATCAACACGGACACCACGGCGACCAAGACGTTCGATTTCGCGAAGGTCCCTGGCCTCGGCCGCCTCGGGTCTGATACGCGGTTCATGGTGCATGACATGTGGACGGGCAAGGATCTGGGCACGTTCGAGACGAGCAACTTCTCGATCACGGTCGATACGCACGACACCGCTGCGTTCCTCATCACTCCCGCCGCTTGCGAAAACTGTCAGTGATTTCGGGCGCACAAAGGTTGGCTCATCGTAGCAAAGGCGTGTAGGAGATCTTGTGCTTGGGCCTGTTCCCGCGGTCCCGACCCACTTGTCTTGCCACGCGAAGGCCGTTCATCGTAAAGTCGCATGCTTGTATTATACGTCTCGTACACACGAATCTATCGAAACAGCAGGTGGAATACGTATACGATAGACAGAGAGGCCCAGGGCAGTGCGAGACATTCGAAAGAGGACCGTACCGGATTCTAGGAGAAGAGGAGAGGATTAAATCCGAGAACGAAAGGGGGAAAAAAGTCGTAAGGAAAGGAAAGGAAAGCGGGAGCAACAGCCCTAAGACATTTGCTAGAGTCCAGGAAACGCGTGCATGAAAGAACGGACGGGATATTTCGACGGAAGGGTTATACGATCATAGAAGTAGGTACTAGTCGACGTCGACATTCATGGGTCCAATAATTATCCGGCTGTATCATACACATACACCACGACGCCCTGCGTGTTTTGACCTCGAGACTGCCGAGTACGTACTCGCTTGCTTGCTTCCAGAACAAACTCGATGCCTAACTTATGCGTGGAGGCCAACCTTGAGTGTGACGAGCGCCTTCGTCGCATGGAGGGCGATCTTCAGCGCGTGGAGGAAGGCCCAGGCGAAACCGATGATCAAAATAGGGATCCAGAAGAGCACGAGCATGCGGTCGTCTAAAAGGATGGAAGGTAAGCAAAAGTCAAACTTGGATCGACTACGTTACGTACGCTTCTTCTGCGCCCGACGAGGGGCTTTGCGCGCCGGCCTGTAGCCGTACAACTGCACCTCTTCTTCAGGGATCGTAGCATCGCCGTAGCCCACGGGGCGATGGGCAGGAACGGGCGCAACGGCTGTTGTCTCGACCTCAGTCTCAGGCTGAGGCTGGGGCTGGTGCTCAGCAACGACGGAAGGTTGAGACTCCGGGATTGGAACCTTCGCGTCGGGGTTGAACGTCGCTGGGTCCATCGCTTGGTCCGTGTCGCGCGGGGTGTATGCCGGAGGTGGGTTATCGTGACCCTCGTTCGCCCTTGTCACCTGCTGCATCCACTTCTCCCAGAAGGCCTTGATGTCGACCGCGTTCGCGAACCCGGGCTTCGCCTCCGCCCCGTCCTCCTTCTCGTCCGTGCCGCGCGTGCGACGATCGCCCCACAGCTGAGGGATCGGCACGATCACAGGGAAGACGGCGGGGATCTGCGGAAGCGCTCCCCAGATTGGGATGCCGGGGAGGTTGGGCATGTGGAGGTAAGGAATGGGGATGTTGGGGATCATGCCCTGCGGGTGTTGGAGCTGCGCGAGCGTACGGTAAAGCATCTCGGTGAACGTCGCCGCCTGCTTCTCATCAGCAGCGGCAAGCCCAGCCTCGATAGCCTTCTTCTCTGCCGCAGCTGATGACGGCTTGTGGTCCGGCTCCGGGGAAGACGGCAGGTCTACAGATGTGGTTGTTACACTAGAGCGTGGTTTCAGTGCCCGGCCAAGCTTGCGGCCCTTTCGCCTCCGAAGCGTGCTCCGACGTTCGGCATCCTCGTCCGACTCATCCTCCTCGACATCACCCCAAGCGCCATCGTCAGAATCGTGGCCACCGCCCTCGGACGAACGCTCACTCTCGGACGTGATGAAGTCGAAGAAGCCGGCCGGTCCAACCTCCGCAGGCGTCTTACCGGCAGCGTTCACGACATCGAGTGCTGCGCCGGCGTTGACGAGAGCGCGCGCACATTCCGTCGAACTTGTCAGTGCCGCCAAGAAGAGCGCCGTGCAGCCGTTGTTATCGCGGGCGTCGATATCGATGTCCTGTGAAAGGAGGAACTCGACAAGCGATGAGAACCCAGCTAGGGTCGCGAGATGGAGTAGCGTCTGCCCGCTCGAAGTCTGCTTTGAAATAAAGGGCTTGCTCGAGGCGGCGGCGTGGGCCATGGGAAGGTTGAGGAGCCCGAGGAAGTCGAGGAGCACCTTCTCAAAGTCGCCGGTGTCACCTGCGCGGCCAAGGAGGAGGTGCGAAGAAAGCTGCATCGCGCCGCCTGCCGGCATGCCACCCTGAGGGTCAGGGTCGGGTCCACCGGTGTTGCCGACAATGCGCATAGCGATATGCCTCGCATCCTCGATCTTTCCAGTCATCTTCAAACCAACGACCTGAAGTGCCAATTCCATTCTGTGCGCGAACCATTAGTCAAAATCTAAATCCGGAGCAGCCTAAGGAAGTAAAACACCTACAAAGCTCTGTCCGTCTCATCCGTGTAAGTGAACAGGCACGGCGGAGTCCCATCGTCCTCCTTCGGCATACCCTCGAACCAAACATGAACTTGCCCAGGGGTCACGCTTGGCGGCAAGATGCACACAAGTGTGTTTTCGCTCCAACGTTGCGTGGACGTCGACGGTGTAGAGCCGAAAACACAGTTTAGCTGCATAGAAGGATGGAAGTTCGCACCAAGGACAGTAACTTCGATGCCGCCGAAGGTAGGCCCGGCGGCAGGGATAAGTCGGTGGATGCGGGGAAGAGGAAGGCTAATGGGTGGTGGAGGGTCGTGTTTGAATAGAATGTACGGCATGGAGACGGCGGGAGCCGGAATAGGAACAGCCAGGTTCATTGGCTCGACAGCCGACTGAGGCGATGGGATAGGTGGCGAATGGTGCACGAAAGGAGAATTCGCATGGTCTTGGTATGTGGGACCCGTGGATTCGAGCTCACTGCAGTCGGGCATAACAACGTCGACGTTGACGTTGTAGCTGCCAGTGATGAAGTCGGCAATGGAGGCATTAGGGTCAAAGGCAGACGAGTGCGGGCTAGCGACTTCAGTTGACGGTACGTTGTCAAGCACGTCATGAGTGAAGGAAACGGAGGAATGAGGCGGCTCGTTGAAGCCGAAGTTCGACGGAGGAGAGGAGGCGACAGAAGCGTGGATCTGCAAAGGCGTGGAGTGCATTGCTGGTTGTTGAAGCGGTGACGAGGCCCGAGTCGCGAAGGCGGACGTCATCTCGGATAGGGAATGAAGGCTGCCACTACTACTCTGGCGATGAAGTTTCGGGACTCTCGTGTTGGTGTCGTAGGGCTTTGCACGCTTCTTGGAGCGTTCTGGTCCGGTTGCCACCTTCTTCCGCTTCGGTGCACTTTCCTGCGAGTCCGTGCCAGCGACTGTCCAGTCAAGCTTCGCGCCAAATTCGCTCGGCTTCTGCGTGTTTACACCGGTACTCTTGTGGTCATCGGTGATCATGATGGGCTTCGTCGACCCGGTGCCGATGATACGACCAATGTGGTCGAGCATTGTGAAGTGGAGGTTGAAGCCTACCTTCTCGCGGTGATGTCGACAATAGCATGTAATACGCAGGGGCAGGATGACTGAGCCCGAAGAAAAGTCAAGGACCTCGGGGCAATTGAACTGAAGGATGTTGGACGTGTCTTCGTGTCTGCCTTTGCCAGGAATCATGCGGGGTTCCTCTTGTGAGTCCGAGTCGGAACGCGCAGGCCGGACACGGGCTGCAATCTTGCGGGCAACACGCTTGGCCTATCGAGTGTGAGAATACGTCAACATTGATAGAGATAACCGACATACCTCGCGTGTTTGACAGCTAGAACAAACGGTCACTCGGGTATGTGGAGGTGTCGCGCAGGTAATCTCCGCTGTTAGGTAGAGGGACTCCTCCGTGGGCGCGTCTAGAGAAAGGTCAGAGCAGTGAGACAAAAAGGCGCGAGGACACTAACCGACTTTACCCTCTTTGCGGGTTCTCTTCTTCGTGGTGGTGCCTTTGGGCAATTTTAACCACTTCCAACTTCCAACTTTGTCATACTTGAGGGGCTCGCCAGACGATGAACTGGCATGGGCCAAGTCGACCGTGAGACGAATTTGGGTCTCGACTCGAGACTTCGTGCCGCCTTCCGGCAAGCTTGGGAAGATGATAGGAAGACTAAGTGATGGTGAGTGGGCAGCTTAATAAAAGTACGTCGGGGAAGCCAAAGTTGGGTACGTGCTGACATGTCCTGTATCCTCGTAGAACGGTGCCAACGTCTGCACTGTGATGCCTGTCGTGGTTCGCACATTGCGCTTTGGAAGATGAAGCAAGGGCCCGACTGCTTCGAACTCCATGACACGTCCGAGGAGGACAGCCGGGCTGGAAGCTTTGATAGCCAATACATGACAAGCGGTCCTCCCGTTCCAACAATGCACGACATGATAGCATTGCATTGTACTCGTGTTCCCAAGTCCATAACCGAATGGGAGACTCACTTTGAGCATGACTCCTTCTCCGGGAAGACGACGCGCTGGAGCGCGGGGGGATCCTTGCGAATTTGGGCAGGAGGGGGTATTGGCTTGGTGCTGGTGATAGAAGCGTTTGATGATGCAGGACTGGTGACAGGGCAGAACATTGACTCTGGAGGAACGTCGAGAGGAGCAGGAGTAGCACTGGGTGCAATTAGGACCGGCAGTGACAATGGACCGAGCGGGACTCACTCTTCGTACACATGTTCTTGCAAGAGATCTTCTAGACTCAATGCAGGACGATCCTCCACCTTCCGAACACGATCTCCAAACTGAAGCTGGCTGCTGATGAGAAACTGGCCGCTGGGTAGGGATCTGCACCAGGCGGAAAGGTCCTCCTGGCTCATGATAGGGTCGAGAATGTCTGAGGCCTCTGGAGTGGTGGGGGAGGGCGAGGGAGACCTCGAACAGGCGGTCGTCGACGAAGACGACATCGGGGAGGATGGGGACGACGGCGTCGAAAGGGAGAGTGAGCGGGAGTCGCTCGGGCGCGCAGAACACGGCCCCTATGCCGGCTACAGTAGATTACGTAACCACACCTGCCTGCCCTGCCTGCCAAAAAGCCACGTCTGCCGCACATTCTCGCACCCCAACGCAGCAATCCTCCTTTAGATAAGTATTCTCTCTCATCTCCATCTCCCGGCTGACGGCCGAACCTTCCTAAACTCGACATTTTCCTGGGCCTCCGTGGGGAGAGAAGGAATCATCTCCGCTCTAATTCTTTGGAGTCCGATACGGGCGCCTGTCAAACGGGGCCACGTGCCTATGGGACATTCGACGCGAGCCACAAGACAAGTTGGTCCCAACCACGTCCAACCCACTCCCGCTCTGTCCTCCCTCGCCGCTCACGATCATGAAGAGAGCCGCCGATCACCAGTTGACGAAGGAGGGTGGAGAGGACACTGATGATGAGGTTGAGGTACGTGCCACACCCGCAGGGAGTTGGTCAGTTGATGAATACCACACCAGGAGGTCCCAAAATCTGGCTTCCAGATAGCAGACGAGTCCGTCCTTGCCACCAGACCGTGCGTACTTATAGCAATAACTCTCATGCACAACTCGTGTTGAATTCAATCCCAGAATACGAGGACTACCAAAACGTTCAGCCGCGGCTGCAAACGCGTCAAGTGCACCTACTCTCAGTGCCATCACCACCGAGGTACGTCCACCCATGCATTGTCTCGAGCCTCCTTGACCTATGCCCGCATATAGCCCGCCGCAAACAGCAAATTATCTGGTTTCCAGGGTTTTGGCACGTCAACCACCGCGTCAACTTCCTTCTTCCCGTCCTTCGCACCACCCGCTGCAGCAAAACTCGCGCCTTCATCCCAGCCATCGTCTCTCTTTGGTGGACCGTCTGTGTCGTCTTCGGCGTCTTCTGCCACCAAGGCGTTTGCCTCCATCGTTGGGTCTTCATCGTCTTCGGAACCACCTGCCCCAGCCACGATCGTCGAAGACGACCAAAGCGAGATCGACTACTACAAAGCCCTCCGTGGCCTGAACGTGTCTTTCCTCGCCGCCGTCTCCAAAGCTATCGAGTCGGACCCGTTTGCGGATGTCGCAGAGCTGCTGGAGCGGTATAAGGCCTTGCGTATCACGGTCAAGTCAGATTTCGAAGCCAAGTCAAAGACTACGCCCAAAGCACCTTCAAGCACGTCACTCACTGAGTCAAAACCTGCCGAGACACCAAAGCCTGCACCCTCGTTCTCGATGCCTGCTCCGCCATCGAGCTTTGCTGGCTTCAAGCCGCCTGCCCCTTCGAGTACAGCGACTGCATCCCCAATACCAAGTAGCGGTTTTGTTCCCAAGATCGACACCGGCAGCAGTGGTTCATTAGGCAGCCCCTTCTCCTTCGCCTCGTCCAAACCCCGTGCTGAATCCTCCGTCATCACCGAGGCTCCCAAGTCCACGTTCTCTTTCGGCTTGCCATCCAACGCCGGTCCCACAACATCCACGCCAGCCAACGCCTTCACATTCGGCGCCGCGGCCTCGTCCAGCAGCACCTCCATCTTCGGGGGCAAGCCCCCAGCGTCGACCTCCTCGACATCCCTCTTCCCCCCATCCTCGTCTTCCTCGACTTCCCTGTTCGGTCCTTCGGCGTCTTCCTCTTCGATCTTCGGCAGCGGCTCCCCGTTCGGTGCCAAAGCCGACTCCTCCAACGACGCCGACGACGAAACCGAACCCGAAAAGGAGAAGGACAAGGACGCGAGACCGCCCGTCTCGTTCTTCGCCCCCAGCTCCGGCGCGTCAACGCCCTTCGGCGGCGCCTCCAGCTCTGGGGGCACGGGCGGAGCGACGACGCCGGAAAAGGACAAGGAGAAATCCGCGTCCGCGACCTCGTTCTCCTTCGGGTCCGCCTCGCCCGCAAAGCCCTCGCCCTTCTTATTCGGTGCCGCCGCCACCAAGGCAGGGGGCAGCATCGGGAACCCCGTCGGGTGGGGGTTCGGGAGCCCGCCTAAGATGGACGCGGATGCGAGCACCGGGCCCGTAAAGTCCCTTCCGTTCGCGTTCACGCCGCTGAAACCGATCACTACCACGTTCGGATCCGGGCCCGGGTTCGGGTCGGCGGCGGCGGCGGCGGCGGCGGAAGAAGACAAGGCGGAGGGCTCATCCGGGGACGGCACTCCCGCGCTCCCGTCTAGCGACGACGCGCAACCCCCGCCGCTGCTCGCGTCTGCATCGGTGCACGACGTCGAAGGCGAGGGCGAGGAGGACGAGGAGACGACGCACGAGCTCCGCAGCAAGGTGTTCAAGATGACGAAGGACAAGGACGGCCAGGCAAAGTGGGGCGACCTCGGCGTGGGCGTGCTCCGGCTCAAGAGGCACAAGGAGACGGACGCGCGGCGGATGCTCTTGAGGAACAGCGCCACGGGCAAGATCACGATCGTAAGCACTTTCTTGTCGTCCTTGGGACTGTTGGAGAGATCGCTGACCGTGCTTGTGTGCAGAATTTCTTGATTCATGGCGGCATGAACCCTACAGCGTCCGACAAGATCGTGTCTTTCATGGGCCACAGCGAGGGCGCGTCCACGCCATACCGGATACGCTGTAAAACCGCTGACCAGGCCAAAGAGCTCAAGGCTGCGCTCGACCGCGAGATCGAGTTGGTCAAGAGCAAAGGCTCGCACGCATGAACGCGCCGACACGGTGCACCCACCCTTCTACTCGGCATGCACATTGTATATATGCGCTGCATACTGCGCCATGATGATACTCTAATACGTACGCAGTATGGTTTGGCACGCTCCCATCCGCCGCGCGACGGCAACCACGGACCACACACGTTTGTTGTACATGGAATACACGTCCCTGACCTTGCCCCTCTTCCACAGTCCACGTCAGCCAGTTGTCACAAATGCGATGCGCGATGATGCATATTCATAGTTCACACCCCCAAACATTCGGCACCCCAGAGCGAATGCATAGACCCCAGCGAAATGCAAACCTGCAAGACGCCTGTTCATTTGCCCACAAAGTGACTCTGGGCGTTGTGCCACGTCGAGTAGTGCACAAACGCCTCGCTGAGCAGCATCTCGATCTCGTGGTCCGTCCAGCCCTGGGTGGGGAGGGACTGCAGGAACATGATGATGCCCTGTAACGGGGTTGTTGAGACGCGCAGAAGAGGGCGTGTCCGTCGGGTTAACGTACCTGGAAGTCCATCTCGCGAAGCTTCTTGCTCCATTGCACGAGGAAGGCGGAGCATACGTACAGATGGAATTGCGAGAACGCGTCCGTGCCCTCGGCCTGCACACAGCAAGATCAGACATTGCGCGTGAGAAAGGGTGTCGAGCGATGGAGCGCACCAAGTAGGTATCCCACATCCGAACGGTATTTTGCACGCTGATCTCGCGCATCAGCAAGCAGTTCATCCACCGGAACGCGAACTGCATGAACTCGACGTTCTCCGCGTCCAGATGTGCCGCGAGCGGTGCTGTAGGAAAGCGACGGATTTTTAATGGTCGGGCCATGCGCGCAAGTAAAACCTAAACCGCAGACGCGGACGCAACGCACCGTCGATTCGAGCGACGAGCTCGGCCATGCGCTTCACGCTCCTGTGGATGCCCGGCTGGCCGGCGATGTAGTTGTCCTGGATGCCGTCGAGCAGGCGCGAGAGGCACCAGAACGTGTCCGCCTCGACCGCCGTCCGGACGCTCTTAGGCAGGATGACCGTGTCGAACTCTTCTACGTCTGAGTCTGAAGGACAGGACAAACGTGAGCGGTGTGAAGCGTTGCTTTGGCTGACGGCGACGTGGACGGACCGATGTATGCGGAGAGAAAGACTTGGAAGAACGGTGTCGCGAGGTCGTTGATGCCTTGCACGTACCCGCTCGCCGGATGGCGGATCGCCCAGACGTAAAGTATTCGTTCCAGACTCTGGGTTTCGGTCAGGATACATAGGGCTTTGCCCGCCGTGTTCGAAAGTAATGGGAAGAACTCACCCGCTGGGTCGAACCTTGCATCCATAGTCGCACGCCTGGTCTTGTCCGAGGGACGTCGATCTCGATTTGATGCCAGATTTGCTGGTCAAGACCGTCTCGGCCGCGCGAGAAGGTCGTGTCGACCAGGGAGGCGTATTCGCGCCGTTTTCTAGCGAGCGTGGACGCTCGGGTGGGCTTCGGGAGCGGGAGGTAGCCCAGGAGCAGGGGCCACACGAGCGGACGGAGCTCGGCCGGCACGCCGTTCCACGCCAGCTTCCGAAGTTGGGCTGGCGGCGATGAACATGCGAGGATCGTGCACGGTATTTCAGAGTGGCAACATACCGATGTCGACGTCTTCCCGGGTGATGCACTCGACGAACCGTCTCCGCCTGTTTGTGCGGATGGAATGTTCACGCACGAGCTTCTCCGAGTCGGCGGGAGGCGAGTCGGCATGGGACGCACTGGGCGAGCGAGGCCCGGGACCGGGCGGGCGGTCGATCAGGCGGAGGGGATCTGAGCGTTGGATGAGGTGTCAATGAGAGCGGAGGAGCCGTATGGGCGCACCGTCGACGATCTCCTGCGCATCGCCCCTCAGCACGCCCTGGTCGTACCGCGGCTTCGCGCTGAGCGGGCCCGCCACCCGGTCGTCGGCACCGTCTGCCTCGAGCTCGCCGATGACCATGTCCCCGTCGAGCTCGTCGTAACCTGCGCTGTGTGCGAGGTGGGCGTACTCGCGGCTCTCGACGCTCCCGCGGTCGGTGGACTTGCGGACGATCGTCCATCCGTTCTTGCTCGGGGGCTGTTCGACCTTGGGCGGGTAGGAGCTCGGGGCGGCGACGTGCGTGTAGGAGAAGGCGAGCGTAGAAGAGGAGGTGTTCAGCGCAGGACGTGGGACGGGTTTGGGTGCGGTGGAGGAGGAGGATGCACGGGCATTGGTGGCAGGACGCTTCCAGTCGGGCTTGCTCGTCGACTCGGAGTCGGAGGCACTGTCCCAGGCGTCGTCTTCGCCCCAGTCGTTTGCTGCGTAGGAGGAGAACTTGCTTGTCGGGTTGAGGCCGATGTGAGGACGAGCAGGAGGAGGGCGAGCGGTCATCTCGCCGTCGACGTTCAAGATCAATTGCCCCCATTCGCCGCTCGCTCGCTTCCACACGGGCGCCTGAATTGCCAAATCGGGTTATGCCACGCCAATGTGTAGCCAGCCTTGAGCCAGCCCTGTAGATCTCGTCGCCGACCGCCGTAGCCCTTGCATGCGTGCGAATAGAAGATAATAGATCTATTCGACTACATATGTGCATGAGCGACCACGATCATCCTTATGATATGTTCGTTCCTCGCGTCGCAGCCGATCCTGATTGTGTTGCCCCAACATACAAATCTTACGTTGTGTCTCATGGGGAGCTATAAACAGTGCACTACATGGCTTTGTTTCTGTACCGTCACTGGAATACGTCCCATGGAAGATCGCGGTCCAAATGGTGTCAAGAAGACACTAATTAGACTGTGCGAATTGAGTCCGGTGGCTGTGGGCGACTCCGACGACGCAGACAACATTACGTACGAGCCAACAGAACAACCCGCACATCCGTGGCAAGGTTGAATACCGCCGAGGACAGCTGTCTATGGTCTTCGCTGAACGATGCGCGCAGGACTGCTCGATGCTGCTCGAGGGCGGGGTGAGTTGGAGCGCCGCCGGCCCGGGATCGTCGTGTCAAAGTGATGCGCCACCGCGATTGACCGGGGTGGTGTGGGTCTAGAGCGGTCAATATTAATCTTGAACTTCACCTCTGTCTCCTTCCTTCTCATCCCCCGCCTCGCCGCCCCCTCGAGGCACGACCGCGATGCCCACCAAGGCACCGCCCAAGAACAGGCCGAAGCCTGTCCCATCCACTTCGCGTGAGCTCGTGCCCGTCGGGCCAAGAGAAGTCTTCAAATCCAAGCACCGCGGACGCGAGCGCGACGAAAACGGCAACAAGCCACTCACAGCCCGCGCCCTCGTCCTCCGCAATGGCAAGCACGGCGCCATAGGCACCGGAGAGGTCGTTCTCGCGACTCGGATGAGCGGACGCGAGAAGTTAGATCTGTTGGCCGGTACGTTTCCCACTGATTGACCCGTTGTGCGAGTGGATCGGTGAAATGGGCACCCACAGAGGATCTCATGAACCAGGCCATCGCCGCCCCATTCAAGCTCGATGTATGCTTGAGGATCGCAGACTCGCAGCTCAGCGGTATTTGTCAATCTCTCCTC
Source organism: Sanguinoderma infundibulare (assembly GCA_032821775.1). Lineage (NCBI taxonomy): Eukaryota > Fungi > Basidiomycota > Agaricomycetes > Polyporales > Polyporaceae > Sanguinoderma > Sanguinoderma infundibulare. Next base: position 381,643 of record JAVLRN010000018.1, on the reverse strand, counting down.
GCATGCGTACCTCGATCGCTGATCGCATCCGGTTTACAGCGTATCTGGACGAGCTTAGCATACTCCAAGACCCCGGCTTCTTCTGCGACAAGATGGAGCGCGAAGTCGCGGTGCGCATCGATACAACGCAAACCAGGGCCCTCAAAGGCAAGCTCAAGGAGCACATTGCCTCCACGATATCGACCTAGTGAGCATTCCCCCTAGCGTGCTATCCGAACATGCCGCTTACCGTCTCCCGCGTGCGAAGCATCCACAACACGTACATGATGGGGTCCGGCTGGCGTGTCGTCGGCGATATCATCCGCGAGCTCATCGAAGCCGGTCTCGACGACGCCGTCATCAAGTCCCAGCTTCGCGCTGAGCCGTCTATGCGCTCCCGCTTCCTCGTCCTCTACGACACCGTCAACGTTCTCGTCCAGGCGGGCCAGAACAATTTCGCCGTCTTGGCTTCTGCTACTCGTGCGTATGGTCTCATCCAGTCCCGATTTACCCAGCGGAAGTGGACCTCGTCGAAGTTCCCGTGTTTAAGCCGCTTGCGAGTTTCACTTTCATGGCTTGTCATCAGCCACTCGGACGGCGGAGATTGCCCAATATTCCGTTCCGGGACAGCCCATGAAAATGACTGGACATGTTCTCATGTCGCCATCCTATTTCGTGCGGGAAGATGGCTGGTCCGTCAAAGCCTGTTTTTTGACGGACTATAAGCAGCTTATATAGAACAAAGGCGTTTTTGCCAACATTTTCCCGTCCGGAATATGTTCGTGATAGGAAACCAGTTACGGTCAATTTCCAAGGCTGTCCTGGGGCAGGATATCGTTCTCTCTCGTTGGATGGACTTTGGAAACCCGGAAGGATTGAGGATGAGCTTGGGCCATGTTTTCCTTGAAGCGTAAAGTCGGAGATGGCGTGATCGGCGCGCCTACTTCAGCGTGTACTCACTGCATATCAGAGGCGCGGGAGGGTGCTCCGGCTCCAGTGTTTATCGGTTGTATCCGTCTGCGCTCAACATTCGCGAAGGCGCCGTCCGCGTCGTCTGAAGGTCGGCGGCGAAGCGGGTTCGCGGACTAGTCGCAGAGGACCCTGACGTCAAGTGCTAGGAGAACCCTGGCGATTGCTGGCTAGATGGTACACTCCAGCGGGAGGATCGCACGGGGCGTGAATTGTCGCATGCCACGAGGCTTCCCTGTCGCTGCCCATCATCTCCCCACCAGTCGTTGCCGCTCACTTGGAAGTGAACTCGGTTTATTGTACCACTGTCTTGCAAGTGGGCATGTAGACTCTACCAATGGCGCGCCTACTCCAGTGTATCCATATAATATCAGTCGTACTTGTCGCCGGTGGTGGAGGAAACGTGTAGGAAGTAACCAAGCCATCCGTTTCATTGCGTAGCGCATCGCACATGGATGCTGACGTGATGGTGCAGCGGACTATCGCAAGTACTTCAACATCAAGAAGAATCCGGAGACCAAAGAGGAGGAGGCCATTTTCGACTGGGGCTCCCTCAAGTCGGTCCACAAGTCGTTCCTCGACTCGCTCATAGTCGAGCTGTGTCTGCCGAACTCGCCGATTCCGAAACAAATCCTGTACCAACTGCTTGGTGAGGCAATGGAAGAGTCGCCAAAGGAGGCGAAGAAGTTCTCTCAAGAGGTTTGGGACGCCGTGGGCGACCTCTCGGTAAGTATGTTTCACGATGCTAGCCACGGCTGTCACTCACCCGTCGATCGCGCAGACCATTGTTGAGCTGCAGGCGATGCTCGAGGGCATCCTATCCGGACCCGACGGCGAGAGATGGAAACAAGAGCCGCGTAATATGCCGGAGGCATACGAGGCCTGGATCGACGCGCAGATCTTTTCCAAGGAGGCGACCGGGCTCTGGGACGTCTTCAGCGACTTGATCTCTCCGCTGAGCAGCACGACGAAGAAGGCGGTTCTTGACCAGTTCTGGCAGTGCATCCGTAAGGTTTGTGGGTCGTTGCGCACATATGATCTCGTGTTCCTAATGACTCGCGCGCAGAACTACCAATCTGTCTGCGGCAAGACTCCGGACCAGCTGTGGCACATCGAGGACATCCGCAAAGTGAAGCCAAGCTGGCACGGTTGGGACACGCGCTACCGACGCAAAAACGGCGAGGACGCGCTCGCTCTCCTACCTGGCGGAGACGGCCCCAGGAAGGGCGGGAAGAAGCCGCTGGCGATCAAGGATGGCAACGCGAGCGACGACTCGATGCCGTCGTTGCAGACGGTGTCGGACTCGTCCGACGAAGATGAGGACGATTTTGAAAACGACGACGACGATTACGAAGGCGACGATCAGGACAGCGACGCGTCCGAGGGCTACGATGAGGACGATGAGGACGCGCTGCGGGACATGTTGCGCGAGGCGATGGATACCGCGGTCGCGTCGTCGGACTTTTACGGCAATGGTCCTGCGCCGGACTTCGAGAACCTTGCGGAAGAGCGCAAGGGGAACCCATTCTTGAAGCTCCTTGGCTCGTTGAGAGGTGCGTGGAACAAGAACAAACTGCTTCACTGGTTGTTCTCATCTTGCAGGTCGCAGGTCGCATGTTCTCTGCGAGTTCTACGCTCAACACTGCCACTCGACGCCAGCCCCGCAAGCCATACACGGGTCCGAGGATCCCGCCGACCAAGGTCTATCCCAGTCCGACTCCTGCGAAGCCTGCGGCTGCGGCTCAGAAGCCTGCCACTGGCCCTTGTGAGTGTTTCTGTCACTCCCCGTTAGCGTGCCCGGTCTCATTGGCCCGACACACAGCGACCCAACGTCCTCACCAGACCACCGTTGAGGAGGTCGAAGATGAAGAAGCACCTTCTGCTGCGGCGAAGAAGAAGAAGAAGAAGCCGAAGAAAAAGAAGAAACCCGCCCCTGCGGCAGAAGCCACGAATGATGATGCGCCGCCATCCCCAGTTCCTGCTCCTGCGCCCGCACCAGCTGCTGCCCAGCCGACAGCCCCTACCCCGCAGCCTGCTGTCTCCACCCCGCCGACGAGTCCGAAGAAGGACGCGGCGAAGACCAAGTCGCCTCCGCCTGCGAAGCCAGCGCCGCAGCCGCGTCCGTCGTTCAGCAGCTCGACGACGACCCTTCCGTTCGGAGCATCAACGACCTCGCTTCAGACCGAGCAGACGGCGCAGTCTGCGCACAAGTATCTGAAAACCGAGGGTCTGACGAGCGGGAAGCAGAAGGTGAAGACTCGCGGGGTGGGGAACCTGGACGGGATCGAGAAGAAGAAGAACCGGTTCTGGAGCGCGTTCGCGAAGAAGGACAAGGGGCGGGACGTGAAGAACATCGAGGAGAGCGACGACGAGGAGGACGAGGAGGAGGGGGAGAAGAAGAAGAAGGAGAAGGAGAACATCTTCTCGAACCTGAGCAGGCGCACGTCCGAGCTGATGCACCAGCTGCTGCGGACGTCCGAGGACAAGACGCAGGGTCTGGCGGACATGCGGTGGGAGAAGTTTGTCAAGGTGCGTGGGTGTATGCGCGTCTTTTGCACTTGTGCTGCAGAGGCTGATGTGTGGATCGACTTCGCGGCGGTAGCTCATGGAAGATATGGGCTTCACGTACGTCCCGAGCACTGCCGGCTCGCGAGTCCGGTTCGACCCTCCGAACCCGAGGGATCGCGTGAGTTCCGTTTAACTGACTGGAACGAACACTGTGTTTAGGACGCTGACTTCTTTTCCCTAGTCCATCAGTTTCCACAAGCGTACGTCGATCAGGCACCGTTACGACCGATCCCGTCCCGCAAGTTCTTGCTGACATTACTTTGATAGCGCACCCGGATCCGACGATTCACCAGGTGAAGCTCAAGGACTTCGCCAAGAAGCTCCGCGAGTACTACGGCTGGAACGAAGAAGAGTTCTTGAGGGCGACGCAACGCAACTGAGAATCAATAAGCCCCATAGCATAGACTGTAACAATTCGGGGCTTGAGTTGCGGTTGCAAGCTGTTGTTGTATGGCTTTTGTTGTACGAGTGTCGTCATGAATGTGGTGTTGTTGGCAGATGTTTCCACCCCGATGTCAGGAGTGCATCCAGGCTACTACTGTACAGGGTTTGGACAACGAACTTCCTGACCAAGCGCAAGATTTCCTAAGCGCCTTTGCTACAAGAAACCACCGCGTTTGCGCGCCCCAAATCTCTAATGACAGTTGTTGTAAGCGGCGGGAGTGATGAGGAACGCGGCGGTGTCGTGCGGGTCGATCGTGGTCGAAAAGCTCGTGTCGAACGTGCCGCGATCCTCGCCCGTCCACATGTCGTGCACCACAAACTTCGAACCGAGCTTCGAACCACACTCGAGGCCGGGGACATCCTGAAAACTGAACATCTTCGTCGTCGCCGCAGAGTCCATGTTGATGATGAAGACGTGCGTCCCCTTCAACGACTGCCCGGCGTAGTACTCTGGCGGCGAGGTGGTCGGGTTCCCGATGTAGGGAGTGAAGGGCTTGGCCGGGGTGCCGACAATGGGGTCCTGGTTGAACGCGAGCAGTTCGGCGTTCTTGACGATGGCCAGCTGGGCGGCGTTCAAGAGGGCGAGCTTCGGGATGGGATGTAAGTGTAAGGCGAAACGATCAGATGTGAGATGGATGGATGAGATGTGGGATGTATGGGGCGACGCTTACGTTGGTGCTGAGAAGGAGAGGGCTCTTGAGGAATGCCCACGCCGCGAAGCACGTCCGCTGCTCCTGGACGGTCAAGTCTCCGTTTCCGATCTGGATCATGTCCCTATATACGCGCATTACCTTATTGTGGGGACAACAACACTTCGATGCACTCACATGTCATTGTGGGCGTAGAAGTCGACCGAGTTGAGGTACTGGACGTTCGAGGCGATGGTGCTAATGATGGAGCTCCAGGACGGGCTCACGTCGCCAGTTATGCGCCACGAGTGTGCCTATGGCCGTCACCGGTATCTCAGTGCTCAGTGGAGATTGGGGTAGCAGAACGTGGGAGGGACGCACGACGCGAGCGCCCCATTCCGATACGTTTGCTCCTCCCCCGGTATGGAAACTGAAGAGGAACGGTCGGCCGGTTCCGTTCAACGCGCCGCTGTCCACAAATCCACACCGTCAGCATACATGGGAGCTAGCCAAATCGGCGGGACGTACCCAATTTGACGGTAGCGAATAGCAGTGTTTGAGTGGCTATCATGGAATCCGATTTTCTGGGCAAAGATGGTATGCAGATACGAGGGGAGGCACATACTACCAGTCTCCACCGGGCGGGTTCTGTCAAAATGTGAGGATTCGGATTGGTTAGCCGTGATTAGAAACGATGTGCGCACTGGAGAGTCGGTCCAGTTTGCCGGAACGTAACCATTATCTGTCCTGGAGGTCAATACTGTACCCTACGCGCCGTCGAACGTGACATCAAATGGACGCACTGTACTTGATGTCTAGGAGGTCAGAATGGATTCGATTAGCTCGCACTTGGAGTCCCGGGGTAAACGCGGCGACTCCGGCTGGACAGAACTCACAGTCGAGGCCCCACTCGGCGAAAGTGTCAGTATCCAGCACTTCGTTTCCGAGAGAACCAGGGAAACAGCCATCACAAGTGGCTCCGGCATCGGCGAGTATTCCCAATTTGAGGCCGACGCCGTGCACTTGGTCGGCGAGGTAGCCAATTCCGTTCGGGAACTTGCTCGGGTCGGGCACGAGCTGATTCGTGGATTCGTTTCTAACCGTGAGCGCCCAGCTTCCCTATAAGTATGATGCGGTTTGGCATTAACATACAAGGTTTTCGAGGGGGGGAGCACATACGTCGTCAATGATGATGTACTGGTAGCCTACATCGGCAAGCCCAAGTGAGATAATATGGTTTGCGGCGTCCAGGACGTTGGCTTCATTGCTATCTACGTAGGAACGACTGTTAGGTCAGGTACATGGAGATGATGTGCGGGAGCATACGCACTGTAGATATAGGCATACCAGGAGTTCCAGCTATTTAGACTTCAGTCAGCTTCCCGCGTTTCACAAGTCGAACGAAGGGACTGCCTCACCCGAGGGCAGGAAGCCTTCCCACGTTAGGGGACGGACCGATGGTCGGAACTCTCGGAACTGAACCCGGAGTGTCCGTGAGAGCAGGGTCCGGGGAGGCTAAAGAGGCCATGGTAGGAGTCGCAGGGCTCGGCAGCGTGGAATGGGTGGTTACAGAGGCAAGAAGCCGTCCGAGGAAGTGAGAAAGAAGAGGTTGTTGAAAGATATACATGACGAAAGTTTTCTCAAAGCCGATCTTGCACAAGCCGAGGAAAGGAATGGGGGGCCTGAGGTCCACCGAGCAAGTAGAGGTGACTTTTAAGTCATCCAGTCCGCCTGCGCTGGTCCACGATTGAGATAGGTGCTCCCTACAAGATGACATGGAATATGACACAGACATCCGTCTATCGGCACAACTGAACGGCAGTTAGCTAGAAGTGGCACCGCACCATGAGCACACATAACAACCTACGTCGTAACGGTGTCTTCCCTTCGATGGGCCCCTAGGGATGAATTTGGGACTGATTAATCTGGAATTACAGCAGATGACTTGGAGAAGCGCTGCCAATTGCCATAGAAAGCAGTCGACGATCACAGTCGAAGGATTCGGCATCGGAATCAGGAAACGGAGGCGGGATTAGGTTTTGCGAGATGCTCGCGTGTCTGCCGGTGTTTCAAATTAGCCGCAATTGTCAGAGACTGATTCGCATGCTACTCACAAGCGGTACTATAGAACGGAAACCTATGTCACTTTCTTGGAGCAAGATCTGGCAACATTGCCACAGATTAGACAGGCCATCACCTCCGACGGTGGATCCTCTGGAGGAGCCCTCCGGCAGTTCTCTTCGCAGAATGTTATCTGTAGATGCTCCGGCCTTAGCCCCTCGGGCTCACCAAACCGGTCAAGTTGATTGGCAGCGTTTACGCCGGCAGCGAGTGTATATATGTCTACATTGCGCAATATATTAGCCAAGGCGATGGAAGTCGTGTACCGCTAGACCCAGAACATGGGAAGCGTTCGCCGCCGTGACGATCAACACCGCCCTCCAGTTTGAAGTCGAAGCCGAAGAGGATATTCACCCCTCGCCGCCTTTCTTCAGCCTTGGGTAGCGATGACGGGAGTGATTCTGTCTCGAGAAGTTGGACGTGGCTCGCGGTTAAATGTTGAGATCGCCAGACTGGAGGATGGGGTCTGAGTGAAAGGTGTCTACTAGCAAGTATTATCGCTGACTCGCGTAAAATGAAGAGTAGTCACATTACGAACCTGTCAGTTCATTCCCAGGTCCTTCGGGAAGTGGCAGAGGCATCTGCGTGAACAGACAGAATACATATGCAACAGCTGATGTAGCGTGAGTAAGGATGAACAATAGTGTGCGGCAAAAGCATACCGGTCTCTTGTTGGTCGTATTCCGAAGTGACGAAATTTTAATCGACTCCTCCGAGTTTATGTGCGGTTATCTGCGCTACAGTCACAAATTTATGATCTTGTGGTAATATTGAACGCATACCTTTCGGTCCCACTCGGAGGAAGGAAGGAAGGAAGGAAGGAAGGAAGGAAGGGAGGCACAGTCAGAGGGACTGAGTGGGATTGACGAAGTGGTGTTCGACAAACGCCGGACTCTGCCGCCCCGCACGACATTAGGGCGCTACGGCTCTCCCGGCCGGCCGGCCGTCGCGAAGTCTCGCTAAACGGTGCAGCCCAGTTGCTGCTTGGCTTCCTCAAGTACTTTTACTGTCATGGGTCCTCGGGAGCTCATGCAGCGAGAAGTATGCACAAGCGTGCTCAGGTACGTACATTCGCAAACTGACGAATGCATATTCAATAGCACACAATGCAGCTGTGTTTACTCCCATGACCAACTCTGGCAGATGGTGCGCTTCGGGCGCACGATCACGTCCGAGCCCCTTCATTCGCTCGGGTGATAGCTTCGTCTATTCGTACTGACCACCAGAAACCGATCAATGGGCACATACGCGGATGCCAATCTACTCCAGACCAAGGGTAGCGCCTTGAACCACTGAGGTGAGCCGACCCCCGCTCTGTCACCTGGTCGTGAAGTGTCGCTCGAGCTCTGTGTACTCTGTATGTCTGAATCTTGTTCCGAGGGACATACCACGATATACTCTGCAGGTTCGATTTCAATGCATACATGCACGCTTAAGACTAGAGACACCCTGGACCATTCTCCGGCTTTGACCTGCCACACCCGACGCATTGGCCGCTCATTGGATATGAGACGATGAGAGGCTATGTTAGCCTGAATTGTGGACCCGCACATTGTCAGACAACACGAGGACCACACCATGACGTACGGTGCTCGAATACTCGAAGGCCCGGACGCCATTCGCATATAAAAGGCTGACCTGCTCGTTTCTCCAAACCTCAGGTCGTCGCACTCCACTTGCATTCGACTACTACCCTCTGTTCTCAACTACTCATCCTTCAGAGTCAAACCCCAGCCATGATGCGGTCCGCTACCATTTTGTACGCTTTGATTGTGCTCGCCGTGAGCGGATACGGTGCTCCGCTTGGGGCCCCCGAAGACGGGTGGGTGACAGCTTAGCTTCTCTTCCTTCTTTTCATACGCAGAGGCTCATATACGCATGCTCTTTTTCTGCAGCTTTGTTGCGGTGCACTCTCCTCTCCCTCCACCGCCGCCGCATGCGCTCCGGGAGGCTGCTGCACCCCCACCGAAGCCTCAGCCGTCGCCTCCGCCGGGCCCACCACTAAGTCGCCCCCCGACAGCATTCCCGGTTGGCGATGCGAGGCGGTCTCTGTTCACAATTCCAGCAGTTAGCTAATTCTCTGGATGTAGTTCGGTCGTACATGGTCACAAGGAGAGGGCACACGAGCGGCAGGAGGTTCTGCACTACGAGCACCCTAGATACTATGATAGGCCATAAGCGCTGAATGATTAGCGCGCGGCGAAACATGCGTACACGAATTCCGAAGGGCCATCTGCTTAACACGAGAGTTATCGTTAAGTATAAATGTTCTGTTGTATCCACAGTGTCAGAGGGGCACCCACAAATACACGGATTGTCATATATTCGTCGGATGTGATAACTACGCTACCGTACAGTGTTCCTTCCTGACCAAGCACAAGATCTTCCACGCCTTTGCTACAAGAAACCACCACATCCGCGCGTGCGAAATCTCTAACATTTGTGGCAAGCGGCAGGAGTGATAAGGAATGCGGCGGTGTCGTGCACGCCAACCGTGGTCGAGTAGCTCGTGTCGAACGTGCCCAGATCCTTGCCCGTCCACATATCGTGCACCACGAACTTCGAACCAGACCCAAGGCCGGGAACCCTGGCGAAACCGAACGTCATCATCGTCGCCGCGTCGTTCGTGTTGATGATGAAAACATGCGTCCCCCTCGACGACTGCCCCGCGTAAAACTCAGGCGGCGAGGTCGTTTGGGCCCCGATAAAGGGAGCGAAGGGCATGGCCGGGGTGCCGACGATGGGGTCCTGGTTGAACGCGAGCAGTTCGGCGTTCATGATGATAGCCAGCTGGGACGAGGTCAGAAGCGAGAGCTTCCGGATGGACGTAAGTGGCATGTGGATGTACGATGGATGGGGCACGGCTCACGTCGGTACCAAGAAGCAGAGGGCTCTTGAGGAACGCCCACGCCGCGAAGTGCGTCCGCTGCTCCTGGATGGTCAAGCCTCCGTTTCCGATCTGCATCATGTCCCTATACGCGCAGGTTAACCCAGTGCAGACAAGGACATTGATGCACTCACATGTCATTATGGGAGTAGAAGTCGATCGAGTCGATGTACTGGACATTGAATGCAATGGCGCTTGTGATGGAGCTCCAGGATGGGCCCAGGTTGCCGGACATGCGCCACGAGTGTCCCTATGCCCCCCGGGCCATCGGTATGTTAGCCGCACGTTAGGGTAGCAGAAACGTGGGATAAACGCACAACGCGAGCGCCCCATTCCCATACGTTTGCCCCCCCTCCACCGGTATTGATACTGAAGAGGAACGATCGACCAGTGTCGTTCAACGCGGCACTGACATGAATCCACATCGTCAGCATACCTGCGACATCGTCAAACCGGTGGGACGTACCCCATTTGACGGTGGCGAATAGCAGTGTTTGAGTTGCTATCACGGAACCCAAGTCTCTAGGCAAAGATGGTATGCGAATAAGAAGGGAGCCACATACTACCAGTCTCCACCGGGAGGGCTCTGTGAAAAGGTCAGGATCCGGATTGATTGACCATGATTAGAAAGGATGGGCCCACCGAAGAGTCGGTCCAGTTTGCCGTAAGGTTGCCATCATCTATTCTGGATGTCAATGCCGTGGTCCTACACGCGCCATAGGAGGTGACATCAAATCCACGCACTGTACTTGAGGTCTGGGAGGCCAGAATCAAGATCGGATTTCTCGCACTTGAGGTCCGGCAGACGACCCCTGGAGAGACTTACAGTCGACGCCCCACTTGGCAAACGTGGCAGCGTCCAACTCTTCGTTTCCGAGAGAACCAGCGGAGCCATCGGAGCCGCTACTCCCGCTCCAAGCGAGGATTCCGAACTTGAGGCCGACACCATGCACTTGGTCAGCGAGGCAGCTGATCCCGTTTGGGAACTTGCTCGGGTCATGCACGAGCTGACCTGTGAATTCGTTTCTAGTGTTGGACAACGAAAACCCCTACAAGGACGATGAGGTTCGGGGTTAACATACGGGAGCTAGAAGGTAGAGGAGGGAGCGCATACGTCAATGTTAATGTACTCGTAGCCTGCATCGGCAAGCCCAAGAGAGATGATATGGTTCGCGGCGTCAAGGACGTTAGCTTCGTTGGTGTCTACCGTAGAAATGACCGTCAGGTAAGGTACAAGGAGATGATGTGGGGAAGCATACGCACTGCCAAAATAGGCATTCCAGGAGTTCCAGCTAATCAGTAGTCAGCTAGCTTCCCGCGTTTCCCAAGTCGGACGAAGGGACGGTCTCACCCGAGGGCAGGAAGCCTTCCCACATCATGGGATGGGCCAATGGTAGGAGCTGAAGCCGCAATACCCTTGAGAGTAGGACTCGGAGCTGAACCGGTGATGGTAGGAGTCGCAGTGCTCGGCAGCGTTGAATGCGAGGTTACAGAGGCAAGAAGTCGTCCTAGGACGGAGGCACCGAGAGGTTGTTGAAAGATATACATGATAAAAGGTTTCTCAAAGCCGAGGAAAGGAACGGGGGACCTGAGGTCCGCAGAGCAAGTAGAGGCGACTTTTAAGTCATCCAGTCCGCCTGCGCTGATCCACGATTGAGATAGGTGCTCCCTACAAGATGACATGGAACACGACATTTGTCTATCTGCATTTCCGAGACACAACTGAACGGCAGTTAGCTAGAAGTGGCACCGCACCACATGCACTCATATTGACCTACATCGTAAAGCTCTCTTCCCCGCGATGGGCCCCAAGGCATGAATTGGAGACTGATTAGGCCGGAATTACAGCAGATGATCTTGAGAAGCATTGCATATTGCCATAGAAAGTGGTCGACGATCATAGTCGAAGAATTCGGCGCTGTAATCAGGAAACGCAGACGACATATGGTTTTTCGGTATGATGAGCATGGTTCAGAAGCTCGCACATCTGCCGGTGTTTAGCCACAATTTATCACAGAATGATTCGCATAATACTCACATGAGGAAACATGGAATATGAAACAGATACATCCCAACTGCAGCAGATTAGACAGAGCACCGCCTTCGACGGTGGATCCCCCTAAGTAGTCCGCCTGTAGTTTTTGTGGCTGCATGTTAGCTGTAGATGCTCCGAGCTTAACTCCTTGGGCTCACCAAGCTGATCAAGTTGATTGGCAGCGTTTACGCCAGCAGCGAGTACATATATGTCCACATTGCGCGATATATCAGTCAAGGCGATGGAAGTCGTGTACTGCCAGACCCAGAACATGGGAAGCGTTCGCTGCCGTGACGATGATCACGGCCCTCTAGTTTGAAGAGGATATTCGCCCCTCGCCACCTTCCTTCAGCCTTGGGTAGCGATGATGGCAGTGATCTTGTCTCGAGAAGTTGGACGTGGCTCGCGGTTGACATGGCCAGACTGGAGGACGGGGTCTGAGTGAAAGGTGTCTGCGAGCAAGTACTATCGCTAACTCGTGTAAAATGAAGAGTAGTCACATTACGAACCTGTCAGTTCATTCCCTGGTCCCTCGGGAATTGGCAGAGGCATCTGTGTGAACAGACAGAATACCTATGCAACAGCTGATGTAGTGTGAGTAAGGATGAACAACAGTGTGCGGCAAGACCATACACCTACGGCGAGAGCGTGCCTGACCTTGACGTGCTGCTCATCCTGGGCGGGTTTGGCGTCATCGAGCCCGAGATCGATCGACTTTGTAAAGTGGGCGTACCGACGCTCAAGTACCTCATCACGGTCTGCAACGGCGCGTCGATCGCGACGCTTGTGGGGGTGCTGGACGGGAAGCGGGCGACGACGAACAAGGCGCTCTGGCAGAGTAGAGTCTACATGCCCACTTGCAAGTGGGCGGTACATTATAACGTGTCCCTTTGTTCGAGCATGGATATCTTTTTCAGAATGTCTCCATATTATAAAAATACATACAAGGATCCTATGTGATTACCCTATGTCCCAAAACTTATTTATGGAGGTTTGGAGGGAGGTAATAGGATGGGGGCGACAAGGGACAAGGGAAGGAACGCGGGAGGCTGAGGAAGGGGTCATGCGGCGGAGGGGCTGAATGCCCTCTGCCCACTTGCAAGTGGGCTTGTAGACAGCTCTGGCAGAAGGTGATGGCGGCAGTGTTGAATGCGCATAGCCGAGCATAGCATTGCACGGCATAGCTGCGTATCTTGATATCGGCACAGCCCGATATCACATCCATTGCACAGGCGCTGTATAGCTGCCGCACATGATCATCTCATGTGATGCCATACCTTGTATCCCGGTATGGCATGTCTTGTACTGTATAGCCTTAGTAATGCAGTATGTTCTGTAGTATATATATGGCCCCTATTGGCCCTAATATCAGCAGTTCTTCTACTCTTCTCCTCACTCGCCTCTACAGCCTCTCTACCTCTCCAGCCAGGTGAGTATGTGTGACTGCTGCGTCTAGTTGCATCCCACAGTGGGCAACCCCCACTGTGCTCAACAGGTTATGAGCCCTGGTCGACGTTGTGGATACTGCACCACTCGCTGCTGGCTGCGTTCCACTCCTCACCAGCTCACCTGGTGTTTTTACACGTTTATCATCTATCCCTTGTCGCCGTTATGGCAGACTATCCATGTGTTGGATCAGGCGCGATCATACACTGCCGGCCACACATGATGGTGGCTTGGATGTGGCACGATCTTTGTTATCACTGCCTGCCAATGTCACAAGAGGGGGAACCTATGCCGGTATACGCTTCTGGCATTCCTCTCTTCTCTTTGATTGTCATTCAGAATGATGACTAACTAGTCTCTTCTGTCCAGATGTTAAACTATCTTATTGATTGCCATGTCGAAGGACCTCGTCAACGCCATTCCTCTCCTCACTGGCCCCAACTACCTTGTGTGGGCGCCGAAAATGCAGGCTTTCCTCCAGTCCAAGAGTTGTTGGGTCAAACCGATGACTAGGACCAAGCCTGCTACCACTGCCGATCAGGATGAGATCGACAAGTGGGATGAGGACGACTCCTCCATGCGAGGCAACATTCGCCTCTGTGTTGACGATGCCATCAGCACTGCAATCGAGTCCAAGACCACCACCAAGGAGGTCTGGGACCACCTCAAGGACACCTACAGCAAGCCTGGCATCCCGGTCGTCTACCAGGACTTCCGTGCCGCCATGGGCATCACCATCCCTGCTGACGGCAACCCCATCCCAGTGATGGACAAGCTCCGCGCTCACTTCCAAACCCTCGAGACCAATGAGTTCACCGTCGCTGAGCACATCAAGGGGATGATCCTCCTCTCGAAGCTCCTGCCGGCAATGGACCCCATCATCCAGGTCTACATCTCGGGGATCACTGGCACAGCAGCGAACCCTGCCATGCGCCAGGTGACCTTTGATGAAGTATGCAACTGCATAATCATGCACTGGGAGCAGCGCCAGGGGTGCCACCAGCAGAAGCCGCGCAACAGTGCGAACAAGATCTCAGTGGTCAAGCGCAAGCCGCAAGACCCTACCTTCCACCAGCAGCAGCACCTGCAAGGGCAGCAGCAACAGCAGCGCCCGCATGGATAGCAGCACCAGCAGCAGCGCCCTCAGGGGCAGCAGCAGCAAGGCCAAGGACATCGTGGTCGGCGCAGAGGATGCAGCCATTTCCAACAGCACCAAGGTGTGCACCAGCATGCCCACATCGCACACGTCGCTGAACTCCCTACCATCACCAAGGGCATGCTGCTGCACTTGGAGGACCTGCGCACGCTCCTGCACAAGCCTGTCTGCGTGGAGACCGGCCCCAACCACCAGTACCCTGCGCTCACGCGTGCATTCGCCCTTGCGACGCAGTTAGGCATGGAGCCGACTGTTGAGCACATTAAGACGCTCGAGGTGCTCATCATGGCCAGTGGCCAATACAGCTGCGTCAACGAGGACACCCTCAAGGACCCCGTCCCGATGCTGGTGACAGAGCTGCACTCAATACGCTCATCGCCGGAATCCTCCACGATGTTCAGTGTGGACTCCTGCCGCACCAGCCCGGATGTGTCGTGCAGCCCAATGCCCTTCACGGGCCCCAGCAGTGCATGGATCGTCGAGGTGGACAGCAATGAGGACACAGACCATGAGGACCATGAGCCCAAGTGCTGCTGGCGCACCCTCAGGGAGCACATCAGGCCGCACCTCAGGGAGCGCATAGGCGCGGTCACCGAGGACGTGAACATGGAGGACATTGTGTCCCTCGGGCTCAGCAGTGAAGACGAGCAGGACGACGACATCGAGGAGTTCTTCGATCGTCAATGGTCAGTCCCTTCCCCACTACACCATAAGTTGTATGCTAACTGCATGCCTCAATTGGCAGTGACTAGTATCGCAAGACCCTCTCATCGTGTAGTATCATTGCGCGTACCTGTAGCTACACCTGTATTACAAGTGGCTACAGAAGATAATACATGTATTCACCACTCTACATATGCAGCGTGCGCGAAGTGTAAGGGGAAAGCGAAATCAGTTGTTAACAACGACCTTTGGATGCTCGACTCAGGAGCATCCATGCACTTCACTTATTCTATGAGTGATTTTGCCGATTTCCGCTACTACAAGACCAAACTACCACTCAATACTGCTGATGGCATAACTTATATGACTGGTGAAGGCACTGTTTTCCTATTACTGGAAACAGGTGGAACATTAAGGCTGAAAAATGTTGCCTTTGTTCCTAATCTCACCAACAAACTCATTTCTATGAGTGCTCTTCTGCGAGACGGGATGATGGCGCATGCTACTACCGCCAAGATCTTGCTCTACCGCAATAATGAGCACGTCGTTTCTTTTGAACTGTGCAATGTTGGTGATACAATTTATGTTATTTATGCGCAGCCTGTACAGGCACGAAACATGGTTGCACTGAGAGGCGTAGATCATGAAACTCTCCACCGTCGCTTAGGTCATCCTTCAGATGATGTGTTGAGACATCTTCGGAAACACACTGATAAGTGTCTGATTGTCGAGACTCCCAAAAAGGACTCGATTTGCCGTGGATGTGCTGAAGGCAAAATGCCATCACAATCTCACCCGATTGACAATCAGCGTGCATCCTGACCTTTTGAGCTGATCCATGTTGATCTGAAATCTTTCTCTGTGCTGTCGTACCACAAGTACCAGCATGCAATCCTACTCTATGATGATTATTCATCGTATGTGTGGGTGATTTGCCTTCGCACCAAAGATAATGCACTGCAGGCTATACAACAATGGTTCTCATATGTCGAAATGCAGTTCAATGTGAAAGTAATCAAGTGGAAATCAGATTCTGGAGGCAAACTGAAATCACACGCCTTTAACAACATGCTCAAAGACAGAGGCATCAAGATCATACCTAGTGCACCTCATATTCATCAACAGAATGGCCGTGCTGAGCAAATCATTCGTATGCTCATGGACAAGAGCGAGGCAATGCAGCATGATGCCTGCATCCCTCAATCTTGGTGGGAATTCTCCTTCGAACACACAGTGCACCTGTACAACAGGACACCTATTCGTCGCCTTGAATGGTGGACACCTTATGAACTTTTGAATGGTACCAAGCCAGACATCAGTCACCTACGCATATTCGGTTGTGGTGCATATGTCTTTTTACCCCCCGAAGTCTGCAGGAATAAATTATCACCCAAATCTGAGCTGATGATTTATCTTGGTGTCGGTGCTGGTAACCACAATCATAAGTTTATGTGCTCACCAAACAATGTCATCTTCACAGCTGCTCAAGCACTATTTGACGAAAGTTTGTTTCCGAAATGCACACATGAAAAGAAGCGACATGGGCAGCAGAGTGCACCCGAACCAGTTGAACCTGTGGACCAGGCAACTACTCCTTCTTTACTCCCTGATGATGACAAAGAGCAACGTCGTCCTCCCAGAAAACCTTCCACAAAGGGCAAGGGAAATGCACAAGGCCAAGCACATGCACCAGCTCCAGCTGTACCCCCTGTACCTCCTCAACCTCGTGCACAGCACGGAGGAGATGTACCAGTAGTGCAACACCCTCTGCCGCTGCAACCTCCTCCAGTTGAACAGCCAGTCGCACCATGATGGTCTGTGAGGGAGCGGAATGTACCAGTTCACAAAGGTAATGTCTATGGTGAATCACGTCACCCTACGGACATTTTTAAGGATGTTGAGAAACGGGGATCATAGAAGAGGTTGGTTGGCAAGATACCGAGTCGCTCTCGGACCGCACCACCTTCAAGGGATGAGCAGGTTCCCGGACCTAGCCATGCCCGATCACTTCCACAATCATGCGATAGATCTGCTGTATGCAGACCACCCATTCCACTTCCACCTTCGATGCGCACGCACAGGGAATCAACCCCTGTAATCTCATCTAGTGGTAGCGACGATGATGATGAGGAAGAGGAGGACTTGGGCTCAGACCCAATACCTATACCTGCAGAACCCCTGCCTCAACCTCAGTCAGCCGCTCCTAGTCCAGATCGCTCAGACCCCGACAATGACAATGATGATGATGACGATGAGGATGAAGACGAAGATGAATATGAATCAGAAGAAGAGTCGTCAGGTCACTCATTAGAAGAAGTTGAAGGTGTCTTGCATGCCTCTAGAATTGATGTGGCAAAACTATGCCGGGAAGGGGGAGCTAGTCTCATCCAATACCTTATTGCAAAGGCGATTCCACCAGATGAGGGGGAGAAAGTCTCACCGCCCAATGTGCGCGAGTGGACTTATCGCGATATTACCAGTCTACCAAAGGCTGAGCAAAAGGAGTGGTTTACCGCTTGCCATGAAGAATTAGAGGCCCTTCGCAGGTGCAATGTTTATGACTTGGTCGACCGTCTGAAAGGATGTAAGGTCATGAAAAACCACTGGGTATTTGACGTCAAAACTGATGGTCACAAGAAAGCCAGACTTGTAGCGAAAGGCTTCTCCCAGGTCGAAGGCGAAGACTTCGACAAGATATTCTCTCCAGTTGTCTGCTTCGAGACAGTCCGTCTCATCATGGCTCTTGCAGCACTTGAAGACTGGCACATCTCAGGACTCAATGTTCGCAGTGCTTATTTGTATGGCAAGCTGGATGAGGAGATCTACCTGGAGCAGCCAGAAGGATTTCGCATCCCTGGCTCTGAGCACAAAGTCTTCAGACTGAAGCGTGCTCTATATGGACTTAAGCAGGCAGGTTTAGCGTGGTGGCACACCTTGTCTGAATTCATGAAGTTGATGGGCTATCACCGGCTCACCAACGATGCAAGTTTATACATCTACAAGTGTCACTCTAATGGTGCTATAGTAGTTGTAATCATCTACGTTGACAATGTGCTTTTCTGTGGGCACGACAAGAAGCTTGTAGCTAGACTTAAAGCTCGCTTCATGAACAAGTGGGAATGCCGCGACTTAGGCAATGCAAAGGAGTTTTTGCACATGTGCATCACTCGTATTGGCCAAAAGATCTTTTTAGATCAATGCGCATACTTGGAGAAAGTACTGGACCCCTGCAGCATGACAAACGCGTGACCATCTTCAACTCCACTCCCTGCGGGTTACATACCTGCCCCCAACACAGGACAAGCTACACCGGAGCTTCACTCCAGGTACCAGAAAGTTATCGGCTCTCTACTCTACCTCATGCTAGGTACGAGGCCAGATATAGCTTTTGCTGTGACCAAACTGGCACAGTACGCTGCAAACCCGACCGAGGATCATCTCAGCAAGGCACTTCACATTTGCCGCTACCTCGTCAGTACCAAGAACTATGCCTTGGTTTACAATGGCGATTCTCAACTCGGCTTAATTGCTGCAACCGACAGTGATTGGGCTTCAGACCCACACTCTCGACAATCGCAAACCGGCTTCATGCTAAAGTTAGCGAACTGCGCATTCTCGTGGGTTTCACGTGCGCAGAAGACCATTGCTCTTTCCTCCACTGAGGCTGAGTATATGGCAATGAGCGACTGTAGTCGCCAAATAGTCTGGGTTCACAACTTGCTTGCTGAACTTGGCTATAACCTCAGTTGCATACCACTATCTGGAGATAATCAAGGCTCCATACACATCGGACAAAATGCTGTCACGGAAGCAAGGTCGAAGCACATCGACATCCGTTACCATTATGTTCGCGAAGTGTACGATTGAGGTATCACCAACATATTCTATGTCGAAGGGACTGATAATCCTGCTGATATTTTCACCAAGAATTTGGGCACTGTAAAGTTCCACCACTTCCGTCCTCATCTTGGCTTGCATTTCCCTAAGGCAGCTTAAAGCGCCATATCTGCTTGCATACTTGTGAGTGCGTACTTAGCGAGGGGGAGTGTTGAACGCACATAGCTGAGCATAGCGTTGCACGGCATAGCTGTGTATCTTGATATCGGCACAGCCCGATATCACATCCATTGCACAGGCGCTGTATAGCCGCCGCACATGATCATCTCATGTGATGCCATACCTTGTATCCCGGTATGGCATGTCTTGTACTGTATAGCCTTAGTAATGCAGTACGTTCTATAGTATATATATGGCCCCTATTGGCCCTAATATCAGCAGTTCTTCTACTCTTCTCCTCACTCGCCTCTACAGCCTCTCTACCTCTCCAGCCAGGTGAGTATGTGTGACTGCTGCGTCTAGTTGCATCCCACAGTGGGCAACCCCCACTGTGCTCAACAGGCAGGCCTGAAGGTGAAATGGATCCAGAGGGTGCAGTATGTCACCGACGGGAAGGTGTGGACATTTGGGGGGGTAAGTGCAGGGATCGACGTGACGCTGGGCTGGATCACGATTGTGTATGGGGAGAAGGTGCGGTGGACAGCAAACGTGATTGAGTACGAGTGGAAGAATGGCCCAAACTGGGACCCATTTTTGTGCGGCGGGAGACTTCCTTGTTGACTGAAGGCATGGTAGGGGTCCTATGTACTGTAAATTGACGTCAGACTTGGTGTAACCACTCAAGAATTCGCGAACTTAACTCGAGAAATTTATGGACACGTAGCCATTGAGATGACACCTTTAGAATGCTTTAGACAACTGATATGCATCTAGTTGTGCTTTGTCTGTGCGAATCGTACTTTGCCAGCATGCCTGCCGCCGGCGGGTGAGGGTCACACAGTTAATGATGAGGATGAGTTCAGGGTGGCCATTGTCGTGGCATTCGAGTTGATGGGGCTGCAAGTTGTTGTACGAGTGTCGTTATAAGTGTTATGTTGTATCCATAGTGTCAGAGGCGCATCCATAGATGTAGAGTATACAACAGCACTTGCAAGTTCGACGCCTATTAGGCATCTCCCACTTGCAAGTCCTGGGCATAGGCGCCGGAAAACACAGCCACCTTCTCACGATTGGTGCCCAGAAAATCAGTTTAAAACTTAATGCAGCCAGGGTTCAAACCCCTGGCCCCAACATATGAGCAAGGCACTCTGACAACTAAGCTAAGTAGGCTTTGACTTAATACCTTGTTCCAGACTCATATACCTTTTTCCGCCAACGCCTCGTGGAAATCTGTCCCGCACACTTGCAAGTTGCCAAACTTGGAAGTATCCCACCACCATCCCGCCCACAACGCACGCCTGCCATCGGTCGGACTTAGTCGACCCGAGGCCAAACCCGAACCCGAGCTGACGGCCTGCAAGGCCTTCATCCTGCCTCCTCCCTGGCTTCCCCCCCAGGGCTCTGAGCTTCCGCCTCAGTCTTTCTTGTGTCATTGTCAATGCTGGCACCTCCTTCACACCTCAAGATTGGCATCTGCGGCTTTCAAGACTTCAAGGACGTGTTGCCCGGGCAGATGGTGGTCGTGCTCACACTAATACCTCCCCCCTCTGCACCAGGTGCCCGGGCTGCATTTTGATGTGTCTTGCAGGTCCTCATCGTTTCTTTTGTCTGGGGCACAGAGCGGGAACAGGGGCGCAGCATTGGCTTCGCAAGCGGCGCAGAAAGGGAGGAAGATTGGGATGCAGGAGAGGCCACTGGAGATGGAATGCTATGACTTCCTTGGGGTGCCGGTGGACACGAGCACAGAGGATATCAAGAAGACATATCGTAAGTCCCAATATACGTCTACTCTTTCGTGGCTCCTCTGGTTGTCGATGGGCAGGAAGGAGGGCTCATGGACACGTCGGTCGTAAGAGGGACAGACGGTCCCTTTGGACATGTCAATGACTGCAAGCATGCATGAACCTGCATGACTGCTGTGATACTCGACTTGGACCCTGCCTCCCTCTGGGTTGGCTATGCTGCTGGCATGCGTGCATTCCACAGAGCGCATGTGGGTTAATATGAGAAGGCATCGGGTGTGTTCACCTCCTCCTTTGTCTCTGTCTTCTTGCACGTCTAACTTTGGTCTTACAGCGGTAATATGCTCGGAACGTGGTATGTGCCCTGTCAAGCTGCATCCGAGAGCATATTCTCACCTACCCTAAGCAATCCACCCCTATCATCATCATCAAGACCCACGTGCCTGTTCGGACCGAGCTATTGAAACGCCCACCCACCACCAGGACACCACCACAGCTCCACATCCTCCATGGGCCCCCCCCCTGCATGGACCTCCCCCTTTATACTACACCTTTGCAGACCGAGTGACGGCCTCACCCGCATATGAGTTTCCATCACACACTGCGGTTGCGTTGATGGCTCCAGACCAGTGCTGTGGCAACACACAACCGCCGTCACCAGATATCGATTATGGATACAGGTGGACGGCATCCCCCCAGCCCGTGGCTACCCCGCTACTGCCGTTGCCCATGACAGAACTGAGCGCGTCAACCAGCCGCAAACAGAAACACGACCACGATCATGACTGCAAGCCGCCACTGCTCTCGCCCATGTTTGCACTCCCGCTGTTACTGATGCTGAGCTGAAACGCGAGCCAGCTCCAGCCGCTGTTGATGTCGATACTGGTGCTGTCTGCATGGGAGTTGCATCTTGGCCTGGACCTGCAGTCGTCGGCGCTGGTGATGAACACGCCGAGGGGGGAACCAGGGCTGGACTTGGACCCGGATGGGGTGCCGCTAGGCGAAGTGGAGGAGCCGAGTTCTCCGGACAAGGAGAGCACCCTGCGCGCCCCCTTCTCTCTGCAAGACTCACCTCCCTGCACTCTTTCCTTTCTGTGTTTACATGTGCTATATTGCTGTACCCATTTCTATGCTGTCTATGGGGAGCGGTTGTGTGCACGCGCTCGAATGAACAAGCCTGAGGCGGTCGAGAGCCCATGCTCCGCTGTCTCTGCTGTTTTATTTAAATTCTTGGACCTTTTACGACTCTGAGCTCAGAGCCTCAGACACTTCGCATGCCTGTTCTCGATGGGGGAGGGCGATGCTCACCTGCAGGAACCACGGTCAGTCGGCCGCATGCTTCCAGATGGGCGAGCCTGCTTTTTCCTCATCGAGGGCAGCTTGAATTTTTTGCTTGTAAATAAAACCAGTCCTATAACAATAAATAGGTGTACCACTGACCCCGCATATACCCTCATATTGAATTAGTCAGTGAACTTGCAAGTCCTGGCGGAGGAACATACTTGCAAGTTTGCGGGCCAGAAGAAGGGTATGTATTGCCTAAATCTTGGCCTCTTGTTGGGCACTGATGGTCTAGTGGATAATGTGATCAGTAATTAGTGGTAGGGATTGCATGCCGGAGGTTCGAGCCCGCGGGTGACCCTTTTTTTGGAAGCGGTTACCTACTTTTTTTGCACTCGTGATGGTCGCCGGTAAGGCCGACCAACGAGCAGAAGGTGGGGCAATGGCGGGGACGCCAACGAGGACGGTAGAGGCCGCTATGGGGGTGAGACGAGGTGAGAATGTGGCTATGTTTGCCGGCGCCTATCCCGGGGACTTGCAAGTGGGAGACGCCTAATAGGCGTCGAACTTGCAAGTGTCGTTGTATACTCTACCGTCTATTCGTACTTACTACCAGAAACCGATCAATGGGCACATACGCGGATGCCAAGCTACTCCAGACCAAGGGTAGCGTTCACGGGTGAGGGGTTTGGCCGAACCTAGAGGCCAAACGTTACTGCTAAGTAGAGTCTCCATCGCTGACCGTGGCGAACCAAAAGATGACAGTGTATAAAAGTTCTCTATTCTAGATGAGGCGCACAGAGCTGCGCAGCGAAGCTGGAGTGATTCACAGGTGCTTCCTGAGCATGGCTGTACGGCGTATGCGTATGCGATGCATGTTTGCGGCTGGTTAGCGCAGAGCCTTCAGATTGGCGTGCTGCGGACATCGGCCGGCGTTTGCTGACCGCTTGGGCAGGAATCGCGTGGCGATCCTCACCAATATGCTTCCCCGCTGCTCGGATCCCTACTAGTAGGAAGCCAGCTAGCGAGGACGACGCGCCTCGAATTACTGAGGCGAGCTAGTACTCCGCCACCGCTTCCTCATCCGGTCACGAAATCGGTGCGTCTCGTTCGAGGTTTGACCTGCTACTTACTGACCGTAATTCGCGTCTAAAGGATATATTCTGTGATACACGCGATGCATAGATTCACGCTAAAGACTAGAGAGACCGTAAAACGGTTTCCCGCTTATACCTGCCACACCCGAAGAGTCGGCCGTTCGTCGGATTTGAGACGATTAATGGCTATGCATACCGAACTGCGGGCCCGCACATCGTCAAACAACACGAGGTCGACACCCAGCCCACACCGTGACGTACGGTGCTCGAATACTAAGGCCCGGACGCCACTCACATATAAAAGGCGGACTGCTTGTCTCTCCAAACCTCAGGTCGTCGCACTCCACTTGCATTCCCCCCTCTGTTCTGAACCACTCATCCTTCAGTCTCGAACCCCAGCCACGATGCGGTCCGCTACCATCTTGTACGCTCTCATCGCGCTCGCCGTGAGCGGATACGGCGCTCCGCTTGGGGCCCCCGAGGACGGGTGAGTGCCAGCTAAGCTTCCATTCCGTCTTCTCATACACGTGAGGCTCATATACTTTTCTGCAGCTTGGCTGCAGTGCACTCTCCTCTCCCTCCACCGCCGCCGCATGCGCTCCGGGAGGCTGCTGCACCCCCACCGAAGCCTCAGCCGTCGCCCCCGCCCTCGCACGCGGGGCGTGAGGCTGCAGCGCCTCCGCCTCAGCCCTCGCCCTCCCCGCCTCCCCCTCATGCGGCTCGTGAGGCCGCCGCTCCCCCGCCTAAGCCTAAGCCATCGCACCCTCCGCACGAGGGCCGGGAGGAAGCTGCGCCTCCGCCAAAGCCCAAGCCGTCGCCCCCTCCCCCGCATGCCGTGCGTGAGGCTGCCGCTCCCCCGCCCAAGCCTTCTCCGGCGCCGCCTGCCCCGCACGCGGGCCGTGAGGCTGCTGCTCCCCCGCCAAAGCCCAAGCCCTCTCCTTTGCCCCCGCACGCTCGTGAGGCTGAGGCCGAGGCTGCTGCTCCCCCGCCAAAGCCCAAGCCTTCCCCGCCGCCCCCTCATGCGGCTCGGGAGGCCGCTGCTCCCCCGCCCAAGCCGAAGCCCTCACCTCCTCCCCACCTCTAAGTCGTCCCCCGACCGCATTCCCGGTTGGCGATCCGAGGCGGGTCCAAGTACACTTCCAGTGGTCAGCTAATTCTCTGGATGTAGTTCGGTCGTATTGTCACGGGAGTAGAACGAATAGATGAATTTCATAACCTTGACCTTGAAGTCACATTGTTGTGTCGTGTATCGTGTATCGTGCGACTCGTGCCGTGTGACTCGGGTGCCAGCAGTTCGCTCCCCGAAGGTTCAGACGTTGGGAATTGAGATAGAGGTGCGAACGTGCCCCGGTTGAAGCTTGGTACGTTCTCAAGTCGGATCGCGTTCACATCGAAGACAGTATGAAATTCTCTTTCACGAAAGCTGTGTTTCTCGCGCTGGTACTTGGGAAATGCAGGGAAATATGTTAGTTATTGCATGAGGCGTCCGAATGCTGTAGAAGCTAACAGCGTTGATGGACGCAGCAGGAAACGGTTAGACCACATTCTCATCGTTAGCGGTCTGGGCTCTCAGGCACCCATTGGACGTTGAAGTCCACTCGGAGTTGGCGTGGGATCCCGTGCTGAGATGCCAACCGTGCTAGTTCGCAGATGCCAACCGTGACGAACCAGCACACAGCCTGCGGTGAAACTTGGAGGCGAAGCATAGATAACCTAGAGATTCCAAAATCATCGTGTCCTTCCTATGGTACAACATATCATTCACGGTCACCAAAGTATCGTCCATGGTCACCATTCAACTGGTGCTCCTCGGCGGTATCTGCTCGGTAATCCATTGGCTGAGCGTCTCGGGGTTCCTCGACTGGATGTAGACGATTCCTGGGCCGGTAAATCTGATCATCCGCCGTCAGCATCATCTACGACCGATGCGAAACGTAGAACGATCCGACGCACCTGCAGACGAGACCCTCGTCGGTGTGCATAGAGGAGAGGAAGCCGCCCGCGTCGATACGCTCAACCTTGTACTGCGCCGTCCACGCAACGAGGTGTCCGTTGTCGACTGTATAATCGCATCAGTCAAACAAACTGACTCGCGTGGAATGTGAGAGCGGTACGCACCAATCCACTGCTCGCCAGGCTGGAGCGTCCTCGACGTGATCGCGCCCAAGCTCTGCACCCACATCACGCCCAGGCCGCTGACCCCATACACAAAAAGGCCCTCGCCCGAGACTAGAGAAACGACGTCAGCACGCCCCTATCCGACACCCACGCCCGCGAGAACCGAAAACTCACAGAGCGCCTTCCCGAACCCCTGGCTCTTCGTCGTGCGCGTCACGCCCATCGTGCACGCGAGGAACGCGTCGCGGCCGACGTTCCAGATCTGCGCCCCGTCGAGCCGGATGGGCACGATGTCGCCCCAAATCTCCGGCGCGAGTAGCACCTCCCCGGGTCCGGTAAACGTCGACTCCGACATCTGTCAAACGCACGCAGCGATGACGTCGGCCCTATTGTCCTCTTGGGGATAAGCAGGGGTAGACGGTACGCACCTCGCCTCCGGTTAGGAGCTTCTTCATGCTGAGCTTGAGCTTGCCCTTGATCTGCACGGACGCGTCCATGGCGACCATGCTGCCCGGCTTGGCTTTGATTTGGTAGTTGGGCTGGATGCGGAGGTAGAGCATCGAGTTGCTGTCGCGGTGGTCGATGCGGTAATGAGCGCCTTCGACATCACCCGAGGATGGGAGGGAGGACGCGCCCTGAGACTGGTACTGCTGGGGAGGGGGACCACCTGGGGTAGAGTAGGCTTGCTGGAGAGGAGGACCACCTGCCGTAGGGTAACCCTGCTGCGGAAGAGGACCACCTGCCGTAGAGTAGCCCTGCTGAGGCGGTGGGGGCGGTGGGGGGTAGGGGGACTGGCCATGGGCCACGGCGCCGGGGTACCCACCACCACCGGGCTGAGGGTAAGACGGGGCGTAGGACATTCTGTGGGATTTCAGGTGAGTACGCGTCCAGAGGGAGATGAACGACGACTTGCTTGACACTCGGTACCTGGGATAGGGGAGTTCGGAGCTGATGATGGAGTTGGAGCGGGCGCGCGAAGAGTTATATACCACTCAGACGCGGCTGATGCCGCCACAGAACACTGGTTGGGCGGCGAGCTTCCGATTTGATATCTCCACGTCTTCATGGCGGGCACCGCATTACGGAGGCTACGACATTCACCGGGGGAAATGGAGCCCCGGCGGAGAACGGTCGAGACTAACTTGACAACCTTGATGATGGAGCCAGGAAAAGAGCCACCGGGTAGCTCTAGGGCTGAAAGAAAGGCAACACCGCTCAGAATCCAGAACACTGGCTTCTTTGCCTGCACAATGTTCAGTCATTGGTGCACCAGCGTTCAAGTTCGCCGTTGGGCAGAGAGATGGTTGGCTAGACACAGCCACATCTACTGTTCATCTGCCCATCTGAATTCATTGATTTATGATATTCAATAAGTACAGATTGACGCTTTCCTCCTCCCTTCTTCCAGCTTTCCCCTTCTCCTCCTTTTATGTCTACTACGTGTCAGTGGGGGCCAGTAAGTACGTAGGAGCTATGTACATACAGGGCCGATTCCCTCGGAAAATTTTGTCCAACCAAGCCGCCATCGTGATCGAACCCATTGACAAGATAAGATTAGCGCCTAACTACTCTTTCCTGACAAACGTCCTCCGAGTCCAACATCCATGCCTTGAGCACGAACACTCCTTTCACACAAAGCCGCCACTGGTACTGGGCAGACGACATAACATATAAACAATAGCGCCTGCCTGTACATGTCGGACGCCTAATCCCAGCTCTCCACGCTCTCTGACGTCATTCAACTGCAGGCTGCGAGACGTCGACGTGCCTCCCAGCCCAACCATCGAACCGCACGCAACCTTAGCTTACGACGCGACACCATGGTCATGACACCCACCCTCGTCGCTCGAGCGATGACGCCCTCCGAGTCGCGCGAGGCCGCACTGCACGGGTACGCCCACGTCCGAGTCCACGTCGCACTGCAGTCCACGTTTGCTGACAACGCGCCCCTATGCGTGTATGCCTCGTCCTCTCCTCCCCTCCTCCTCCCCATGCCAGCCACCGCGCGCTGACACCCATCATCTCCGGCGCGGTCTCGGGCGGCATCGTCGGCGTCGCCTGGATCGTCGGCATCATCTACTGGCTCTACAAGCGACGGCGTCGCGCGCGGCGTGCCAAGGCCGCCGGCGTGAGCTACCGCGAGTACCTCGACCCGCCCAAACTCAAGGACCCGTTCGTCATCCCGCCCGACCCCGCCGTCGTCAAGGGCCAGGTGCTCCCCGGCGAGAATCTCGTCAAAGACAAAGACAAAGAGAAAGACAAGAAGGGGAGAGGCAAGGAGAAGGACAAGGATGGCGGGAGCAGCGAGGACAGCCTCAACAGCCTCAACTTGAAGGGCAAGGGGAAGCTCGTGAACGCCCGGACGATGTCCGCCGCGTCCGCAGAGGAGGACGGGCTGGACGAGCACGCAGGCATGGATGGTCAGGTGGCGGACGGGAGCACGGTGAACCTGAACGGGAGTGGGGCGAAGGAAGACGTGTCACCGGGGATGAAGCGCAGAGTGTCTGCACCAGAGAGCTTCAAGAGCACCGAGAAGCGCGACACGTACCCCCCACGCACCCCCGCCGACAGCAAGAGGTCGTAGATCGTAAGGGCATCGGGGGACTACTAGTACCGCAAGCCATCCACCTCTCTAACAATACCAGCTTCGTCACCCACTTTTTTCACTGGAACGGACACTTATATTACCATACTACCAGGCCATTCACGATGTTCAGGACACGCCTCGGACTCGATCTCTTGTAGCAGTAGCAGAAGAATATAGCACCTGTTGAAGATCATCGTACACCAAGATTACACCATTTATATTTAGCACCTTCTTCTCCTCCCAACACGTTTTTAGTCGCAGTACGCGCCAACGTTCGCCGGCTGCTCCATTTGTCAGCGCCAGGCGACGAAAAGGCCAACGGAAAGCACCTACAGCGACATCCCGCGCGTACCGGTACAGCACCCCCCGCTTCTCGCGGTATTCGCGCGGCACCCACTTCGCGCGCCGCCGCTCCTGCTCCTGCTCGTCGACAAGCCAGTCGATCGTCCGCTTCACCGCGTCGATCACAATCTCGTCCCCGTCCTCGACGAGCGCGATCGGTCCGCCGACGAAGGCCTCCGGGACGACGTGGCCTGCAGACAAACATCATCGGTGAGGGACCATCGCGACGGTCAGCGCATAGGGAAGGTACTCACCGATGATGAAGCCGCGAGAGGCACCGGAGAAACGGCCGTCGGTGATGAGGGCGGTCTTGCCACCCAGGCCGGCGCCCATGAGGGCCGCGGTCTGGCCCAGCATCTGCAGGTAGCAGCGTTCGCGGTCAGCTGCTGCTCGTTTCGAGTACACGGCACGCTACCTCTGGCATCCCTGGCGCGCCCTTGGGTCCCTGATACCGGAAGATGATGACCATTCCGGCCGTGACCTCTCCGTTTTCTAGCGCGTCAAAGAACGAAGGGATGCTGCATAGCAAAACATGAGACAACCGTCGGTTGACACCCCAAGTACCCAGCGGACGCACTTGTCGAAGCACTTCGCGACGCCCCGGAACTGCAAGCCCTCCTTGCCCGTGATCTTCGCGACGGCCGTGTCGGGCGCGAGGTTGCCGCGGAGGATCGTCAAGTGCCCAGTCTCCTTGATCGGGTTGGTCAGCGGCCGGACGACGTCCTGGGCGCCGAAGTCGAGCTCTGGCGCGTCCTGGACGTTCTCCGCGAGCGTCTTGCCAGTAACGGTTATCTGCGTGCCGTCGATGAGGTCCGTGTTCTTCAGGAGGTACTTGAGCAGCGCCGGCATGCCGCCGACTTTGTGGAGGTCCTCCATGACGTACTTCCCGGACGGTCTGCACGACGTGCGTTAGCATATAACGTCTGGAGATAGTTGGAGGCGGGAGCCTACTTGAGGTCGGCGAGGTAGGGGGTCTTGTTAGCGACCGTCTGAAAGTCGTCGATGGTGATGTCGACGTCCGCCGCGCGGGCCATGGCGAGGAGGTGGAGGACGGCGTTGGTGGAACCACCGATGGCGTTCACGACAGCGATCGCATTCAAGAACGAGTTGCGAGTGAGGATATCCCTACGCAGGAAGTTAGCGAGTCAACGGACGCGCATACACGAAGGTGTCGCACTTGGGCTTGAGGTCGAGCTCGAGAAGGCGCTTGAGGTAACCCGCGGCCTTGATGCATTCCTGCGCCTTCTCGGCGTAGGTGGCGGGCGTACTTGCCGAGTAGGGGAGGGAGAGACCAAGGACCTCGAGCACGGAAGACATTGTGTTGGCGCTGCAGTCATATCCAGTTGCATACGTCTTTCAGAAGAATACAACAACGGTGCTACAAGCACTTACGTGAACATGCCACCGCACGCACCAGGGCCAGGACAGGAGTGGCGGACGACGTCGAGCCGTTGCTCCTCGGTGATCTTACCCGTCGCATATGCGCCATATGACTCGAACGCGTCCGCGATGTTCATGTTCTCGCCGGCCTTGAAGCCCATATGGGGGCAATCGACCCGACGAACACCTGGCTGGATCGTACCACCGTAGACGATGACCGTGGGCCGGTTGTGGCGAGCAGCGGCAATGACACAGCCAGGCATGTTCTTGTCGCACCTAGTGCGATTTCCATTTGAGTATGGTTTTCGGTCACGGTGGGAAGCCAACGTACCCGGGGATCGAAATGTTACCGTCGTAGTGTTGTGCCTGCAGAGAGATTCATAAACTGTACAAAGATACGACCCGGCAAATGTGACAAACCAGAACAACAGTCTCGATGGAATCCGCAATAAGATCACGACTCGGCAGCCTGGAAAAGTCGCATCAGGCGCGGCATACGAACCTACGGACGGGGACACATACGAGTAACGCATACCCTCAGTACCCATCGTAATCCCATCACTGCGTAAGGTCAGCATATGCACCCCGACCGTTCTACGACAACCAAACTCACCTGACGCCGATCGCGCTGAACGTCAAGCCGACAAGGCCCTCCTGCGTGCATCCATCCTTCACTTTCCTAGCGAGGTCAAGCTATCCACCAGTACGAGATCATTCAGCACGCATACATTCACTTCTACGCACAGGATCGGAGACTCACAAGGTGGTTGTTGCACGGGTTCCCTTCACGGACATGAGACGACGCCAACTCGACCCCCGACTCGCATCCGAACGAAACCACTCACCCTCCCACCAGACCGGAGAGATGCCGATCTAATCCAATGAATGGCCATGCATTACCGCACAGTACCGAAATTGGTATGAGCGATCGGCCGCCAATCATCTCGAGAAGAACGTACGCACCTGCGGCTTGTCCAAGTCCTCGACCGTCACTCCCACAGCGTGCACTGTTCCCAGCCCAAGTCCATCATCGTGTCCATGAACCGACGCTTAGCCTAAACGAATGACGACGTACGCATCGCCTGAGCGCCTCCGCGCCTCTACACCGTAAAGTTTGTTAGCCGTTCGGCGGCGGCGACGCGGGGTGGAAGAGCGGGCGCACACCTTGTCCTGGGTGAGGGCGCATGAGATCTTGTTCAGCTTCGCCCCGCTGCCGGCGGCCGACTGGGTCTTGACCGAGTGACTGTTCGAATCGCGTTGCGCGCAGCGCCGATCAGCTTCGAGCCCCAGCGACGTCCAGTGAGGGCGCGTACATTTCAACGCCTCCTTCCTGGGCACTGGTAGACATGGCGGTCGCGGTGGTCAAGAGCAAGTTGAGAGTATAAGTCAGTCAGCCCGAGTCAAACACGCCCGCCTTCGATGTAAACGTGCGCACCCCTTCCCGCGCGGGCGGGCGGGAATATAAGAGAAAAGTGGGGAGGTGCAGGTGCATGACCCCTGGAGGAGACCCGCTTGCCCGCCGGGCCGATGGCAATTGCAGACATTCACGTGAGATCGATCTCTAGCACGCAATCACAGCTCCCCAAACCTCGATCGCCCTCTATCTTATCGAATCCGCCCATCGCCATTGGTCCGACTTGGATTAGGGTCAAATTTGCATTCCGATGAGGCTGATCTCCACGTGCCCCTACGTATAGCTAGTAAATGTACAGCAGCTGTAGACAGTGCTTTACCTTCAGTATGGAGCTAGAATACAGGATACGTAGCACAACAAAGAACACGACGACTCAGCGAAACATAATGGCCGCGCTCTCCGAGTCGACGCCTTTCTAGATCCGTCTCCATCTTCCCCGCTATTTCGGTCATAAGTCAAAAGTCGAAGCCCTTTTCGCGGAACGCCTCCAGGCTCGTCTCCGGCCGTGCCATATCAGCCAGGTCCAATCGGTCCTGTGATGACAACACTGTGAGCAGATGACAGCACGATGACGACCACCGGACACGCTCACCATGGCCTGGAATGCCCGCCGAAGCGTCGTCCACAGTTGCTCACTCTTCGCCCCGCCAGATGACTCTTGCATGGCAAGTGCGCTCAGGAAGTGCTCGATCGCCTCCTTGTGTGCGCCGATGTTTAGACCTATTTACCAATTCATCGATAGTTGGAAGTCAGGAGGTCAGCGATGGGCACCGAATAATGGAAGCGAGGCACTCACAGGCTACACCGACGTTGTAGATAGCGCGGGTGTACGTCGGCCGAAGCTGCAGTGCTTCGCGGTATGCTCCCAGAGCCTCCTCAGGCTTGTTGCCGTTCGAGAGACAAGAGCCCAAACGGTTCCATAACAGGTAATCCTTTGGTCTCATGCTCAAGGCAGACTCGAAGCAGTCCTTTGCCCGGCTGAAGTCACCGTTCGTGTAGAATAGGACGCCCAATCCGATCTGAACGTCCGGGTCAACCTCGCCGCGGTTGTACTGCTCGCGAGCAACGCCGAGGAACGCTTCCGTGACCTGCTCTTGCGAGTGCCACGGCGACAGGTTCAGTGACTTCCACTGCTCGTCGGTGATGTTGGCAGCAGGGAAACGGGCGTGTAGCCACCGAAGAAGCATTGCATGTGAACCCCTTTCCATGGATTCGTTCGTGAATGCGATGGCGAGAGACTACATGAAACAAAGTCAAGACCCAACAACTCGATCTATCTGCAATGGAACTTACCAGCATGCCGGCCCCTGCGGCGCCCGCTGCCTCTGCCCGCTTTACTCCCTCCGAGAGAGCACGCATAGCAGCATCATCCCGTTCGTCCATACTCCTCGTCTCCCCAAGTAGGATCCACGCTTCGTAACCGCCTTCACCGAGGTCTCCGTGTTGGATAGCCGCCTCCAGGAGCAAAGCAGCTTCAGAGAGCGATCCGTTCTGAGCAAGCAAGTCTTTCGCCTCTTGCAACGACGACCTCGAATGTGATGGGTCGAGGTACTTGTTGTCTTTCTCTGTAGCAGATACGTGCGTAAGAATCAGGAGATGAGGACATATAGAGAACACATACCGAACACGTAATCACCGAGAGTAGGAATACCCTGATCGTCGAACTGCAATGGGGGCTCCGCAGACAAGTCAGAGTTGCCCATGCCATCCCACGCATTCTGCATCATTCCTCCATAGTCCAAGTCGTCCTCGCGCTGCGAGTTCATCAGCTGGTTGAACTGCGTCTCCCACTTGGCCATGTCCTCCTCTCGTGCGGGCAGGTCCGAGCTCTGAAGTTGTTCCCAGACCCTGTAGGCGTGCGCATATCGCGCATAGTCAGCAAAACACCGGACGATACGCACATAGGGGCCGAGACGCACTCCTTGAAATTCGTCGCGTCGTCCTCAGCTGCTTTGCCTTTCCCCTTCTCCAAGCTTGTCGACTCGAGATTGTCCGCCAGCTGCTCAACTGTGTCGTCCGTGACTTCTGTTATCCGCGCACCTTCGGTCTGGTTGGCGAGCGAGGCGTGCACCTGTGCGAACGCAGTGTCGAAGTCGATATCGCGCGCCTTGCCTTTCCCTCGGTCCACGCTTATCTGAGGCATGCCCATACCCATCCCGTACGACGACATGCCGAGAGGCATACTCCGTCCGTATAGGCCAGACTGCATATAGGGTGCTTGACTAACTGCAAAATATTCGGATGTGCATCAGTATCCAAGTGTCTGCCTCAAGATAAGCAGCATATTTGAAAGTTGGGCGCATTCACATCTTAAAAACCTATTTACTCCTTGTTATCCCCTTGTTCAAAAATCGGCTCCCGCCAAGTTTATAGGCAGGACTTGCACGGAAGCGAATTTTGAGAAAGGGGGATGGTGAGGAGCTGGTGGGCCATGAATGCCCAACCCCAAGAAAGGGGGAAAGGAGGTCTCCTGAGCCTTGCAACATACGCGGACGCGTGTACACCTACCCGCTCGGTAGGCATGTGTAGACCTCCGCACGAAAGCCCTGAACATATCGCCGCATAAGAGGGACAGACAGACATGATGGGAGCATACAACACTCTTATGCCGAACAGCGTTTGCAGCTCAGCGGCAACGGGAGGCCGGGACTCCGTAGGAATTCCATACGTTCACGGCCCTTCACGAGCGCATATATCCATGTAGCAAGGGATCGCACGCAATATATGCGTACCCAATGGTGCGCTCCGTATGGCTTCAATAGTCGTGCGCACCTTGCGGTCATAGGGAACGAAACGGATGTAAAGGAAGAACTCACAGTTGGACTGCATCGGCATGTTCTGCTGACTCGTGGGCCGCCCGACCTGCGCAACACCGTCAAACTCGGCGCCCCATCCTCCGCTGGGCGTATGCGACCCGGTCCGAGCGGCCTGCATATCGTTCCACGCCTTGCTAAAGTCGTGCCCCGCTTGCGGAGGAGCGGCGGCCCCCACGAGGCGTTCGGGCTCAGGGGGCATAACGTGGTGGGGCATGGCGAACGCTGGGGGTGCGCCTGCCTGTGACGCGCCGCCTTCGAAGAACTGGCGGGCCATCGCGAGATCCTGCTGGGAGCCATGGGCGGCGGAGGTGGTCGGGAGGTGGTGAAGCTGCGATTCGACGGCATGAGAGGGGGTGCTGGGAAACCGCACTCTTCACAACACTCACTCGTGAACCGGATGGCCCAGCGACCCTGTCCTGCAGAACGTTCAGCGACGGTCGTCTGCCAACCCGAGATGCACACACCTGCTGCAAACTGCGGTCGCCCTCGGTGTGCTTCAACACCTGCGAGATCGGGTTGAAGGGCACGGCGCATTCTGCGCCGGAGATGAGGCCTTGTAGAGACATTATCGCGGCAGAAGTTGTCGATATCGGAACGCAGGATTCGGCTGTACCACTGGTAGTAGAAGTGGTGGTACCTGACAAGTAGAGCGACTCGGACAAGCGCGTAAATACGCCGGCCTCCGGTATAGTCGGGAATCGCCGAGCCATGTGAATAGAATTCACTCGGATAAACTCGGATTTATTGCACGCTTCCTCCCCCTCTTCCCTCTTCTCAATGAGATCATTTGCAACTGGCTGGCTAAACAAACCCTCAAAAAGCATCGCAATCGTCATGCATGACATACGTTTCTCGAGTTAAGTTCGTCAATTTTTGCCTTGTGATTCCAATCATGTTCCAGTACCACACAAGTACATGCAATCCCCAACCAGGCGCGTTGCTCATTTTCCCTCGCCGAACACGTACGCGAACGGGTCCCAGTTCGGATCGTTCCTCCACTCGTACTCGATGTAGTTCGCGAGCGACCGCGCCTTCTCCTCCCCATACACCTTCGCGATCCAGCCCATCGTAACGTCGATCCCTGCGCTCACGCCCCCGGACGTCCAGACGTTACCGTCCACGACGTACCGCGCCGTCTTCACCCAGTTTACCTTCGGGCCCGACGCGGTCACCGTCTTCCAGTACGACTTGTTCGTCGTCGCCCGCTTCCCGTCCAGCACCCCCGCCAGCGCCGCGATCGCCGCCCCGTTGCAGACCGTGATGAGGTACTTCAACTTCGGGTACACCCTCTTGACGAAGCTGATCGTCGGCTGGATCGTCGGCTCGATGACGCCGAAGCCGCCGGGAATGAGCAGCACGTCGAGGTCGTCGGGCACGGTCTCGTGCGTGTGCGTTGGGACGATGTTCACGCCGAAGTTGGAGCCCTTCTTGTTCCCCTCTGGGTTGTTCGTCCCGGAGTAGACGGGGTCAAGCGTGGCAGCGATGACGTACAGGTCGACCTTGTAGTCGCTGGAGAGGGCGTACAGCGCCTCGAGGGGCCCGAAGGTGTCGAGGAGCTCGAAGCCGGGGAAGATGGCAACCCCGATCTTCGAGATAGAGTCAGCTGCGAGGGGTTTCAGGTTTGTGGATTCGTTAGAGATGCTGGTTGGAGGGTACGCACGTGTGGCTTGCTCAGAGCTCATTGTTGGTTGTGTCGTAGATTGAAAGTAGCGAGGAGCTTGCTGCTACTGTGTGGATATCCCCGCGTTATATCCCTCTCCTCCTGTCGGTCCCACACGGCGGCTCCGGGTGGCCGGGTCCACGAACTCCATCGGCACAGGGCCCCTGATGGCACTCCACATCAAAGCTTCTTTCGTCGCACGGCGCGCTGGTCGAGGTGGTGCGGCTGCTCGCAGGCTGAGACTACGCGTATACCCGGCAAAGAAACAATGGACCGCGTAGGCCACTGATGCTATCTCGAACGGGTACTTACCATGGTGTTCATGGGAATACTCGACCTTCTGAACCCCGGAAGGCCTGGAGCCTGCGGTCATCTCCACCTCGCAGATGTCTCTAAAGCAGCCAGGCTAAAGGTGAATTCCTGTGAACGGTGAGTTCAGTATTTAATCTGAATCTGCGTCTACTGTTCAAGCGCTCCCAGAGTCCATGTTTGTTTTCTCTGGCCAAACGTCCCTCTCTCCATCCGTCCGTGAAACGAATCATCCTCGCCCAATCCCCCGTACTTCGCGACACAGCCCCTGGCACGCTGTCAACCTGACCCTACAGTTGTAACCTTTGTACTAATCGCAACAACTATACTTGCCATCAAACCGATTCCGGGCTACTACGCCACAAGGGTTTCGACTGCCCGCCGAGGAGCACTAGCTGAATGGTGACCATGAACGATACTTTGGTGACCGTGAATGATATGTTGTACCATAGGAAGGACACGATGATTTTGGAATCTCTAGCTTATCTATGCTTCGCCTCCTTTCACCGCAGGCTGCGTGCTGGTTCGTCACGGTTGGCATCTGCGAACTAGCACGGTTGGCATCTCAGTACGGGATCCGACGCCAAATCCGAGTGGACTTCAACGTCCAATGGGTGCAGAGCCCAGACCGCTAACGATGAGAATGTGGTCTAACCGTTTCCTGCTGCGTCCATCGACGCTGTTAGCTTCTACAGCATTCGGACGCCTCATGCAATAACCAACATATTTCCCTGCATTTCCCAAGTACCAGCGCGAGAAACACAGCTTTCGTGAAAGAGAATTTCATACTGTCTTTGATGTGAACGCGATCCGACTTGAGAACGTACCAAGCTTCGACCGGCGCACGTTCGCACCTCTATCTCAATTCCCAACGTCTGAACCTTCGGGGAGCGAACTGCTGGCACCCGAGTCACACGGGACGAGTAGCACGACACACGATACACGACACAACAATCTCACTTCAAGTCAAGGTCATGAAATTCATCTATTCGTTTACTCCCGTGACAATATGACCAAACTACATCCAGAGAATTAGCTGACCACTGGAAGTGTGCCCGGACCCGCCTCGGATCGCCAACCGGGAATGCGGTCGGGGGACGACTTAGAGGTGGGGAGGAGGTGAGGGCTTCGGCTTGGGCGGGGGAGCAGCGGCCTCACGAGCAGCATGAGGGGGTGGCGGGGAAGGCTTGGGCTTGGGTGGAGGAGCAGCTTCCTCCCGACCAGCATGGGGAGGAGGCGGGGAAGGCTTAGGCTTGGGTGGAGGAGCGGCTTCCTCCCGGCCAGCGTGCGAAGGTGGTGGGGAGGGCTTGGGCTTGGGCGGTGGAGCGGCCGCCTCACGACCCGCGTGGGGAGGAGGCGACGGCTTGGGCTTGGGCGGAGGAGCTGCAGCGTCGCGACCAGCGTGCCGGGGCGGCGGGGAAGGCTTCGGCTTCGGCGGGGGCGCGGGAGCGTCGCGACCAGCATGCGGGGCAGGCGGCACCGGAGAAGGCTTGGGTGGGGGAGCAGCCTCACGACCCGCATGGGGAGGAGGCGACGGCTTCGGCTTGGGTGGGGGAGCGGCAGCCTCGCGAGCCGCATGAGGGGGCGGCGGGGAAGGCTCAGGCTTGGGTGGAGGAGCAGCTTCCTCCCGGCCAGCGTGCGGAGGCGGCGGGGAGGGCTTGGGCTTTGGCGGGGGAGCAGCCGCCTCGGCCTCAGCCTCACGAGCGTGCGGGGGCGGAGGAGAGGGCTTGGGCTTTGGCGGGGAAGGAGCAGCTTCACGGCCCGCGTGCGGGGCAGGCGGCGCTGGAGAAGGCTTGGGCGGGGGAGCGGAGGCCTCACGAGCCGCATGAGGGGGCGGCGGGGAGGGCTTGGGCTTGGGCGGAGGCGCAGCAGCCTCACGGCCCGCGTGCGGGGGCGGGGGCGACGGTTGAGGCAGAGGTGGGGGTGCAGCAGCCTCCCGGAGCGCATGCGGCGGCGGTGGAGGGAGGGGAGAGTGCGCCGCAACCGAGCTGTAGAAAAAGAGCAGGCGTATGAGCCTCACGTGTATGATAAGACGGAATGGAAGCTAAGCTGGCACTCACTCGTCCGCGGGGGCCCCGAGCGGAGCACCGTACCCGCTCACCGCGAGCGCAATGAGAGCGTACAAAATGGTAGCGGACCGCATCGTGGCTGGTGTTCGAGACTGAAGGATGAGTAGTTGAGAACAGAGGGTAGTAGTCGAATGCAAGTGGAGTGCGACGACCTGAGGTTTGGAGAAACGAGTAGGTCGGCCTTTTATATGCGAATGGCTTCCAGGCCTTCGAGTATTCGAGCATCATGGTGTGGACCTCGTGTTGACAATGTGCGGATCCGCAGTTCAGGCTAACATAGCCTTTCACTGTCTCATATCCGACGAGCGGCCGATTGCGTCGGGTGTCGCAGGTATAAGCGGGAAACCGTTTTACGGTCTCTCTAGTCTTTAGCGTGAACCTATGCATCAAGTGTATCACAGAATATATCCTTTGGACGTGAATTACGGTCAGTAAGTAGCAGGTCAAACCTCGAATGAGAAGCAGCGATTTCGTGACCGGATGAGGGAGCGGTGGCGGAGTACTAGCTCGCCCCAGTAATTCGAGGCGCATCGTCCTCGCTAGCTGGCTTCCTACTAGTAGGGATCCGAGCAGCGGGGAAGCTTGTTGGTGAGGATCGCCACGCGATTCCTGCCCAAGCGGTCAGCAAACGCCGGTGTCCGCAGCACGCCAATTTGAAGGCTCTGCGCTAACCAGCCGCAAACATGCATCGCATACGCATACGCCGTACAGCCATGCGCAGGAAGCACCTGTGAATCACTCCAGCTTCGCTGCGTAGCTCTGTGCGCCTCATCTAGAATAGAGAACTTTTATACACTGTCATCTTTTGGTTCGCCACGGTCACCGATGGAGACATACTTAGCAGTAACGTTTGGCCTCTAGGTTCGGCGAAACCCCTCACCCGTGAACACTACCCTTGGTCTGGAGTAGCTTGGCATCCGCGTATGTGCCCATTGATCGGTTTCTGGCGGTAAGTACGAAAGACGAAGCTATCACCCGAGCGAATGGAGGGAGTCGGACACGATCGTGCACCCGAAGCGCACCATCCGCCAAAGTTGCTCATGGGATTAAACAGAGCTGCATTGAGTACTATTGAGTATACATTCCTCAGTTCAATTGCGAATGCCTGAGCATCCTTGTGCATACTTCTCGCTGCGCTAATATAGGCAGATGACCTCTCGAGGGCCCGTGACAAATGTACTTGAGGAAGCCAATTGAGCAGCAACTGGCTGCACCGGTACCGTTTAGCGAGACTTAGCGACGGCCGGCCGGCCGGGAGAGCCGTAGCGCCCTAATTCTTGCAGGGCGGCAGAGTCCGGCGGTTGTTGAACGCGACTTCGCGCCCCTGGTTAGCGCCCTTGGGTGCGACACCGAATACTACCTCCTTCTTGTTTTTCTTCTACCTCAATCCCTCGTTCCTCCCTCCCTTTCTTCCTTCCTGAGTCAGACCAAAAGGTGTCCGCTAAATACTGCCGCGAGACCATTAATCCATGTGTGTAGCCCAGATAACCGCATATACCCTTGGAGGGGTCGATTCAATTTTTGTAACCTCCCAGCGCACGGAATACGACCAACAAGAGACCGGTATGGTTTTGCCGCACACTATTGTTCATACTTACTCACCCTACATCAGTTGTTGCATGTGTATTCTGTCTGTTCACGTAGATGCCTCTGCCACTTCCCGAAGGACCTGAGAAAGAACTGACAGGTTCGTAATGTGACTACTCTTCGTTTTACGCGAGTCAGCAATAGTACTTGCTCGCAGACACCTTTCACTCAGACCCGTCCTCCAGTCTGGCGATCTCAACCGCGAGCCACGTCCAACTTCTCGACACAAGATCACTCCCGTCATCGCGACCCAAGGCTGAAGAAAGGCGGCGAGGGGCGAATATCCTCTTCGCCTTCGGCTTCAAACTAGAGGGCGGTGTTGATCGTCACGGCGGCGAACGCTTCCCATGTTCTGGGTCTAGCGGTACACGACTTCCATCGCCTGGACTGATATATCCCGCAATGTAGACATATATGCACTCGCTGCGTGCGTAAACGCTGCCAACCATCTTGACCGGTTTGGTGAGCCCGAGGGGCTAATGCCGGAGCATCTACAGCTAACATGCTGCGAAGAAAACTGCCGGAGGGCTCCTCCAGAGGATCCACCGTCCAAGGTGACGGCCTGTCTAATCTGTGGCACTGTTGCCGTATCTTGTTCCGAGAACGCAATACGGCTTTCCCTTCTATGGTTCCATGGTGTGAGTGGCAAACGAATCATTCTGTAAAACGTTAGGGCTAACCACCGGCAGAAGTATGAGGTTGTAAACGATGCTCATCATACCGGTAAACCTAAACCCGCTGCCGTCCGATGCCGAATCCTCCGTCTATGATCGATGCTTTCTATGGCAATGCACAACGCGTCTCAAGGCTATGTGCTGTAATTCAGGCCCGATGGGTACCCAAATCATGCCTGGGGGCCATCGAAGGGAAGCGACGATTACGACGTAGGTTAATGTGTATGCTCATGGTATTGTGCCACTAGCTAACTGCCATTCAGTTGTGTCTCGGAAAGGCCGACAGATGCATGTATGTGCCATTTTCCGTGTCATCTTGCAAGGAATACCTGCGTGAATTGTAGATCAGCGCAGGCGGCCTGGATGACTTAAAAGTCACCTCTACTTGCTCGGTGGACCTCAGTCCCCCGTTTCTTTCCTCAGCTTGTGCAAGATCGGCTTTGAGAAAGCTTTCGTCATGTATATGTTTCAACAACCTCTTGGCGCCTCTGTCCTAGGAGGGCTTCTTGCGTCTGTAACACCCCATCCGACGCTGCCGAGCACTGCGACTCCTACCATGGCCGATTTAGCCTTCCCGGGCACTCGTCTCGCGGGTATTGAAGTTTCAGCTCCTACCATTGGCCCATCCCATGATGTGGGAAAGCTTCCTCTCCTTGGGTGAGGCACTCCCTTCGTTTGACTTAGGAAACGCAGCAAGCTAGCTAACGACTGATTAGCTGGGACTCCTTTTATCCATTTTACTCAAGTGTGTATGCTTGCCCACATCATCTCCATGTACTTTACCTAACGGTCTTTTCTACGGTAGACACCAACGAAGCCAACATCCTTGACGCCGCGAACCACACCATCTCTCTTGGGCTTGCCGATGCAGGCTACCAGTACATCATCATTAACGACGTATGCGCTCCCGCCCTCTAAGACCTTGTATATTAACGCTAAACCGCATCATACTTATAGGGAACCTGGGCGCTCAAGGCTAGAAGCGCATTCACGGATCAGCTCGTGCCCAACCCGAGCAAGTTCCCGAACGGAATCGCCTGCCTCGCTGACCAAGTGCACGGCGTCGGCCTCAAATTCGGAATACTCGCCGATGCCGGAACCAGTTGTGATGGCTGTGCCACCGGTTCTCTCGGAAACGAAGAGCTGGACGCTGCCACGTTTGCCGAATGGGGCGTCGACTGTAAGTTTGTCCATTGCGCGCGAGAAATCCCACTTTGATTCTAATTCTGGCCGCACAGACCTCAGGTACAGTGCGTCAATTTGATGTCACCTACGGCATGTAGGGACCACCGCGTTGACGTCCAGAACAGATCTTGGCGCTGCTCCCGCAAACTGGACCGACTCTCCAGTGCGCACATCTTTTCTAATCATGCTCAATCAATGCGGATCCTGACCTTTTCACAGAACCCACCCGGTGGAGACTGGTAGTACGTACCTCCCTTCGTATTCACACACCGTCATCGCCTAGAGACTTAGGTTCCATAATAGCAACTCAAACACAGCCATTCGCTACCGTCAAATGGCGTACGTCCCACCGCTTTGGTTCGCTCGCATGCATGCTGACGGTGTGGATTTATGACAGCGCCGCGTTGAACGGAACTGGTCGACCGTTCCTCTTCAGTGTCAATACCGGTGGAACGGCAAACGTATGGGAATGGGGCGCTCGCGTCGTGCGTTCCTCCCACGTCTCTGCTAACCTAATCTGCGGCTGAGATACCGATGGGGACATAGGCACACTCGTGGCTGCTAGTCAGCAACGGGGACACACCCTGGAGTGCTATCACAAGCACCATCGCCTCGAGCATCCAGTACCTCAACTTGATCGACTTCTACTCCCATATTATGATGTGAGAGCCTCAAGGTCCTGTCAGCACAATGGGTTAACCTGCGCGCATAGGAACGCGTTAAAGATCGGCCAGGGAGACTTGACCATCCAAGAGCAGCGAACGCACTTCGCTGCGTTGGCGTTCCTCAAGAGCGAGCTCCTGCTTAGCACCGACGTAAGCCCCGCTCCATCCATCGCATAACCACATCCCATTGTTCTGCCTGACGCTTATGTCCATCCCGAAGCTCTCCAAATTGACCGCGGATCAGCTGGCTATCGTTAAGAATGCCGAACTGCTCGCGTTCCACCAGGACCCCATCGTCGGCACCCCGGCCAAGCCCTTCACTCCGTACAACGGGGCCCCGACGACCTCGCCGCCCGAGTACTACGCGGGGAAGTCGTCCAAGGGGACGCACGTCTTCATCATCAACACGGACTCAGCGGCGACGACGAAGACGTTCGGTTTTGGGAAGGTTCCCGGCCTTGGGTCTGGTTCGAGGTTCGTGGTGCACGACATGTGGACGGGCAAGGATCTAGGGACGTTCGACACGAGCTACTCGACCATGGTCGATGCGCACGACACCGTCGCGTTCCTCATCACTCCCTCCGGTTGCCACAACTGTTAGAGATTTCGGGGGGCAAACGGGTTGGTTTCTTGTGCAGCAAAGGCGTGTAAGATCTTGTGCTTGGTCAGGAGGCTCGTTCTCCGAACCCTGTAACCTAGTTGTCACACCCGACGCGAACATAAACACGATGGCGTATGCAGTATACGACAACACAT
This sequence comes from Sanguinoderma infundibulare, assembly GCA_032821775.1. Classification (NCBI taxonomy): domain Eukaryota; kingdom Fungi; phylum Basidiomycota; class Agaricomycetes; order Polyporales; family Polyporaceae; genus Sanguinoderma; species Sanguinoderma infundibulare. The sequence goes on along the minus strand of JAVLRN010000018.1, from coordinate 339,068 downwards.
GTATCTGTCAACGCGCCTCTGACACTGTGGATATAACAGAACACTTATAACGATACTCGTACAACACCTTGCAAGCAACACCGTCAACTCGAGTCCCGAATGCCAGCCGCCCTGAACTCGTTCTCATCATCAACTGTGACCCTCACCCACCTGCGGCAGGCATGCCGGCGAAGTACGACTCGCGCAGAGAAAGCACAACTCGATGCATATCAGTTGTCTAAAGCGTTCTAAAGGCGTCATCTCAATGGCTACGCGTCCATAATTTTCTCGAGTTAAGTTCGCGAATTCTTGAGTGGTTACACCGAGTCTGACGTCAATTTACAGTACATAAGACCCCCCCCCCCCCCCATGCCTTCAGTCCACAAGGAAGTCTCCCGCCGCGAACACGTACGAGAACGGGTCCCAGTTCGGGTCGTTCTTCCACTCGTACTCGATCACGTTCGCCGTCCACCGCGCCTTCTCCTCCCCGTACACCTCAGCGATCCAGCCCAGCGTCACGTCGATCCCTGCGCTCACCCCCGCAGACGTCCACACCTTCCCGTCTGCGACGTACCGCGCCCGATGGATCCAGTTCACCTTCGGGCCCGCCGCCGTCGCCTTCTGCCAGAGCGCCTTGTTCGTCGTCGCCCGCTTCCCGTCCAGCACCCCCGCCAGCGCCGCGATCGCCGCCCCGTTGCAGACCGTGATCAGGTACTTGAGCGTCGGGTACGCCCGCTTGACGAAGTCGATCGTTGGCTGGATCTCGCGCTCGATGACGCCGAACCCGCCCGGGATGAGCAGCACGTCAAGGTCGGGCACGGTCTCGTACGTGTGCGTCGGAACGAGGTGGACGCCGAAGTTGGAGCCCTTCTTGTTCCATGCCGGGTTGTTCGTCCCGGAGTATACCGGGTCAAGCGTGGTGGCGACGACGTAGAGGTCGATCTTGTGGTCGGTGCAGAGGGCGAAGAGGGCCTCGAGGGGCCCGAAGATGTCGAGGAGCTCGAAGCCGGGGAAGATTGCGACGCCGATCTTCGAGATGGAGTCGGCTGTGATGGGCATTGAAGTTAGTGGAATCGTCACGTATGTCGTTCGGATGATACGCACGGCCGGCTACGTCGGAGCTCATTGTCGATTTCGCAGGTGACTGTGTGGTACGTGGGGAGAAGAGTGCGCTGCTGTGTCTCTGCATCTGAACCTCCTGGATATTGCCTCCTTATATCCCTGCTCCTTCTCCCCAGGAGTAAACAACGAACGACCTGGATCTGTGCAACCGAGCCTGTGGCATTCCGATTTCCGTGTCTGCGGTTGACGAATGACTAAGTGGCTACGCTATTCACACAACCAGACGTCGAATTCGGTGACAGCGGGGCACTAATTGACTACGGTTGTTGATCCCTGAGATCACGCTTTCCACATATGAGGGAGCGAAACTGTCTAAAACTCCGGTCCATACCCTGCAAGGTGATGTCTCTCGGGACACTGCGACTTGGTCTCATCTGAGGTTGGTCACGCGGGAGGTCTCGCGATCCTTTGATGTTCACGTGCGAGGGGTTGCGACCAACCTAGTACTTAGTAGTCTATCGCTGGTACAGATATAGCATGGAAACATACCTGCGCTTTTGTAAGTGTTGCGACCAATCAATCTTCTACCCCGCCACTGGATGATAGGGTGCGAGATTAAAGCAGCGGGGTCGGAAACAAACGCATGGTAGTTGTGGAGGCTTACGACTCGCTAATCCGCTCTGATTGTGGTGCGTCAACCTGCCATGGATTATACGAGTTTCAATCGGGTACGGCTTGCGGGCGGCGGTCCATGTACATAACCACCCTGATCGCTAGATCTCATTTTCTGCTTCGAGATCTTCGTCCAACTCTCCCTGACTGACTGACTGACTGCCTGCCTTTACATGTTCAGACGGATCTAGCTTTGCGTCCGCGTGTGCATGTTGCTTGGGGTGAGACGATTTAGCGAGTCAGGTCTTGCGTCGGAGTGGAGGGTCGAATTGCATTGGGGCGAAAATTTCAAACGTACATCGCAATGTTTTGACCTCCCAGTGGAAACAAAGAGCCTGTCGCGGACCAATAAACGCGCGCCGGTTGAGGTTAGGGAATGCGATGTGGGCAGGCCATCGGGGCGGGTTCCGAGTCATTTCGTTGAGGAAAACAAGCTCGGTCCGGAAGCTCTCGGGCGTGCAGTACATCTTCCCATCCTCAGGCCTCAGACCCCAAGGCCTCATAGCCTGTCAATCAGTAGAAGAGATGTGACGATCGTTCGGAGAGTGAATGTAGGACACAGACCGTGCAGCTGAACGACTCGGATTGGTAGGACGGGCCGGGGTCCCTGTGGAAACATACTGTCCGATGACTGTGCTATAAAAATACTCGGTACAGCAACGAGTAAACTTTTGAACGGCTGCTTCACAGGTTCTGAAGCACTCACCGCAACGCTGTGGCCCTCGCGTTCGAGTTGTCCAGGAGGCCTCGTAGCAAGCTGGAACTGCTAGTATACCAACAGAAAATCAGTTGCGCCGTGCCTATCATAGGCACGCCGTACAGAATGCGCCATAATCAATCCGGAACACGGCACTGGATCAACACATTGACTGCATCGTAGACAACTGGACCATTTGGGGGTGACAATGAGTCGGGGACGCTGGAATTCCGTATTCAGTTATAGATGCATGCGCGGATGATTCAGAGAATCGGATGCCCCTCGCTTTACTCCTCCATTTCAACCACTAAAACATACACAACGTTTATACACACCTTTTACCCTGCAGATCTCGCCAGGAGTGCACCGTGTTGGAGAGAGAGAACCGTCCTTGCGCAGCGGGCGGCAGTTGGGCGGCAGTTGGGCAGCAGGGACTCGATGCTAGTTGACTGTCAGATAAGATAAGATTACGACAACGGCAAAATTCCCCCTCCTCCTCCCCTCTCACTCGATGTCTATTTCCACCACACCCCCGGTACGTTGGCATAGCGTAGCATGAATGCATTGATGTTTACAGACCTACAGGATCTCTCCGGACGCCGTCCAGGCTTTGTTCGGACGATCCACCAGGTTGGTTGAGTCATTGGCCAAGGATTTAGGTGAGCACTTCACTGTTAACCATACCAGAGTGTGGGTTCTCTCTTATTTCACAACCAGGGACTATGCTTATCCTTATAGGGAGCTCAGCGCTGTCCCAGTACAAGCGGGATGTTGTCTTGAAGAACATCCAGAAGACATCCTCCCAGATCGCCTCTCTCGATGCCGTTTACGTCCATCTCGTCGCGTGCCGATCCACCGCTGCAGAGCATGAGCTATCGAACCCGGAATCTTCGCGCAGACACGTACTAGAGCGCCTTCTGGACTACGGAGACAGCGTCCAACTTCCCACTACCGGACACGCCCTGGAGACCCGCCAGAATGTCGCGTACGTGATTCCTCGCCCCGGTTCCGTCTCTCCCTGGTCTAGCAAAGCGACCGACATCGCCCTAATCTGCAAGCTTGGTGACTACGTCGAACGTATTGAGCGCGGCATTGCGTTCGTCTTCACGACCACCGACGGATCCAGTATCACGCCCGAGGTGCTGCAGACCATCTCCCCCCTCATTCACGATCGCATGACACAAGTTGTACAAGTGTCCCTCCCAGAACAAGACGCTCTCTTCGTCCACAAGGCCGCCAGCCCTCTGCGTACCATAGACCTCGTCTCCGACTCTGCTGCCGACGCCGCGCACGAGAAGCTAGTCTCTGCCAACAAGGAGCTCGGACTGGCTCTCTCGTCCGACGAGATCGACTACCTAGTCGACGCCTACGTCGCCGGCGCGTCTCCAATCAACCGCAACCCCACCGACGCCGAGCTCTTCATGTTCGCCCAGGTGAACTCGGAGCACTGCCGGCACAAAATCTTCAACGCGTCCTGGACGATCGACGACCAACCCCAGGACACGTCCCTCTTCCAGATGATCCGCAACACCGAGAGGCTCAACGGCACCGGCACGATCTCTGCGTATTCCGACAATGCCGCCGTTTTCGAAGGCCACCGCGCACCTCGCTTCGCCGTATCGCCCGCCGCGACTAGCAAAGCCAACCCGGACGTCAAGTCTCTCTATCACAGCGAGGACGAAGACATGCCCATCCTAGTCAAGGTCGAGACCCACAATCACCCAACCGCGGTGTCGCCCTACCCCGGTGCGGCGACCGGCTCTGGTGGCGAGATCCGCGACGAAGGTGCCGTCGGACGAGGATCAAAACCCAAGGCGGGCCTCGCAGGCTTCACCGTCTCCAACCTGCTCATACCCGGGTACGAGCAGCCGTGGGAGACGGACTTTGGACGCCCCGCACACATCGCGTCCGCGCTCGACATCATGATCGAGGGTCCGCTCGGTGCGAGCGCGTTCAACAACGAGTTCGGACGCCCGGCGCTCGCAGGCTACTTCCGCACGTTCTCGGAAACCGTGCCTCTACCTCAAGACGGCCAGGAAGTCAGAGGCTATCACAAGCCTATCATGATCGCCGGCGGGCTGGGGAACGTGCGGCCTGCGTTCGCGAGGAAGTCCAAGATCGCCCCCGGGGCGAAGATCGTCGTCCTCGGCGGCCCGGGTCTGCTCATCGGTCTCGGAGGAGGCGCGGCGAGCAGTCAAGTGTCGGGTGCTGGTTCTGCGGATCTCGACTTCGCAAGCGTGCAGCGCGACAACGCGGAGATGCAGCGCCGCTGCCAGCAGGTCATCGACGCGTGCGTCGCGCTCGGGGAGTCCAACCCCATCCAGTCGATCCACGACGTCGGCGCTGGTGGACTGTCGAACGCGCTTCCCGAGCTGGTCCACGACTCGGATCTCGGTGCGGCGTTCGAGATCCGCGATGTGCTCGTCGCCGATTCGAGCATGTCGCCCATGGAGATCTGGTGCAACGAAAGTCAGGAACGGTATGTGCTCGCCATCTCGCCGGAGCAAGAGGCGCAATTCCGGGGCCTCGCGGAGCGCGAGCGGTGTCCGTTCTCGATCGTCGGCACCTCAATCGACTCGGACGAGCTGGTGGTGACGGACAGGCTACTCAAACAAGACGTGATCCGCCTCAAGATGTCTACATTGTTTGGCAAGCCTCCTCGCATGCACCGGACAGACAAGCACGTCGCGCCTCCCGCCCTCCCCTTCAAGCCTGACCTCGCCGAGTACCTCCCCGGGCTCGCAGCTTCAGACAGGATCGCTCAGGCAGTGGACCGCGTGCTCCGCCTCCCGTCCGTCGGTTCCAAGTCCTTCCTGATAACCATCGGCGACCGCTCCATTACCGGCCTCGTCACGCGCGATCAAATGGTCGGGCCCTGGCAGGTCCCCGTCGCCGACGTCGCCGTCACGCGCTCCTCCTACGGCTTCGACGTGCGCACGGGCGAGGCGATGGCGATAGGCGAGCGCACGCCCGTCGCGATCCTCTCCGCCGCCGCCTCCGCTCGCATGGCCGTCGCCGAGGCGCTCACGAACCTCGCCGCGGCGCACGTCGGTGCGCTTGGGCGTGTCAAGCTGAGCGCGAACTGGATGTGCGCCGCGTCCAAATCGGGCGAGGGCGCGGCGCTGTACGATGCCGTCAGGGCGGTGGGCCTCGAGCTGTGCCCTGCGCTGGGCGTCGGGATCCCGGTTGGGAAGGACTCGATGTCGATGTCGATGAAGTGGCGGGACGCGGAGAGTGGGGAGGCTCGCGAGGTGTCAGCGCCGCTCTCGCTCATCGTGACGGCGTTCGCGGCGGTGGAGGACGTCGGGAAGACGTGGACCCCACAGCTCCGTACGGACGTGGGACCTACGGCGCTGCTATTCTTCGATCTCGCACGGGGCAGACAGCGCCTTGGCGGTTCGGCGATCGCGCAGGTGTTCAAGCAGGTTGGCTCGGAGGCGCCGGATGTGGTGGACCCGCAGGACGTGAAGGCGTTCTTCGTGGCATGCCAAGCCATACGCAGCGAGCATCCAGGGCTCGTCTTGGCGTACCACGACCGTTCGGATGGGGGTCTGTTTACCACCCTCGTCGAGATGGCGTTCGCGGGCAGGACCGGACTCCGAGTTAACTTGGATACCATTTCTTCCCAGACCGACTACGTCTCTGCCTTATTCAACGAGGAACTTGGCGCGGTCCTCCAAGTGCGTGAGAGCGACATTGCCCGGGTCACCGAGTTCTTCAGCAAGCACGGATTGCCAAGCTCTTCCATCCATCGCCTTGGTTCCAATGCCTTCGACGAGACCATCGTGTTCACCTCCGCCTCTGGCGTGGTCTTCTCCAGCACTCGCGCCGAGCTGCAAGGAGCATGGTCCGAGACGTCCTACCGGATGCAATCTCTGCGCGACAACCCGCGATGCGCCAAGGAAGAGTTCGACCTCGTCAGTTCCCCAAACCACACCGGGCTCTTCTACGACCTCACGTTCACCCCCGCCCCCTCCCGCTCGCTCTTCCGCCGCCCCAAGGTCGCCATCCTTCGCGAGCAAGGCGTCAACGGCCAGGCCGAAATGGCCTGGGCCTTCACCGCCGCCGGCTTCGACGCTGTCGACGTGCACATGTCCGACGTCCTCGCCGGCACCGTCTCCCTCGCGCCCTTCCGCGGCCTCGCGGCCTGCGGCGGCTTCTCCTACGGCGACGTCCTCGGCGCCGGCAAAGGCTGGGCGCACTCGGCCCTCCTCAACGCGACCGCCCGCGCCGCGTTCGCCGCCTTCTTCGCCCGCGCCGACACCTTCGCGCTCGGCGTCTGCAACGGCTGCCAGTTCCTCGCGAGCCTCCGCGAGATCGTGCCTGGGGCGCGCGACTGGCCCGACTTCAGGCCGAACAGGAGCGAGCGCTTCGAGGCGCGCGTCTGCGTCGTCGAGGTCGTCCCCGGGCCCGCCACCGCCCGGTCCGTCTTCCTCCGTGACATGGCCGGGTCGAAGCTCCCCGTCGCCGTCGCCCACGGCGAAGGCCGCGCCTCCTTCTCCTCGGACGGGGAGGGGGAGGGGGAGGAGGACCAGCGGGCGCGGCTGGAGGCGGGGGGACTCGTCGGGCTGCGCTACGTCGATGGGGCGGGCGCGCCGACCGAGGCGTACCCGCTCAACCCGAACGGGAGCCCGGGCGGCATCACGGGCGTGCAGACCCCGGACGGGCGCGTGCTCGCGCTCATGCCGCACCCCGAGCGCGTCGTCGCGCTCGAGAGCAACAGCTGGTACCCGCCCGCGCTCGAGGCCGCGTGGGGCGGCACGGGGCCGTGGTTCAGGCTGTTCCAGAATGCGCGGCGGTGGTGCGGGGAGTGAGTTGAGGAAGTTCTCAAAAGGCCGCGAGTTACATGTGATGGTTTCCGTCTGGTAGAACTCAGGACTGCGGTTCCGGCCAGTCGTGGGTGTGGGAGGATGGAAGTGGGTGGGTGGATGCGGTCAGGTTCTGGCCATGTCGGGGCTCCGGTTCCTAGAAGTATAAATAGCGATGTGTGTGTATTCTGATGCTGTACTTAGACCTGTACCGTATGGGCGTAAGGTACCGATCCTATATATAAATGGGCGAAGATGAAGATAGCAAAGACTCGTGTAGACCGGAAGTTATAGACACATTAGGAATTGATACAACGTGTGCACCGGCGAGAGCCAAGTAAAGAAACATATGTGATACAGGCTGTCTTCGAGACTTACAGTAGACTTTCCGTCGATCAAGCAATTGACCGGACGCCAAGCTGCCAAGAACCTATCGCCGTCGTTAGGGCTCCTCAGGGTTGGTTTTGGCGTTGGGTTTACAGTCTCAGATAGGGGAGACGTGCATGTCGATCGCACGGCACCGATCGATAAAAAGTTGAGTTACACTCAGGGGTAACGCGCAACGTCCAATTAAAAAACGTACCTACCGTCTCAGAGGGCGGAACGTTCGAAAATAAGTATACAGACGTCCGACACCGAGACCAAGACCACGGGGAGCAAAAAAACGGGGTAGTGTATATACGACGACAAGGACCACGGCCGACGGCAATGCACATGCGTGGAAGGGTAAGTAAAAAATAGACAGATGCCGTAGGGTCCGGTACGTACGTACTTATGAACATTGTCCATGCTGTTGCGTTAAAGGTAGTGTGATGGTGGGTTGACGGCGCAGAGGGTGGGGGAGGGACGGGAGCCGCCAGATCGAGGGGTCGTTTGGACTGGTATCTATGAGTAAATGGTACTAAAGAAGAGCGTCCTGGGTACTGGTACTTTGTACTTCTTGGTGCAAGAACTCGTACATATTAAATGTACACACCACCTGCGGTGCGAGCAGATCGGATGAGAGCACAATGTGGGCGTGATGGTGATGATGATGATGGATGATGTGAGTGGCGGGCGTCGACCGGTGCAGATAGGCGCGAGCAGCAGCGGCAGCAAGTTTCCATGCACCGCGCGTGTGGGACACCGTAGGTATATTCCGAGTATTCTAGGTCAGCGAGCGTAGGAGTGGCGCATGCAGCAAGCAGGGGGAAGCGAGGAGCACCGGAGACCGTGGAGAGGGGACAGCAGTAGCGGGTGTGGCAAAGCAGGTAAGGGAAACAAATCCAACGTATCGTGTGGTCCGAGTCATGATCATCTCATCTCGTGTACACCCCTCCTTGTGTGACGCCTGCGACGGTCACCGTGCGTATCCTTGCTGTAACTCGACTGCGGGCTGCTGATAATACTGCTGCTGGTGTTGCTGCTGATGTTGGTATGGCGAATACTCTTGTGACGCGTACTGGTGCTGGGGGTAGGTCGGAGTCTCCGGAAGCTTCTCCGCGTACCCAGCAGCCGGCTGGCCACCCACATCCGCCGCGGCGGTCGCAGCCCTGGCATCGCCGATACCGGCACGGGTGCCCCAACCAGTCTGGGGCATAGGATTTAAGCCGAGAGAGACGGGAAGCAGAAATGAGAAGCGCCACGTACCTCATGGAGAGTTAGTAGCGCGTAGATCTTCATGATCGAGAAGTAGTACCCGAACAGGATGAACGCGGGAACATGGATCACGTCCTGCGGTCGATGCCAGAGATGGGGAAGCAGCTTTGCTGTCCTCGTCGCGAGAAGCCAAACGAAGTAGCTAACGATGACGTTCCTGAAGAAGGGAGAAAATCTTGAGTCTAAGTGATCCAGCTTCTGATCAGACGCTTCACATACCACCACGGCAGGTGGAAGCCACCCTTGTCTACGGGAATGGTAGACTTGTAGACAACAACGCCGACGAAGAAGGGACCGGCAAGGAGCGTCAAGGGGTTAAAGAGCTTATCCACCTAGACCCGCACCGTCAGCGGCTGCGGAGGGATGGAGGTGAAACGAGGCGCTTACCATGGTGTATGCAACGTACGGGTGGGACGTCCATACATGGCGCTCCATGAAGAGAGAACGAAGATCAGAGCGCCATGTGTTACGTGTCCAGCGGAGGACCTGCTTCAAGAAGCGCCAGTTGGGCTTCATGGTGGAGAGAAGTTCTGCCTCCTTGCAGCACTGGACATAGGTGTTCCAGCCGTGGCTGACCATCCAGCGGGTGAGGAACTTGTCGTCGCCAGAGTTGAGCTGGTATTTGCCAAGCCAGTAGTCGTGGGTGAAACCGTGCAAGAACTCCGGGTCCTTGAGGATGACGGTGCGGTAGGCGGCAGTACGACCCGAGAGACAGGGGAGACCGCCGTCGATGTGGGTCGAGGATGCAATCTCGATGTTTCGGATGGAGAGACGGAAGGCAGCGAGGACTTCCCAAACGGTCATGGACTTACCGACGGGCTGGACACGCTGGGAGGTGCCGACACCGCCGACCTTCTGATCCTCGAAACAAGCGAGTACGTACGGGAGGAGGGTGGGGGGCCAGATCGCGTCGTCGTCGGCGAAGACGATGATGTCTGTTGTGGTGTTCTTGATGCCGTGAGACATCTGGAGACGTTTGTTGGCGAATGGGACGGTGAGGACACGGATGCGGTCTGGGTCTACGGCATTTGCGAGGTCCTGGAGGGGACCAAGCATCTTCTCCTCGGTGATGATGATGATCTCCTTGGGCTTGCCGACGAGCCAACTGTGGGCGGCCTCCTTGAACTCCTCGCCGGCGTCGATGGTGGGGACGATGATAGTGACATCCTCTTCTGCGATGTAGGTGGGGTTTTCAGGGAGAGGGACGGGGCGGTAGGTGAGGGAGGCAACTATGCGAATTAGGTACCACAAGTAACGGTAGAAGCTGGAGGGCGTTGTCAGGGAACAAGGAGGGATAGAAGACGAGGAATAGGCAGAGATGACGGGGACTCACCCAATGACCCCGAATGGAACAACTGGATGAGGGCGAACGAGGACGGGTTAGCGGCAGTGTCGATCGGCATGCATGCAGCGATAAAGAGACAAGAAACGGACAAGTACTCACAGACTGGAAAGTGGTCCGAGGTCAGCCGGAGCATGGTTCGACCACCCTCTGCAGGGGAGAAGACAAAGCAGCGAAAGCAATAAACGAGCGGGCGGGTTGGCAAATACGGCGAGGACGATGCTGGAGGGTCGCAGCGCGACGACGACGACGAGAGCGTTGGCGAATAGCAGAGCGCCCAGTCGCGACCCACTCCCCAGCCTCCGCCCACCCGGCGGAGATTAAAACCCCGTCCCGGCGTCTCTGCCTTTGCCCACCCGCTCGGCCGGCGGCCTCGGTGGTGCTGTTTCGACGTGAACGTAAGTAACCCACCGTCGACAAACACGGTGAGGCCGGCCAACAAGTTATTGCGTAAGAACCATCGCTCCGCAGCCGGCATCGCACGCCCGTGGCAGGGTGGAAGACTGCTACTTACATATGTAGTGCCGCCATCCCGCCATAAGTACATCTCACGTTCAACGTTCATCTCTGCAAGTAGTCGTATCGTATATACACGCCCTGCAGCGCGTTCGATTTTGACTTTCTAGAAACAACGATTGACCGTGAGGCAATCTACGTGCACGAATAGACTTCAATAATCGAGCTTATGAAGGTCCAACAGCTTGGCAAAACAAATCCTAAGGCCTCATGCCTCCGGATCTATTCACGCTGACAGCAGGATTTGAACCTACGCGGGCAACGCCCAAGTGATAGCGAAACATGTTCAACAGTTATTCAAATCACTCGCCTTAACGACTCGGCCATATCAGCTGGTGGAAATTCCATCATTAAACAACATAACTGCATGCGCGCCCGAGACGCGGCCATGACAACACGTGAGGTATGTTTTATGGTGAGATGCCAATACCACCAGCACGGATCTGCACCATAATAACATTCAGTTCAGCGAAAGGCGATAGAACTTACGCCGTAGGTACCTTGGTTGAGGCTTTCGCGAGAAAGAAGAAGAGGCATGAACTGCGGATGAAGTCGGATATGGATGTATGTAGCTACCTTGGTCTAGATCTGGCAACAATGATGCATGTATATGATGAAGCGGTACCGAGTAGGGCGTATCCTCCGGTCAAACAAAAATGCAGGCTGTGAGCATGAATGCTTGACGAACGTGGGTACTGCGGGCGACAGAGTCAGTCCCATCCTCTGTCGCTCTGCACGGATCGCCTATGCACGGAAGGACATCGCCGCCGCCGCCACAAGAGCTTGTCATTGACATTCAGTGAGTAAGTGCATCGCCCTCAGTGGAGGTGTAACGGAGTGAGAAAGCCCCGAAGGTGTGCGTCATGACGCAAAATAGTTCCGCGAGACTTCTAGGGGCCGGTGATGAATTGAAGCATAGGAGAACGTTTGCCTTCGCAACATCCGATCGCGAAAGAGGGGCTATCGGTGACCATGGGATCACTTGATTCGGTAGACGCATCAACGCGGTAAACCAGCAAAGCGATACCTCAGTCGACAGCTTGTCAAATATCTCAATGTTGGCATGGTGCGTACATAGCTGGCATCCGAGTCAGTTGGTAAACACGTCCTTGGTCGCTGCCCCGCTGATCGGATGTGGCTGTGTCCCGGGCATGCGACGGTGTCCGAAAGTGGTAGCGTTCAGATTTTACGGCCGCGTTGGACGCACTTTGACGCGCTGCGGCACTCTCGCCCGCACCGCTAAGCGAGTGGACCTCTCATTGCACTGCGTTCGAGTTAGTCGACGAACGTGCGTCCGCATCAATACTTACCCCGCCCTCGTCTGTCCTCGCCCGCTCGCTCTCGCTCACCTTATAGCCCGACAGGTGTCCAGAGAAGGCCCGCAACCTTCTCTTCTTCACTCTCTTCCCACCTTTCGTCACTTCTTCCGCGCACTCACGCCCGCACGAGCCATGTCCTCCGACTCGGCTCCGAGGCATGACGGCCCATCGATCGAGGATCGCCCGACGGTCCACAAGTCCAACCTCGAGGAATTCGAGCGAGAGGCCGATGTCCGCCTCCCCTTCCTTCTCTCGTACCGGGAAGTGAAGCTATTGGGCATTGCCGGGGTACGTCCGTCCGTCCTTGCACCCGATCACACGACCAGGTCTTCACCTCCTCCCCTCCCTCTGTTTAGGTCGGGTTCTTCCTCGATGGTGCGCCCAACATCGTTCAGAGTGTTTTGAAATCGTCCTGACGCTTCTCAAGCTTACGATTTATTTATCATCAATGTGAGTGCCCACCCATCGATGGCAAATTGTTCAGTCACCTGAACGCATCTTCCATGTCAAGCCTGTTGCTACTATGCTTCAGTACCGCCTCTACGGCGGAGCTTCCCTCCCCCCCGGCTTGGAGGGCTTCATCAAGGCTGGCGCGAACATTGGCAGCGTCATCGGCCAGTTCGCCTTTGGTGCGTCCTGCTCGTGTGACCCCGCCCCTCGAAGGCCCAATGCCTTGGCCGAGATTCCGCGCCAAGAATGGTCTAACCGAATTATTCCGTGCTCCAGGCTACTCCGCCGACTACTTCGGCCGTAAGGCAGTCTGTGAGTATCCCGTGCACACTTGTGCTCCACTCGGCCCTCCTGGCCCGATGAATGGAACACTGAACTAGCGCACATGACAGACGGCAAGGAGCTCATGCTCATCATTTTCGCTACGATTGGCTCTATCTGCGATCCCACCGGTAAGTCAACCGCCTTCCGCATGCATATCAGAACAGCTCGTCCGGGCCATTGTGGAGACCGTCGCCGTGAATTGCTCCCGTCCTCCGCCGCGGCTACTCTAAAGATCATCGTAGTGGTGTGCCATGTCTCAGGTCACACGACGGCTACAATCTCTGTAGTCGCGGCGGGTTACTACGCTGCTGTTCACTGTCCGCTGCCAATGGTCCGCGACGAGTCGTTCTGACCTGCACGCTCTTTCAAGTTTAAACCCGTCCTGCGATTGCGATTGCTCACTCCCGCCCTCCGCACCATCAGGCGCTATCTCGCCCAACGGCGCACTCATCTGGCTCGGTGTATGGCGTATCATCCTCGGCATCGGCGTCGGTGGGGACTACCCCATGTCCGCGTCCGTCGCCACCGACCGCGCGAACCTCCGCCGCCGTGGCACCCTCCTCGCGTACATTTTCGCGAACCAGGGCTGGGGCTCCTTCGTCGGCGCCCTCGCGTTCATCATCATCCTCGCGTGCTACCACCAGACGATGGACGTCGACGGCAAAACCAGCAAAGTCGATGGAGGTACGTCCCCCCTTCCCGATCGCTGACCGTTCGGCTTGAACGTTCTCTCTTCCTGTTCACAGTCTGGCGTATCCTCGTCGGCCTTTCTCTCGTCCCCGCGTTCGGCACCCTCTACCAGCGTCTGACCCTCCCGGAGTCCACGCGCTACGAGGAGGCCCGGAAGAACGCCGCCCGGATCGAGGACGAAGAGGCAGACGACCTCAAGAAGAAGAAGGCGGGCGCCGAGCCCACCGGCAAGGAGGCAAGGCCCGACGACGAGTCCTCCTCCGCCGCGGAGGAAACCAAGGCGAGCGCGAAGGAGCTCGCGGCCGCCAAGAGCTCGCACTTCCGCGAGTTCGCGCAGTACTTCTCCGAGTGGCGCCACCTTAAGATCCTCATCGGCACCTGCTCGTGCTGGTTCCTGCTCGACATCGCCTTCTACGGCATCAACCTCAACCAGAATGTCGTGCTGCAGCAGATTGGGTTCGACGGCAAGACGGGGACAGCGTGGAACAGGCTGTTCAAGATCGGCATCGGCAACTTGATCATTACGGCGCTCGGATTCGTGCCCGGGTACTACGTGTCCATCTTGACGATCGAGAAGCTCGGGCGCAAGTGGATCCAGATCCAGGGCTTCTTACTCGCCGCGCTCTTCCGTACGCGTTCTGTTTCGCTCTCTGGGGCGAAGACGGCTGACGGCGTGTTATACACAGTCGGCATCCTCGCGGGCAAGTTCTACACGCTGAGCCCGGCGGCGTTCATCGTCAACTTCGCCTTCCTCCAGTTCTTCTTCAACTTTGGCGCCAACACGTACGTCTCCCCTCCTCTATGCATATCCCACATTATCGCGTACTGACGTGCTTCGACAGCACCACCTACGTGCGTAACGTATAAATAATGTCCGATGCCCACCCAGCTGACCTTGCGTTTCTCTTAACAGTGTTACCCCGCTGAGGTCTTCCCGACCCGCTTCCGCGCCTCCGCGCACGGCATGTCCGCCGCCTGCGGCAAGGCCGGCGCGATCATCTCCGCGCTCGCCTTCAACTCGCTCTCGAAGAAGATCGGCACGCCCGCCGTCCTCTGGAGTGCGTCCTTCCCTCCTTCCCCTCCCCTCCCCTCTCTTCTATCTTCTCTCTTCTCTATCGTCCGCGCGTAACGATGCTGACGGAGCGTGTGTGAACAGTCTTCTTCGCGTGTTGTATCGCCGGCGCGGTGTGCACGCTCCTCCTCCCCGAGGTCCGCGACCGCGATCCGGACGTGATCTACCATCAGGAGCTGCGCGAGCGCGCGCGTCGTTGAGCGCTGAGTGCGGGCTGTGTTACCCCAGCGTCCTCGAGAGGGTGCAGTGAGGCAGCAGAAGGTGTTGTAGAAGAAGCTTCCCCGAGGGCGAGTTGGCGCTGTAGAACGGGGAAAACGATTTTGGGTTACTGACGTCTTCCTCCTCTCTTTGAAGTGGCTATATATGCCCCCGCCTGTATTACTGTACTAAGTTACTTACGTGGTACTGATCAGTGATACCGCTCACGACACAGCTCACGATACCGACAGATGTGGGAATTCATATGGGTCCTCACCGGAATAAAAACTCTATTATACTCGGATGTCGTCGCGGTGTGGACTGGTTCCAAGCCCCTCCCACGACGAATGGTTCTTGGTCGAGACTAGCCTGGGTGCTTGTCATTCCTGTCGTGCTGGATCATGCTACACTCGAGCTGTCCCTTTACCTTCTGTCTTCATGATCGATAGCATGACCCTCTTGTCAAGCCTGTAGCCCAAGAGAAGTGAGTATTGGCACATGGCAAGCACACGTGGCGGGCTTCCACGACTGAGCCGCTGCCCAAATTCGCGAGGAACTGACGTCGAACATTGTAGCAGATGGCGAAACGCAAACCTATAATCAGTGCTCTTGGGACAGACTACTGATTCCATGTGCGACGCTTGCAGGCTTCACGTCATAAAAAGACCGCGTCCATGGGAAGGACTGTTTCTGATCCCGCTAATCGCAGTAGAGGAAGCCGGGCACGTTCCACTTCCGCAAACATGCTTCCCGTCCCAGATGCTCGACTCTGGCTCTCTCGCTAACAGGACGGACGAGTATTTAGTTCGTGGAGCGCGGCGGGCGATGGCTAGGATCCTTGAGACCTTTTGCTCTTCAAGTCCTTGCCCTGCGATACCATACCCCCGTCAAACGATGCCTTTCGCGAACTGGAAGCTTGTCGTCTTGGCTGTCTTCGGACCCCTGCTCCTCTCCGCCATCACTTTCGTCGCGGCGGTCGACAAACGTGGGGCCACGGCGTTCTTCAACCCGGCAGACGGTGGAGGTTCCATGTTCATCGACGCCGGGGGAGGACTGGGAGAACCGTTGAACGTGCGTTAGTTAAGCTCGTGTGTTCTCACCGTGTGAAGTGCTCCGAGTTCCCGTTGACCCATTCCTGGCCGCCTCAGGTCATCATCTCGGGACTAAGCTCCCCAGGTGTTCTAAACCTGGACGGCGTGGTCAACTTTGCCAGGGCCATCGGCTTGTATGTCCTGCTCCCTGCGCCTCGGCCACCCACCGTGTGTACTTACCGCTGGATGCCCGGACGTTCTAGCTCGGAGGAATGCCTCGGTATCCACCTTGGAAACCCTTTCACGGCTAACCTGGGCGACGGGAACGGCGCGGTGAACCAGAGCATCGAGCTGCGCCAGGACTTCGGGAACGCAGAGCTCGGGACCTGCCTCGAGACCCTCATCGGCGGGAACCACTTCCGGGTGTACTTCCAGAACGGGTCCTTGGCGGACAGCGGCGCCGTGTTCCTCGCGTGACTATTTTTTTCGTTCCTCCAACGCACTGTGCTGCTGCGCGCTGACGTTTGTTGTTTGACCACCGCAGGGTGTCGAAGGAAGAGGACTTGGAGGAGAACCACACGATCGTGCCGGACGGGTACGACGTCGGGCGGGACCTGTTGGTCCAGAACGCGCTGGGCACGACGAGCTTCGGAGGCGTCACGTATTCGACGACCGCGCAGAACATCACGGGCCTCATGCCCGCCGGCTCCAACGGCGTGAACCACGGTGAGCTCGTGCTGCCGCACTGCACTTGGAGTGCTCCAATGTGAAGGTAAACTGACGACGTAAACTGTCCGCGTTCGCATAGGGATTGCTGTCGACGGTATCGTTACGCTACTCACCGTCAATATTGTGTAAAGAGTTGTTATGTGGCCTTGATTATTCTCGGAGATATCGCATGTGGACGTTGCATGAAAATGGGCTCGAAGAGACGGTCAGTTGAAGGCTTCTGAGCTACGGCCATACGGGCTTGGATTCGACAGAGCTTGAAGAGTCTTCATCCAGTCCTAGTTGTGCGATCCAGTTGAAGGCGCACTTGGACTCAGGAGCGCCGCTGGGGTTACCCCTTGGGGATGTTGCGACCTGCCCTAAAGTTGTTCGCCGGCGCCCAATGATGCATGTTCATCGACGCTCGACTACGTATTCCAGACCAACACGTTTTGCAGGAACGCATATCAGTTGCCATGTAAGTTACACACAGTACTCTCTCTGGAGGTTGTGATTGATATTGACCTCCGAGCATTGGTCAATATTTTAACTTTAGGCATCCAGCGAGCCCCGCATACGCTCTAGAAAAACGAAGGCCAAACGAAGACACCATTCGTGCAACGGTCTTATTCCAACCTCAGGCGCAGCCTGTCCAGTCAACTCCGCGTTCGAACTCTCATGTCAGAACCCCTCTACGAAAGTCCTACGACAACCAAATCGCAGCGATCGTCATTATCCTTCTGGTGGCTTCTATCACGTCCATCTACACAGCTTATGCTCTTCTTGTTTCTACCTGGCTTGTTAGCCCCGGAGTGTCGTTCATCTCAGGCCCGATACTAGATACACAACGGGTTCCTATCGACCCACCCAGTTTCGCCTCCGATATTCGCGTCGTGGCACCCTCCACCAAGTTTCTTGCGTATCTACCTCACAGCGGTTTCCACAACCAACGTATCGCCCTCGAAAACGCTCTGGTCCTCGCTCTGATCTTAAATCGTACTCTGTTACTGTCCGCTATTCGTCTCGGCGACCCGCTAGCGTATGGCCGGTTTGACGACCTCTACGGCATGGCTGCTAATGCGATGACCAAAGCGGGGCCCAAACATTGCTCTTCGATCTCTCATGACGACCCGGTCTTGTTCCCAGAATGCGAAGACTACTGGAGGTACACGCATATACCTTGGGACTGGCTTGTGGACCTCTCGGGGATTCGAAGCAGCCAGCCTCTCCTCTCCGGATGGAACTTCACCGATGCCTGGCTTCAAGACCACTTGGACATCTCTGCTGAAGGAGACATATTTCGCCTCAAGGACGAGTCTCGACACCACTACACGTTTCGGGACTTCGTCACTCGAAATCCCTCCCAGCGCAAGTTCTCCGAATCCATCCACATCTCAGTGCTCGCAAGCCGTCCCGAGCGGCTCGTCATGCTTGGAACGTTGTTCGGCTCGTCTCGCCTGCATTTACGGACTCGGGAGAATGTCCTCCTGCGCAGGCGGGTGCGCGAGCAGATGGCGTTCACGAACCCGCACCTTGTCAGTATCACGAACGACATTCGCGCGGCGCTCGGCCGGTCATACCTCGCCGTGCACCTCCGAATCGGCGACGCATACTTCGAGTTGCACTCCGCAGAGATCGTCCGTCGGTCCTGGTGGAAGCTGCTGCAATCCGGTCTTGGGTTCTCCGCCCAGGAGATTGCGGACCTCGAAGAACAGTCCTTCCCTGAAGAAGACGGCTTAGATCCCCCAACCTTCGCTCCCGATGCTCCTGCACTGCGATCCCCACATCCCCCGCTCCCTCCCTTTCCTTCGAACGCGTCTCCAGCTGCTGCATTCCCCTGCCGCGGCCGCCTCCATCGCGCACCTCACCTCCTGAGGCTCAACGCGCCGCTGTACATCGCCACGGACGCCGAATTGCCCGCGCTCAACCCGCTCCTCTGGCGTTTCCTCCGCACGTTCCCGTGCGCGTTCTTCCTCGAGGACTTTGCCGACCAGACGCGCCCGCTCGATACGCTGCGGAGCGAGACGGACGGGGTGCCGCTGGGGGGCTTCTTGACGCCGTTCGTGGACGCGATGGTGGCGGGCCAGGCGTGGTTCGTCGTCGGGACGGAGTTCAGCACGTTCAGCTGGTTTGTGACGGATGTGTTGTGGAGGAGGTACCACGGGTTCGAGATTGTGCAGAGGGGTTGATCGATGAGGCGAGTAGTTGGGTTACTAGATATTGTTCGCGAGCGACTGCTACGTTTGTTTTCCTCCTTTAAGTGCTGTCAGGATGAAATGGCCACCAATCGCAGTGCCCTGGCAACACGGCCACAGCGCACCTTCGGTTCATTGCATATAGGTGCCCTGACCTACTGTCGGAGCCTGTGGGCCACGCACGCCTCACACGGTGTATATACGCGATATGGACTACGGTGAAGAGTCCGCAAATCCGCTCACTGGCGCCGCTTGTGCCATCGTCGCCGCAGCCTGCAACCATCTCTCAGGACACCAACTTTGCACTTCCGGCGACGAAAGAAGTGGTACGACTCCTCCTCTAGATCTTAGTTCAACGCGATTAATGCATGGTCGACTGAATTATGAATGGTATATCTCCTCTACGCGTCCGACAGTCCGCTCCGGACCACGCGCAGCACGCTCAATCTCTCCCCGAAAGGTCAGAACCGCTGACGAGTGCCACAACGTCGACCGATTTGATCCCCGGGAAGAGCTCCACGTCGTCGTCAATGGCGCAAACGGTGGGGCTCGAGGAACTGCCTGAGGGGAGCTGTGTTTGCGGTTATCGGTTAGCAATAGAGGACAGTCGTCACCCGATAAATTATTGAACACATACCGTTCCATCGTTGAGGTACGCCGTGATGATATCAGTAACGCAAGCGGAGGACTGGTAGATCGACGTATGCTACGTATGCCCAGAGAGCCAATCAGCACATGCAAGAATCCTTATACAACGGGGGTTTGTGCACTCACCCCGAAACCGTTCTGCTTCACGAGTGCGGCCTGGTCGCCGAGCACCGCGGCCATATGTGCCGCCTCCGTGAACGGGGTGGCGTTATCGTACTGCACCCGCATCAACTGATGACATCGCAGAGGGGTAGAAAATACGGCATACCGCATTAGCGATGATCAAGACCTTGTTCGCGAACGTGCCGTTAAACGGGCCCTGGAAGCGTTCCGGCGCACGGACGGGCCAGTACGAGCACCGCTGCCAGGGTACGGGCCCCAGAGCGCCAACTGACCGCGAAACAGCAGTGAATAAAAGCGGCATTCGAAAGGAGGAGGAGGGGGTGAAGGGACTCACACGAAGGAGAGAGGGTGCGAACGATGTCGATGACGTCGTCGAAAATCACCGTCGTGTTCACCGACGGGTCCGCGTCGACGCTGTCCGCGCAGACGACTGCGGGTTCGGTGTAGCTGTTCTGGGTGTATACGCCATCCCGTCTGCGTTCGTAGAATAATAAGATGCGCTAATGTTTGGAGGAGTTCGAGAGGGCGAGGCACTAGTACTTACTTGGCCAGTGCGGCTGTTGAGTTGGCGGTCGCATCCTTGATCGTGGCGATGGTTTGCGGGAGGAGGGTGTTGCCATACTCAGCCCATTGTTGAGGCTGGTAGAGGCCGCTATACATGGTCGCTATCGTGCGATAAGGCGTCAGGTTTCACCAAGTTTGCGGGCCAAAGCATCAGGACACACCGCGAAGGACCAGGAGCTGGTTCTGAATAGGGTGGTCGTGCGCCAGCTTTTCCCCATCCAGTAAGGTTAGAGGAGAAGCATGAAGCACGAAGCTAACACACCTTGATCGCCTCGTTGAGAACGTCGATGACGTCCTGTGCCGTGCCGTTTGCAGACGGCGCAAGCTTGCAATTGTCGGGACCCGCTTGTGCGCAAGCGGTGGCGAACCCAGTATAGACGTCTTCTGCCGCTCCGAGCTGGTCGCTCCAGAGCTACAGTTATCAATCAGCACGGATGTCCTCGATGCGACAGAGCCCAGTGTCAGCATCGTACCTTGTACGACTGGGTAGAGGCAACCCTGGTGGCATCCAGAACACCGTCAAGGATGACATGGCCAACGCGGTCAGGGAACACTGCGTGCAATACGATGTTAGCTCAAGTGCGTGCGCAACGGATGCCGGATCATGACCTACTGTTGATGAACCACGCGCCGACGAGGGTACCGTACGAGAGGCCCCAGTAGTTAATCGTGCTGTTTGAACCCTCGATGGCGTCCGCGAGCCCGACTAGGTCGCGCACCGTGGCTGCAGTGCCGACATAGGACAGCGTAGTTGCGTTGGGGCCAGACGAGCAGCGGTCTCCGAGCTCCTTCCACTTCTCGTCGAGGATCGCAGCTTGAGAGTAGAGAGCCTGCGTGTCAGTCTGGTTGGTGAAGTTACCGATCTCGTTGATGCCCGTCGCCTCGATGGTGCCGTTCCAGAAGCTCGCGTACTCGTCATCGGCAATGCAGTACACGTTTCCGGGGCTGGCTCGCGACATGTATTAGGCACTGCCCGAGAAGAAAGGTATGAGGCGCGTACTAGGTGTAGGGACCTACACCGCGAGGGTCCCAGCTGACGAAGTCATAGGCACCTCCCGTGCGGTTCATCAACGCGTCCGCATCCGTCGCCAGAGACGAGAGACCAGAAACGCCTGGACCGCCTGTTAAAACGCCCAGTGTGAGCAAACGAAGCGAATGTTTTGATTTATGATCCCTCACCGGGGTTCAAGAAGATGGTGCCCTTGCGCTCGCCGGTTGCGTTGGCCTTGACCACAAGCAGCTGTCCGTTGCCAACAGAGGCGTTGTGGTAGTCGAGCGGGATGTCGAAGTACGCGCAGGTCAAGTTGTTGAATTCGGGGCAGGGTGCCCATTCTGTTAGCCGTGCGTGCGCTGTCATCGCTTGACCCGCGATCCCAATGGTCGCGAGCGCCGCTACGCGAATTGTCAACATGACAATCTAGGTATGTTTGTTAATAAGGAATGGAAAGGTAAGGAGGGACAGGATGAAAGGGAGACAGACAAAGGTGGACATTGTCGAAAGAGCGATCCGACCGAGTACTTATATCATGCATACGTGGATTTCTGCTTCGTGCAGTATGTTGGCGCGCGCGCGTATACAGTCATAAGCAAGAATCGGATGTCGTTGGTTCCCTAGCTACAGCGTTGCCGATCAAGTTCTGAAGTTCAGGTACCATATCAATACGCATTTGATACACATGCGTCCTAAATAGTCACCGCACGAGACCGGGCCTCGCTTACAGCTGATGTGAAAACCAGTGTCGCATCCGCTCCCCGCAGGGTGTGTGCTCGGATCAACGGGAAACACCAGCCGGTCCAGCCCGCTCGCTCAACGACGTCGCTCGCGGTTCCTCCACCGACCGAGAACATCTGAAAATGCTCAGTTTGTGTTGACCTTCCGTTGGTGCGGGCGATTCGGAGGTTCGACGGAGGCTTGGCCGGGTAAGTAGTGGCTTGCCGCACACACCCGGGACGGCGATCGGGGGCTTGGCCGGGTAAGTAGAGGTAAGTAGCGACTTGCCGCTGAATGATCCGAGCACACACACCCGGGACGGCGAATATTTGCGACGCTGATGTCTACTTCAGCGGCCCCGCAGTGCCAATACAAATACTGCTCGGCATCTGCCATCGAGGACGTGTCGCGAGCCAATTTTTGAAAAAGCGAGATGGCGAGGAGGAGTTCGTCTTTTCAAACCACGCGGCAGGGGTAGTCATGAATGCGCAGCTGGGGCCAGATTGCGCCCTGCGGTCCACCGATTCTTCTGGGAGCGCCAAATGTCAGCTACGTATTCATTCCCTACACAATTGGTTCTGGGCACGTCCATGGATCCAGAACTGGAGCAATTGGATGAAGGAAAAATGGAGAAGCATGGTTTAAATTCGGCATCAGGTATGGGGGCCACATTTATCCTCATCACGCAAAGTCCCCAACCATGGAAGTTGAACTCCGAGGTCAGCTGCGTCCAAGATCTTGCAGAGCGGATTAGCGATTTGTAAGCCTCCACAGCTACTATGCGCACCACGGACAGTCAGCTTGTTT
The DNA here is from genome assembly GCA_032821775.1 of Sanguinoderma infundibulare. Classification (NCBI taxonomy): domain Eukaryota; kingdom Fungi; phylum Basidiomycota; class Agaricomycetes; order Polyporales; family Polyporaceae; genus Sanguinoderma; species Sanguinoderma infundibulare. The sequence continues at coordinate 316,514 of JAVLRN010000018.1, read as the reverse complement.
GAAGGTGACGTTCAACGATTGGAGAAGACAGGGCGGAAGAGGGATCCGACAGTGGGTTAAGCCGGGCGACCGGGAGGCACGGCGCCGTTCTCGGAACACTATGGGATACCAACTGTTGGGCAGCGCTTTGCAGGCTACAGTGCTTTGCATAAAACACTGCAGGTCGCGTGCCCGACAGGCTGTTTGTCTTTATTTGAATGGCCGAAAAGACGCCGCGGCGTCCGAGAGCCATCGCCCAGAAAGAGCGGCCCTTGAGCCCAAATCGGCATGAAAGCACCGCTTATGTCTCCGCTAGCATAAAGCGGATGTGAGCATGTAATTTTCAAGCAGGAATAGGGGTGGTGTCCCGATAACCATCTGAGAGGGCGTAGTCGCGGCAAGCGCGCAATGCCCGAGACAGGAAGTTCCCCGGCAGAACAAACAGGAGCAAACAGCCTTGCGCTGGCGCGCGACCTGCAGTGTTTTATGCAAAGCACTGTGATAAGTCGGGCTTTGAACTGGATACTCGATTTGGTATATCGGGGCGCTTAGGCACCGGCGCGCATCGCATCGTGCTGGGTGGATTGCGTCCACTCAGGCGCTTACACCGTCGGCAGGCAGACGCTGTCCCTTACGTCTTGGAACATCCTCGACCACATCCTCCAAGGACCCAAGCTTCCACATCGTATTCCTCCAGGAAGTCGCGCGCAGAGCTCGGGAGTCTCTCCTCTGCCACTCCGGAGTGCGCTCGAGCTTCCTGACGATCGACGCTGAGGACGACTCGTCTTTCACAGGCGTACCTTTCGCGACGATGACATTGCTCTCCAGCAGGCGTTTCAGCTCTCCGCTGCTCGCTGAGGAGAAGGGCGAGAGCGAGAGCGAGGACCAGGGCCACGACAGTCCCAAGCTCATGCTCGACAGCGTCTTCCGCACCACGTTCCCCAGCAGGTACAAGCGGGATGCGCTCTGCGTGAACATCACCGCCCCAGCCGCGCCTGGCACCGTCTTCGTCTCCTCAACGTCCATCTCGACTCTCTCGAAACACAGTTCAGGCGTGCGCTTCAGATGCGCATCCTGGCTGGCATCCTGCGCGAGCCCGGATGCAGCGGCGGCGTTGTCGCGGGCGACTTCAACGCCATCCACCCGTACGACTCCACACTCGCCGACGAGCACGAGCTGGTCGATGCCTGGGTCGCGCTGTGCGGGAGCATGACGGGGCCCGACGAAGGAGCTACGTGGGGCGTCGGCGTCGAGCTCGACGACGGTCGCAAGCCAGGCAGACTGGACAAGGTCGTCATGCTGGGCGTGCAGCCTGACGAGATCGACGTTCTCCAGCCCGGTCTCATCGGCGCTCATACGCCTTGGAGCGACCACTGCGGGCTGCGTTGCACGTTCACCGTCTAGCACGGTAGGCAAGTCTTTCTTCTCTCTTGCTCGACGTTTATACAACAACCTGCTTGTGACCACGCCACTGTTGTCTCGCGCCCCACCACCGCGTGTTACATCTTGTGGTGGAGAACAAGATACGTTGCTTGCAACGCTTACGAAGGCGCGAGTAGATTTCCAGGCTATGTCTGTACGAGCGATAGACTAGGTTGATGGCGACCCCTCGCACGTGAACATCAAAGGATCGCGAGACCTCGCCCGTGACCAGCCTTTGAGTGAACATCAGATGAGACGAAGTTGCAGTGTCCTACCTTGCAGGGTATGGACCGAATTTCGCTCCCTCATGTGGGGAAATTGTCATTTCATGGATCAACAGCCGTAGTCGATCAGTGCCCCGCTGTCACCGAATTCGACGTCTGGTTGTGTGAATAGCGTAGCCACTTAGTCATTCGTCAACCGCAGACACGGAAATCGGAATGCCACAGGCTCGGTTGCAGAGATCCAGGTCGTTCGTTGTTCACTCCTGGGGAGAAGGAGCAGGGATATAACGAGGCGATATCCAGGAGGTTCAGATGCAGAGACGCAGCAGCGCACTGCTCTCCCCACGTACCACACACAGTCACCTACGAAATCGACAATGAGCTCCGAACTAGCCGGCCGTGCGTAACCTCCGAACGACATTCGTGACGATTCCACTAACCTCAATGCCATCACAGCCGACTCCATCTCGAAGATCGGCGTCGCAATCTTCCCCGGCTTCGAGCTCCTCGACACCTTCGGGCCCCTCGAGGCCCTCTTCGCCCTCTGCACCGACCACAAGATCGACCTCTACGTCGTCGCCACCACCCTCGACCCGGTCTACTCCGGGACGAACAACCCGGCATGGAACAAGAAGGGCTCCAACTTCGGCGTCCACCTCGTCCCGACGCACACGTACGAGAGCGTGCCCGACCTTGACGTGCTGCTCATCCCGGGCGGGTTCGGCGTCATCGAGCGCGAGATCCAGCCGACGATCGACTTCGTCAAGCGGGCGTACCCGACGCTCAAGTACCTGATCACGGTCTGCAACGGGGCGGCGATCGCGGCGCTGGCGGGGGTGCTGGACGGGAAGCGGGCGACGACGAACAAAGCGCTGTGGCAGAAGGCGACGGCGGCGGGCCCGAAGGTGAACTGGATCCATCGGGCGCGGTACGTCGCGGACGGGAAGGTGTGGACGTCTGCGGGGGTGAGCGCGGGGATCGACGTGACGCTGGGCTGGATCGCTGAGGTGTACGGGGAGGAGAAGGCGCGGTGGACGGCGAACGTGATCCTCGGAGTACGAGTGGAAGAACGACCCGAACTGGGACCCGTTCTCGTACGTGTTCGCGGCGGGAGACTTCCTTGTGGACTGAACGCATGGTGGGGGGTCCTATGTACTGTAAATTGACGTCAGACTCGGTGTAACCACTCAAGAATTCGCGAACTTAACTCGAGAAAATTATGAACACATAGCCATTGAGATGACGCCTTTAGAACGCTTTAGACAACTGATATGCATCGAGTTGTGCTTTATGTGCGCGAGTCGTACTTCGCCGGCATGCCTGCCACAGGCGGGTGAGGGTCACACAGCTGATGATGAGGACGAGTTCAGGGCGGTCGTTGTGGTGGCGTTTGAGATTCGAGTTGACGGTGCTTGCAAGCTGTTGTACGAGTGTCATTATAAGTGTTCTGTTGTATCCGCAGTGTCAGACGCATCCACAGATACACACGTTTTCGTATGTTGTACACGCTATCGTGCTTGTGTTTGCGTCAGGTGTGACAACTAGGTTATAGGGTTCGGAGAACGAGCCTCCTGACCAAGCACAAGATCTTACAAGCCTTTGCTGCTACAAGAAACCAACCCGTTTGCGCCCCCGAAATCTCTAACAGTTGTGGCAACCGGAGGGAGTGATGAGGAACGCGACGGTGTCGTGCGCGTCGACCGTGGTCGAGTAGCTCGTGTCGAACGTCCCCAGATCCTTGCCCGTCCACATGTCGTGCACCACGAACCTCGAACCAGACCCAAGGCCGGGAACCTTCCCAAAACCGAACGTCTTCGTCGTCGCCGCCGAGCCCGTGTTGATGATGAAGACGTGCGTCCCCTTGGACGACTGCCCGGCATAGTACTCGGGCGGCGAGGTCGTCGGGGCCCCGTTGTAAGGAGTGAAGGGTTTGGCCGGGGTGCCGACGATGGGGTCCTGGTTGAACGCGAGCAGTTCGGGGTTCTTGACGATAGCCAGCTGATCCGCGGTCAATTTGGAGAGCTTCGGGATGGACATAAGCGTCAGGCAGAACGATGGGATGTGGATATGCGATGGATGGGGCGGGGCTTACGTCGGTGCTAAGAACGAGCTCGCTCTTGAGGAACGCCCACGCAGCGAAGTGCGTCCGCTGCTCTTGGATGGTCAAGCCTCCCTGGCCGATCTTTAACATGTCCCTATGCACGCAGGTTAACCCATTGTGCAGACAAGACCTTGAGGCTCTCACATCATAATATGGGAGTAGAAGTCGATCAAGTCGAGGTACTGGATGGTCGAGGCGATGACGCTTGTGATATAACTCCAGGATGCGTCCCCCCTGCTGGATAGGAACCACGAGTGTGCCTATGTCCCCATCGGTATCTCAGCCGCAGATTGGGTTAGCAGAGACGTGGGAGGAACGCACGACGCGAGCGCCCCATTCCCATACGTTTGCCGTTCCACCGGTATTGACACTGAAGAGGAACGGTCGACCAGTTCCGTTCAACGCGGCGCTGCCATGAATCCACATCGTCAGCATGCATGCGAGCGAACCAAAGCGATGGGACGTACGCCATTTGACGATAGCGAATGGCTGTGTTTGAGTTGCTATTACGGAACCCAAGTCTCAAGGCAGTGACGGTGCGTGAATACGAAGGGAGGTACGTACTACCAGTCTCCACCGGGTGGGTTCTGTGAAAAGGTCAGGATCCGCATTGATTGAGCATGATTAGAAATGATGTGCGCACTGGAGAGTCGGTCCAGTTTGCGGGAGCAGCGCCAAGATCTGTTCTGGACGTCAACGCGGTGGTCCCTACACGCCGTAGGTGACATCAAATTGACGCACTGTACCTGAGGTCTGTGCGGCCAGAATTAGAATCAAAGTGGGATTTCTCGCGCGCAATGGACAAACTTACAGTCGACGCCCCATTCGGCAAACGTGGCAGCGTCCAGCTCTTCGTTTCCGAGAGAACCGGTGGCACAGCCATCACAACTGGTTCCGGCATCGGCGAGTATTCCGAATTTGAGGCCGACGCCGTGCACTTGGTCAGCGATGCAGGCGATTCCGTTCGGGAACTTGCTCGGGTTGGGCACGAGCTGATCCGTGAATGCGCTTCTAGCCTTGAGCGCCCAGGTTCCCTATAAGTATGATGCGGTTTGGCGTTAATATACAAGGTCTTAGAGGGCGGGAGCGCATACGTCGTCAATGATGATGTACTGGTAGCCTGCATTGGCAAGCCCAAGAGAGATGGTGTGGTTCGCGGCGTCAAGGATGTTGGCTTCGTTGCTGTCTGCCGTAGAAATGACCGTTAGGTAAGGTACATGGAGATGATGTGGGGAAGCATACGCACTTGTGTAATACGCATACCAGGAGTCCCAGCTAATCCGTCGTCAGCTAGCTTCCCGCGTTTCCTAAGTCAAACGAGGGGAGTGTCTCACCCGAGGGCAGGAAGCCTTCCCACATTATGGGATGGACCAATGGTAGGAGCTGAAACTTCAATTCCCGTGAGGGTAGGGCTCTGGGCGGAAGCGGCGATGGTAGGAGTCGCAGTCCTCGGCAGCGTTGAATGCGAGGTTACAGACGCAAGAAGCCCTCCTAGGACGGAGGCACCGAGAGGTTGTTGAAAGATATACATGACAAAAGGTTTCTCAACGCCGATCTTGTACAAGCCGAGGAAAGGAACGGGGGGCCTGAGGTCTGCCGAGCAAGTAGAGGTGACTTTTAAGCCATCCAGGCCGCCTGCACTGATCTACAATTCAGGCAGGTATTCCCTGCAAGATGACATGGAAAATGGCACATACATGCCTCTGTCGGCCTTTCCGAGACACAACTGAACGGCAGTTAGCTAGTGGCACCACACCATGAGCATACACATTAACCTACGTCGTAATGGTGTCTTCCCTTCGATGGGCCCCTAGGGATGAATTTGGGACTGATTAGGCTGGAATTACAGCAGATGCTTCGCCAATTGCCATAGAAAACGGTCGACGATCACAGTCGAAGGATTCAGGGTTATAATCAGGAAACGGAGGCGGGATTAGGTTTCCCGGGATGATGAGGATGGTTCAGAAGCTCGCACATCTGCTGGTGTTTAGCCAAAATTTGTCACAGAATGATTCGCATACTACTCGCATGAGGAAACCCGGAACACAAAATAGATACATCCCAACTGCCGCAGATTAGACAGAGCACCGCCTTCGAGGGTGGATCCCCTTAAGTAGTCCGCCGGTAGTTTTTGTGGCTGCATGTTAGCTGTAGATGCTCCGGCCTTAGCCCCTCGGGCTCACCGAGCTGGTCAAGTTGATTGGCAGCGTTTACGCTAGCAGCGAGTACATATATGTCTACATTGCGGGATATATCAGTCAAGGCGATGGAAATCGTGTACCTCCAGACCCAGAATATGGGAAGCGTTCGCCGCCGTGAAGATCAACACGGCCCTCTGGGGGGGCGGGGAGGGGGGGTCTTATGTACTGTAAATTGACGTCAGCGTAACCACTTAAGAAATGAACGTAACTCGAGAAATTTACGGGTGCATAACTGCCGAGATGGCGCTTTTTGGAAGCTTTAGACCACTCATATGCATCGAGTTGTGCTTTTTCGGCGTGAGTCGTACTTCGCCGGCGTGCCTAGCGCAGGTGGCGAGACCCCGGACAGTGCCACATGGAGCCAGCGCTAACAAACGGCTGTCGTGTAAGTAGCAACTTGGACACGTACGTACTCACTGATACTCGATCTTTTCGACTTGAAGCTACGAAGACGTTCGCGAGCAAGGTGACTGACTGGGAGATTTTAAATGATTTCGGTCTAACATGCGAGGGTCCTGAGTACTTATTATATATGCGTTCAGCTACTAGATAGGCATCCTCGGAAGATCGTTTTTGCCAGGCACTCCGCTGCAATATCACAATGATCCATAGACCTGCGACAACGACACCTATATAGTGACAAAAGTGTGTGGAAGGACTACCTGTGTCGGTATGCAGCTCTGTGGACGTTCGGAAACGCATCCTCTGCATCCCAATCCAGACCGACATGAATCCCGGGCACCGTCGCAAACTCCTGCGTTTGCAGTAACTCGGAATCCGGTCGCTAGGCTCGTGCACTATCGTTGTAGTTGTACTGGTACGCATCACTGCTCGCGCGCACGAACACAATGTAACACCCTCGGCAGAATGTTGCTGCTTCAAGTTCAAGCTTCATCGCTAGCTCTGGACGACCAGTGAGTCTTGGGCGCGATGGCGCGCGATATCATCTCGGGTTGTCCGGCATTCCGAGTGCGCATGACCTTGGTCTCTGACTCCACTTCATCAGCAGGCTACAGGTATATATGTATGTAGTACAACCTCAAACAATCCGCCCTACGCGCCGTTCGCGACGTGCGTCCATCACAACCCCAGTCCGCGCAAATCCAGCGAAGCAAACTAAACGCTAGCCAGAGATGCCCCCAGCGTCCCACCCCTCTCCCGCCCTCCTGCTCATCGACTGCCAGGAAGGCTTCAAGCAGCCGACGCACTGGGGCACCGCGCGCTCAAACCCCTCTCTCGAGCCGAACCTCGCGCGACTCGTCCAGCACTTCCGCGCCGCGCGCCTGCCGATCTTCCACGTCGCGCACCACTCCGTCACGCCCGGTTCCCCTTTAAACCCGCGCGAGAACCCGGCGGGCGCGGCGTTCATCCCCGAGGCGCGGCCGGAGGAGGGAGAGCGGGTGTTCGCGAAGGACGTGAACTCGGCGTTCGTCGGGACGCGGCTCGAGGAGGCGATCCGGGAGGCGGGGGTGCGCACGCTGTTCGTGGCGGGGATCGAGACGGACCGGTGTGTTTCGACGAGCGTGCGGATGGGCGCGAACTTGCACGTGCTTCGGGCGAAGGACGAGGAGGAGGAAGGGACGATTTGGATCGTGGAGGACGCGGTGGCGAATTTCGAGAGGGGGATGTGGGACGCGGAGACGGTGCACGCGGTGAGCGTGGCGAGTCTGAAGGGCGAGTTTGCGGAGGTGGCGAGGACGGAGGAGGTCATTGGGTGCTTGTCCTGACCGAATTCGAAGGGGCATACATAGTACACGGAAGGATTATAGCTTTCGAAGGTCTAGGAAAAGCCTTCGTAACCCCCGGACATGCGATGGAATGCGAACGTTTGATACATTCTTATCAACTTTGACCTATTGTCCGTCTAACGAGCATTGTCATCGTGTTTCCCAACTAGCTCATCAAGAGAGAGATACGTACATACACTCACGGCATGCAACCGTGCAAAAGCCTTGAGAGATCATAACTCATCACCACACCGACATTCACATCCCGCGATCGGACATGTACCGTGTGCACGAGACGCCGCTCTCCCTTCGCCATAGAACCACTCCAGGATATGCGATGCGTGCCCCCCGTGCCGACACGTCTGACAGAACACCAGTGCCTCGTTCAGAGTATCTGTACAATCACCATGAGAAAGCGGAACATGCATTCACACAGAAAAGAGTGAGCAACGCACCAGACGGGATGGCGGACAACGCGTTCGCTCCACGACCACTTTCCGGCGCGAGGTTCAGCGTCATAAGGCACACGGAGCAGCGCGGCAGCGGCTTGCTGCAATGCGGACACAACGTCGGCTGCACGAATTGCGTCAGCACATCGGGCCAGCCAACGACACCTCGACTCACCCGTGGGTTGCCTTCCGAAGAGAACGGCGCCTCGATCGGTTTCCCGCAATAGTTGCACCGAAGCAGCACCTGCTTCGGCGCCCAGTCAATCGGCGACTGCATCTCCCCGTACTCCACCGCGTCCTTCACGACCTTCCCGCGCTCGATGTCAAGGTGGCACCGATGGTGGAACAGCCTCCAGCCGTCGAGCATCTCCCGGTACGTGTTCATCCACCGTCCCGCGCGCGGCTCCCGCGCCAGCGCCGCCACGAGCGCAGCGGTCTGTACGTCCCCCGAGGTGTCGATGTAGGCCTGCAGCAGGTCCATGCCCGCCGCCGTTGTGAGCCCGGTGACGAAGAGCCCGTGGATGTCGCCGTCGTGGATCGCGCGTTCCGCGATCCGCCTCAGATAGGACGAGACGTTCTTGTCCTCGAGGAACTGGAACGCAATGGCGAGACGTTCGCGGAGAGGCAGCGAATCCTCTTGGAGGACCTCGGCCCAATCGCGGACCGTGAGGTGTGTCAAGACCGCGCGGAGGTATGGGTCTTGGAGCCGCACGACCAGGCGCTCGCAATGCTGCACTAAATCCGGGTTGCGGGATGTATTGGACGTCAACGCAGCGACCATGCCTGACATCATATGGAGGGACTCGTCTGATAACGTAGCGTTAAGTACAGGCTGTCCACGCTCACGCTCAGGCGATCGGATCCTCACCTTTACTTCGCATCAGCATGTCGATGGCCTGCTTGTTCTGGTCGGTGAAGACGAGCCAGCACGCTGCTTGCGAATGCTTTCCCTCCCTCTCCCACCTTCGAATCGCGCGGGCAAGATCTTCCTGCCCCAAGCTCCACCCACAAAGCTCCAACGCAAATCGCCTCTGCGACAGTCGCGCAGTCGACACAGACGGCTTCCACACCTCCGAATTCCCATTCCTCGCATTCAGTTCATCGATCGCGCTCACAAACTCCTCTGGCAAAGACGGCGCAGCCGTCTGAGTTTGAGTCCGTCTGCGGCTGGTGTGCTTCGAGCTCGGACGGGGCGGAACCTCGAGATTGAGGGGCGTAAGGAGCGGCGAGGCGCTAGGCGCCGCGTCAAACAGCGCGCTGCGAACGGGAATGCGGGGAGTGGGCTGCCCGGAGGGCGGAGAGGGCCGGATGGGCCGGAATCCTTCCCAAATGCCGGTCAGGCCTTGGTACGCGAAGTTGTAGCCCTCGACGATGGGAGAGGGTGAGAAGATAAGGCGCTGCGAGTCTGAACGAAAAGTCAGGAGGCAAACAAAACGCGTTAGGTAGACGTTGACTAACGGTGTACCCATAGCCAAAGCTCGGACACCGTGGGGTCGTCTGGGGTCGTCGTGTGTGCGATGACGGAGTTGTACATGGGCTGCAGAAGAGTCACATTGATGTCAGTTGTATGGATGAAATATCGAGTACGATGCTCCTTACATCCGTTAAGCCATACGCCATTGTGGCGCGCCTCCGAATTAACATTGAGATGTCGGACTCGACGACCTGCTGTAGAGCCTTCACCGCCGGCGATTTCTTTACATGCTTCCCTCTCTCCTCCCCTTCGTCCAACGCCAACGTAATGGTCTTCGGCGTGGTTGGAGGGGCACTCCGTCCGCGGTCCCCATCATTGTCCCCACCGCGCCGCGAACGCTTCGGGATCTGCCCTCTGACGACAGCAGTGTGCTTGAATGGAAGCTCCCTTACGATCATCATGTTCTCCGGGATAGGCTCGCGGAGGCCCCTCCTGCCAGGGGACGGTCCTCCCATGTCGCTCGTGTGCGCCGGGCCCAACGCAGGGAAGCCATCCTCGTCGCCTCTTCCGAACGTTGCGGGGGAGCCAGGCCGCGGTGCGATGTAATACGACGACTCTCTTGACTGGAACCGCGGCGCTAGAGACCCATCCGTCTGGCGTTCGAGAGAGTACGCGCGCGAGCCAGGACGAGAAGGACGGCTAGCGAGAAGCTCCCAGGGTTCTCGAGGAGGCGTCAGGTCCGTGATTCCGGGAATGACGGTGTAGGAGCGTCCGATGCCGAGCGCAAGGTCGCCTCGGGAGCTCCACGGAGAGTGAACTGGTGTGTCGTGCACGGCGTACAACTCGAGGTCCCCGTCCTTGTTCACGAGCATAACGTCGGACGTGAGAGAATGAGGTTTCAAACTCGGGACAAGGGCAAATGAGGTGAATGGGCGGGAAAAGTTTTTCGCTATGCGGGCCGTTAGTGGGCTGTGAGACATACAGGTGTTGCGGTACTTACTTCTGCGCGTATCCGCAAGGACAAGGTGGTACGGAGAGGGCTCTCCCACTGCCGCAGGAGGCGACGACGGCCGATTCGCTGAAGAACCTGCACCAGCCCATGGCTTGACCCATGAAGTCTTGACCGCCTTCCCGCCTGAATGAGACGAATCGCGCGAGCGGCTACTTTCCGGAACGGGCTCGACGAACTGTGCTTGATGGATGTCCCAGAAGCGAACATGGCTGGCGTCCCGCTCGAGTGTTGCGAGCGTGCCTCTGCGCGTCGACGAGAACTCTACGTGCGCTAGAGGCACAACAGCCGTGGATGTTGTAGGCGCGCCCTTCCCTCGCGAACTAGACTGCGCGACCACCGCGCCATCCGTGCCGTCCGCAGAAGCATCCTTGGACGTGAACGTCAGGACAGGCTGGCTGAAGCGCCGAATATCCCATATCGAGACAATGCCCTCGCTGTAGCACGCCACACGGTGGGCGTCGAACGTATCCGTGGCGATGCCGTGAACTTTGCTCGCCGCCTTCGCAGGGGACGCGGTCGTGCGGGTGTCGAACAGCTGGAGCCACCGATGGGATATCCCGGCCAGCAGTAACTGGGGGTTCTTTGGAAGCCACGAAAGGGTAGAAACGACCTCCGCTGACGCGTAGTGTTGCATTGGGCGAGGATCAGCGCTAGGACGAACACCACCGTCGGCTCGTGAAGGGACCGTCTGGCTCTCGCTATCGCTGTCGGCATCAGGTGATGCGTTGAACGACAGCGTGGGTAATGCAGAGTGAATATCCCAGATTACGAGGCTAGGGTCGTTGCGGACCTTGTCAAGACCGACAGCAAGAAAACTGGGGTTCGCGGGAGAGAAACCAAGGGTGTTGCACGCACGCGTGTTACGAGCAGGAAGAGAAACAGTCGCACTGTTATGCGCATGCTTCGCGGCGTCGAAGCGCAGGAGGTCAACTCGGCCGTTGCTGAATCCAACCGCTATAAGGTCGTCTAAGACAGGATCGGACGACCAGGCGAAACACTGCAGGCGTGGAAGAAAAAGGAGCCATTGAGGTCTACGACTCGAAGGGGCTGCACAAACGGATGATTGACTGTATGCTCACCTTCATCTGGTTCAACTCCAGCTGCGACGCAACTTGCTTGATCTCCGAGGACTGTGGAATCCATTCGTAGAGGGTGATCTGGGTGCTGCCGCCGACAATGAACTTGTTCTGTCCGCGAGGATGCCAAATGAGACGTTTGTCTGATTGTGCGACCATGACGAAGGTTCTCTGAGGCTTAAGAAGCAAAACGAGTTGACAAACGTAGTTCCCAAAAATCAAGATATATGCTCACCGTGTCTCTATTACAGCGTGGTCAGTCTTCAGGCCACGAGACGACTGTGAGTAGGCTGCATTATTGAAGGTGCAGGTCGAGAAGAGTATGACGGCTGACAGCTTGGCTGGGAGTAGTGAGTTCGTCGTTGCGTGCAGCCTCGCCAACGATGGGCAGACGAAAGCGAGAAGGAATTGGAAGCGAGCTGGCTGTAGGCTTCGAGCATCGGAACGTGGGAAAAGTGTCACCAGTCCCGACGTTCGAATGCGCTCCCAGCAGTGGTCGAGACGGCGAGTGTGGCGGTGGGCTGGTCGTGCGATGGTCGACGTCCGAGTCTGAGCTTTGCGTGGGGCGAGATCGGGGCCTGTCACACACGCGCGTGCGGTGACATGTCGCGTCCCGCGCAGATCGCGATCTCGCTTCGCTTGGCACACAGAAACTGACCGGGACAAGCCCTTGACTCTGTCACTGCACTGGACGACGAACTAGGTACAGGTATGGTGAGCTAGGTACAGGGTAAGGCAAACTACGTACAGGTATGGCGAACTAGGTACAAGGTAAGTCTAGCTGGGTACACCGGACGACGAACTAGGTACAGGTATAGCGAACTAGGTACAGGTAAGGCGCACTAGGTATACGGGGAGCTCACTAGGGACAGGTACGGCCAACTACGTACACGGGAAGCTGACCAGGTACACCGGAAGGCGAACTACGTACAGGGAAGCTCACTATTACTCTACTAACCCCACGGCGAGTTTCTAGGACTACGACTACAAGCAAGTAAATGTATACAAGCAAGGATTGAACTCGTCGAGCTCCTCAGCTCTTCAAGTCCATCGGTATCAACTACTCTACTGTACACAAGTGAGTCTCCCGTCGATCCCGATCCGCAAACGACACTTACCCCAGCCTCGCCGTCCATCATAATCGGACATCCAACCTTTGGCCGGTCGAGAACGTCGCCTTCGAACTCATCGTGGAGTTTCTGCGCCGCCTGCCGTCAGCAAAACCATTTCCACGCCACACAACGCCGCTTACTGAGTCTTGCGCCTCCAGAAGCCGACCTTGCATATGGCATCGGCAATACAGCTCTCGCCCGTGCCGAGGATTCCATCGATAGACAACGTCCCCCCAACCGCGTCGCGGGCTTCCCCACGGCCGTATCCCACCCTATTCTCCATTTTCGACGCATACTTACGCCCTGTACAGCCCGGAAACGCAAGCTGCTCGCCGCTGCGGCTGCCGCCATCACCTCGTCGTTCGTCTGTGAAGACAGCATGAGCGAGACGAGCGTCGCGAACCCTTGGTTCTGCCAACAATTTCGCCTGTCAGCAACGGAACGTCCGCGAGAAGCAGCGCGAGAGCGATACCTTCGGCTCAGTCTCGCTTGATGGTGTCGTACGTCTCGCGCCAGCGTGCAGGCGCAGGGTGCGGCGTCTCGAGCGCGGTTGGCATGGCCTTCGGTTTGCGAGGAGAGGCGGACCGTTTGGGTTTAGGGAGTTCCGCCGCAAGTCCTGAGGTGGACGAGCTAGCGACATCGTCGTCGTCTCCTGCGTTCACAAGCACCTCGGCCCTAGCTACCTTCCGAGGGGCTGGTGGCGCAGCCGAGTCTGTGTCTCCGTCACAAGATTCCGGGGCCTTCGAGCGCGAGGGAGGTTGTTGGGAGGAATTCGAACTTGTCGGTGCGGGGCCTGAGGTCGAGGTGACTGTTAGCCTCTTTGAGCGTCGCACTGTCGTTCCTGATGCCAAGTCATCTGGGTCGAAGAGGGTGAGGAGCCGAAGGTTAACGCGGAAAGGCGATCGCGGTGACAGGGCGGACGAACGTGGGTGTGAGACGAGAGGAGCAGCCCGGAGCGGAAGAGGGGGAGCGGGAGCTCGGTGCCGCCGTCGCCGTCGTATTTTGTCCATGTACCGCTCGGGATCGAGAGCGGGACGGGAGTCGGTCGAGCGAGGACCATGACCTGCCACCTTTGCTCCCCCCAAAGCAGCTTCAACAACAGCACCGGCAGAGGCCGCCGAACGACCTGCGCGTGGATGTATTGCAACGGAGCATGGCGCCGGCCCGGGAGAGCGACGGCACGCCCTAGCAGTCGCCGGTGGAGCGGACGTCGCATGCGACGTTCATGGGCTCTTCCGGCCTTGGACGAAAGGGGGCACGCGACAGCGGGGACTCGAATGCGGCTGCGAACGGCAATGGTAATGGTAACCGTATGGCACGCATTACGGTCACCGCCGCGCCGAGCGACGGCGGGGAGGCATCCAGGCGGAGGCTGCAGGATGCAATGGGAGCAGCGGGGCTTGGACCCCGTGACGCTCGAAATCGGGCTGGTAAAGAGCCAGTTGGGCGTGTTTGACGAGCAGATGAGCGAGTGCGCGAGCTTGAAGCAGAACCTGGACGCGATGAATGTGAGTCGTCTGCTTGGATTGCCATTTTGCGCCTGGGATCGTACATGAGGATACCCCGTGGGGGCCTGACACTGCGAGCGAGCGACGGATGCAAATTCGCCGGACTTGCACAGACCAATGTCGTCGTAGCCGGCCTTGCGGATTCGTCCGCTTACAGCGCGACTATTTGCAAGAATAATGGTCAGAATCAAGTTGAGTCGGATGACAGTATGCGCACGAACCATCATACATGGCAACAATCGCTCGAACCTTGAATAGTCGGCCACCGTTGCCACGGAAGCCTTCTTCTTCCTGATCAACCCTCCAGCGACCGTGACCGAGCCGGAGAGTCGGAGAGCAATCTTCGAACAATGCGCGGGGGAAGTGGTCTGGGAGCAGTGTGTGCCAGAAAGGCCGACGGAAGGCCGGGACGGAGTGCGGGCCCGGGCATCCGGGAGCCAGAGGCCTGAGAGCCTCGAGCGAGCTCGCAATCGCTGCTCGCTGCTCGCTGCTCGACTGCTCGACAGCTGCAGAGCCATGTCCAACGGTACGACGCGGACAACTCCGAGACGTTCTGCGGAAGATCACGCTCATCCGCGCGACCGGGCCGGGAGACTTTAAAAGGCACAGCCCAGGGGAGCTCGACAGCAGCGTCCGATAACGACTCGGAGGAGGGCTCGAAGAGGACTAAGGGAAAATGGGTGGGACGAAAATAAATTAACGTGCCCTATAGTTTACATATAGGCATGGCTCACCTGCGCATATACTCGCCGGGATCACCCCCAATCGACACTACACCGAATCCGAATAGAGTCGTCTGAGGGAAAGTACTACGCGGGACTGTAAGCGAAGCATGGAGGGTGGTGAGCTCTTGCATCATGCGCTCGTTCTGGTCCTGCTTGTCGGCGTAGACGGTCTCAGCATGCTGGCGGGTTGCAGGAGATGGGAGCGGAGAGAAGAGAGAGATGTGTCGAACGTCCAAAGCAGTGCCCGCAAACTGCCGAGAACAAATCAGTCCAAGCGCTTGGGCTGCAATCAACTTGCAATCGACTCACCGGATGGCCAACGGCGGATACGCCTCCTCCACAAGCTTGATCTCATCCTCGGTCAGCTTCGCACCGAGCTGTGAGTGAGCCCAGGATGTCCTCGAGGTTCGCAAGGCTGGTCGTGTCGATGAGGAACGTGCGGCTTCGAGTGGACAACAAGAATGTGAGGAGGATGCGTAGCGGGGCAGGCACTGCTGGTAATGGGGGTGGAGAGCGGTGGCGGCGGCGGTAGCGTGGACTGGGAGCTGAGGTGAGTGGTTGTGGGCATGGCTGTTTGAAAGGTACGCTGGATGAGGAGAGTTTGATGGTCAGCGATAATTAATAGCATAGCGGAGTTGTGGGTGAATGAAAATGTACCAAAAGACTGTACAGCCAGGCGCGGCTACGGTCATCCTCATGGTCGCTGCGGGGCCGCTGGGCAGGCGGCGGTGCGCCTGGGCAGGAGAGAGGGCTGTTGCAGTCCGCATCTATGCTGCTGGCATGGGGACGCACGCGACTAGGTGTTGCACTCGGCGGTGGGGGCAGGGGATGGAGGGGAAGTGCTGAGAGGAGCTGAGTGTATGTGAGGGGAGGTGCGGGAGACATGAGCGCATGCGGATGGGATCTGGAGGAGTTGGATGGTGGAATGGACGGTGTTGGGGACGTCTTTGAGGTACTGCTGGTAATGGGGGTGGAGATGGGAAGGGGTAGAATGGGCGGGTGGGCGAGTGACAGGACGGATGGACAGCGTAAATTGTTTACTCTGACATCTGCCCACTAATACCCAAGTCAGTTACGCGAGAGATATTATAGTGATATGTGAAATGCACCGGCAGCGCGGACGCGGAGGCCATCTTCGCTATGGACCCTGACAACAAAATTGGATTTGTGACTGATAAAATTTTCGGCATGTTCCTGAGCTCGAACTGCAACAAATGGGATGATTTTCGGCTGGAATTTTCAGAGTACTCTGTGTTTCGTGGATCGGCAGGATGTCAGTACAATGTACACCACTGGGCGAGTGGCTCACCTGTCGAGGTTGGGTGGTTCTGTTGCAGAGGAGAACTGGTCAATGGAAGTTCTCGAAGTTCCGCAGCTTCCCCGAATGGTTTCGTGTTCTGATACGTCGGCAATGAAGGTTAAAGTCACCATCAAGTGCGAGCAGGCGGACTCAAGACGCACCGCGCCACCACGCTGGAGACGCCCACACCTGCCATTCTAGGCAGCCCCATCGTGAATCATGCGTCATTCCCTCGGCTTGCTCTTGACCACCACAACCGCTCCACCATCTGCCACGCTCACGGTGGCCGTTCGCATATACACTTGACAATATGCGACACTCTCGCCGAAGAAGCGCACTAAGTCGCAGTCACGGCCGTCCAGCACGACCCGTCTTCTGGTTTCCTGATCCAAAGTGCCATCGCCACCCGCTATCGACGTGATAGAATTCGATTTCGATGATCAGTTGAACCTCTGGCCGAGGAACGTATGGCACGCATGGCCGAGGCCAAACTGAGTGAGCGGATCACCGCGGTCGCGAACTCACTGCTGCCTCCAGTGCACTCCGACCTGGACGCGAGGGACACGGACACAGTCATACTTGATGCTGCCGAGAAGCGCCTTTGCAAGCGTGAGCTTCACTCCCTCATGGACATGCGCGCTGAGGTGCATCGTACGCGCAAGCTGCAGAAACAGCAGTCCAAAGAGACCGGGGCCTTGCTCGACTTCAAGATGCATGCCCCGATGTCGCCTATGGGGTCTGCCGCTGCTCGTTGGCGGAGGCAAGGGGTGGACGAAGACAATCGTGCACCTCATCACGCACATGGTGCTGCAACGCCGCGATCGGAATTACGAGGTGCGCGTCCGCTCCTCGGGTGAGTACTTCCATGGGAGTCTAGCCATCATAATGTTCGTAATGTCATCATAGTCATCGAATAAAATGCCTGATCCATGGCGTCCAGCCAAACGATTGGATCTCGGTACATCGAGTGCTCACTCCTTGATCGTAGATCACCCCAGGGCGTTGTCAAGCAGGTACAAGCGCGATCAACAGTGCACACCCGCGTAGCTTAACTCAAATTCCGCCTGCCAAGTTCTCTGGAGTTCTGCCGCGGTAAGCGAAATTGTGTCTGATGAGTACCGTCTATGCTTACGTTGTATATGAGATCTAGATGCACTCCCCACACCGCACGATAGCCATGTGCTGATTCTGAGCTATGAATAGATGTTCGACTCTGGCGCACGGGTGGGGTGCGGCCTTCCCTAACCGCGACGAGCGGGTCAAGACTGAACTCGGGATTGCAGATGCTGACGACTGGATCACGAACGGTACTGGTGTGGGGGACGAAGCTGAAGAGGCAGATCGAGCAGGTGACGACAACACCGAATGTGCCGGAAACAACACAGTCGGGGTCAGCCCCGCTGGAAGTGGTGACAGCACCTCGCTGTCTTCAGCAGAATGTGTGGGCGCATGCGCACGCATGTGTTCTCAAGCTTCGGCACGGAGGCCGCAATGGAGGCACGCATATTCGTGGTGCTCACACCTACATGGTGGCGGAGGATGGACAGGAACATCCCCAATAGCTGTGGTTGTGCGTGTCTGCTCTTGATCTTCGACATGTTCTCACTCAGACGGCGGCGGCAGGACGTCAAGGCTCGGGAGGCGAACTTGCGGTGGTTCAACGAGGATCAGTCTGCACTCCCACCTCACTGTGCGACTTGATCAGGTGCGTCACCGTGGCCCGGTCTTTGTCTTGCGTCTTGGCTACTTCTGCTTCGGCATATGTGATACCATGTTGTTGGACGCGGTTGGCACTCTCGGCCTTGGACTCGTCACAATGGACGGCGGGCCATTGACAAAGCCGTGCACACTTTCGTTCACGGTACTGGTAGGGCGCCGCGAGGTTGATTTCGCACTCGGCTGCGGGTTTCACATTCTGGGAAATAACTGCAGGGCTGCCATGCAAGCGAAATTGGGTGCGATCGGAACGCACAAGCAGAACAGCCATGGAGATATTGCCCTGTTTAGTGGAGATATGCGGTGCATATACGTCTTTGTGGGAGACGGTGCTCGCGCGAAAGTCGCTCTTGGAAACCGGGTTGTGTCGGAAGGGTTAGCCGCAGGTGAGGCGAGATTATGGTGCCAGAGCTAACATAAAAGCAGGCCGCGCAAGAGGGACTTGCCAGGCCACCCGCCATCGTCTCCACACTCCTTTCCGAGTTGTCCATTCCTCCCTTTCTCTCCATCCCCGATGCGCGATACCCGCAACAACCATCTGTGAAGCCCTGGGCGACCCGTTGTATTGTACGTCTATTCCAAAATATTATTCTGTGCTATTCGTGTTTGTACTAACAGATGGTTATGACTTTCATGCTGCAGGAATCACCCACATGCCTCCGGAGGACGCGCCGACGTCCACCGTGAAGCGGTCGTCAGCAATGCTCCAGCGAGGTATGTCAGCATTGATAGGCATGTCGAGCAGCAGCAGCGCTAACGTCAATGTCATGACCAGCACCACGCTCCTCGGCCCGGGTCTGTTTGTCACAGAAGGGGAACAGCACAGGAAGCAGCGCAAGATGCTCACACCGGTCTTCTCAGTCGCCTATCTCCGTGGGATCATCCATGTGTTTTACGAGACATCTTACAAGGTGTGCATGTACTCTCTCCCATGGTTCGGCCCTTGCCCGAGTCTGGCTGACTGAGACGCGGTTGTGAAACCAGCTCCGCAATGCTCTAATCACAGATGTGGTGCCGGCACTGAGGAGGGCATGAGCTTGGTAAGGGCTCCTTCACCACCGTCATGAAGGCCTCTCCACAAGGAAGAGGATAAGTGGTACGCCGCGGCTGTCAAGATGATCCAGGCCAGCCGGCTCTGCCGTAACCTCACCAACACGAGCAGCGAAGCCGCCGCCGCCGAAGAAGTCAAGGCCACCCACAACTTTGCTCGCGAGATCAGCATCCTGGAATGCCTCCGAATATCTGCCGGCTCAAGGAGGTCTTTTTCGAGCCCTACAGCATCAGTGCGTACCCCCCGTCGTCGTGTCCGCCACATACTAAATGACCTTGATAGACCTCGTCTTGGAGTGGGTACCTGGTGGCGACCTGCTCGAATACATTCTCAAGAGAGGGCGTATGGGTGAGTGAATCTTGGATCGGGCTTCCTCCATTCAGCTGATTCCCCACGCAGCAGAGCCCGAGGCCCCGGCCCTGACGCGCCAGATCTGCGACGCACTTGCTGTGAGTTTTTGTTATTTCGTTCGCCTCGCATTGGCCTAACTTTGTCTCCAGTACGTACACAGTCTGGGAATCGCCCATCGGGACCTCAAGCCAGAGAATGTTTTGTTGAGCGCCGACAACCCGCCTGTTGTGAAGGTGGCCGACTTCGGTCTCGCGAAGGTCGTCGACAGTATGACAATGTTGCGGGTGCGTGCAGCGATACCCAGATATCAAGCCCACAGGCCTGACGCATGTCTACAGACCATGTATGGAACTCCCGCATACTGTGCACCCGACGCAGTGAACCAGGTCCCAGGCAATGAGGGCTAAGACCACCTCGTCGTTAGCTGGAGCGTAGGCGTCATTGTGTTCTCCATGTACGTATGCCACCATCTCCTCAACTTGCTGACGCCCGTTCCCCGTGCGGTCGAAGAGGCCCGCATCCTCCGCTCACAGTCCCCGTCGCTCCACAATGAATTGGCCAACAGCAACAGGTGAGTTCCTGATGTGGTATACTTTGACAATCGTCTTGCTGATAGCCGGTTATTTCATCTGTATGGGCACATACCAATCTCCGTCCGCAGTCCCCAAGAAGCACGTACGAAGAACGTGGCCGGACGGTACCCATTGTTCTCCATGAGACCGTCGCGATATCCGAGAGCCCGCCCTCAAATGATGGAATGAGGAGGGCAATCGATTCGGGTGTACTTGGGGCCTCCTACCCTCGAGAATCGGGCCGACGGAAGCCAGTTCCAGTCCGCGATGTTCAATCGTCCCCCTCTAGACACGATGGAATACGAACATTTGATACATTCTTCTCAACTTTGACCTATTGTCCGTCTAACGAGCATTGTCATCGTGTTTGCCAACTGGCGATTAAGAGAGAGATGTGTATATACACTGACGGCGAGCAACCGTGCAAAAGCCTCAAGAGATCATAACTCATCACCACACCGACATTCGCATCCCGCGATCGGACATGTACCGTGTGCACGAGACGCGGCTCCCCCTTCGCCATAGAACCACTCCAGGATATGCGATGCGTGCCCCCCGTGCCGACACGTCTGACAGAAGACCAGTGCCTCGTTCAGAGTATCTGTAGAACCACCATGAGAAGGCGGAACATGCATTCACACAGAAGAGAGTGAGAACGCACCACACGGGATGGCGGACAACGCGTTCGCTCCACGACCACTTTCCGGCGCGAGGTTCAGCGTCATAAGGCACACGGAGCAGCGCGGCAGCGGCTTGCTGCAATGCGGACACAACGTCGGCTGCACGAATCACGTCAGCACATCGGGCCAGCCAACGACACCTCAACTCACCCGTGGGTTGCCTTCCGAAGAGAACGGCGCCTCGATCGGTTTGCCGCAATAGTTGCACCGAAGCAGCACCTGCTTCGGCGCCCAGTCAATCGCCGACTGCATCTCCCCGTACTCCACCGCGTCCTTCACGACCTTCCCGCGCTCGATGTCAAGGTGGCACCGATGGTGGAACAGCCTCCAGCCGTCGAGCATGTCCCGGTACGTGTTCATCCACCGTCCCGCGCGCGGCTCCCGCGCCAGCGCAGGCGACAGCGCCGCCACGAGCGCAGCGGTCTGTACGTCGCCCGAGGTGTCGATGTACGCCTGCAGCAGGTCCATGCCCGCCGCCGTTGTGAGCCCGGTGACGAAGAGCCCGTGGATGTCGCCGTCGTGGATCGCGCGTTCCGCGATCCGCCTCAGATAGGACGAGACGTTCTTGTCCTCGAGGAACTGGAACGCAATGGCGAGACGTTCGCGGAGAGGCAGCGAATCCTCTTGGAGGACCTCGGCCCAATCGCGGACCGTGAGGTGTGTCAAGACCGCGCGGAGGTATGGGTCTTGGAGCCGCACGACCAGGCGCTCGCAATGCTGCACTAAATCCGGGTTGCGGGATGTATTGGACGTCAACGCAGCGACCATGCCTGACATCACGTGGAGGGACTCGTCTGATAACGTAGCGTTAAGTACAGGCTGTCCACGCTCACACTCAGGCGATCGGATCGTCACCTTTACTTCGCATCAGCATGTCGATGGCCTGCTTGTTCTGGTCGGTGAAGACGAGCCAGCACGCTGCTTGCGAATGCTTTCCCTCCCTCTCCCACCTTCGAATCGCGCGGGCAAGATCTTCCTGCCCCAAGCTCCACCCACAAAGCTCCAACGCAAATCGCCTCTGCGACAGTCGCGCAGTCGACACAGACGGCTTCCACACCTCCGAATTCCCATTCCTCGCATTCAGTTCATCGATCGCGCTCACAAACTCCTCTGGCAAAGACGGCGCAGCCGTCTGAGTTTGAGTCCGTCTGCGGCTGGTGTGCTTCGAGCTCGGACGGGGCGGAACCTCGAGATTGAGGGGCGTAAGGAGCGGCGAGGCGCTAGGCGCCGCGTCAAACAGCGCGCTGCGAACGGGAATGCGGGGAGTGGGCTGCCCGGAGGGCGGAGAGGGCCGGATGGGCCGGAATCCTTCCCAAATGCCGGTCAGGCCTTGGTACGCGAAGTTGTAGCCCTCGACGATGGGAGAGGGTGAGAAGATAAGGCGCTGCGAGTCTGAACGAAAAGTCAGGAGGCAAACAAAACGCGTTAGGTAGACGTTGACTAACGGTGTACCCATAGCCAAAGCTCGGACACCGTGGGGTCGTCTGGGGTCGTCGTGTGTGCGATGACGGAGTTGTACATGGGCTGCAGAAGAGTCACATTGATGTCAGTTGTATGGATGAAATATCGAGTACGATGCTCCTTACATCCGTTAAGCCATACGCCATTGTGGCGCGCCTCCGAATTAACATTGAGATGTCGGACTCGACGACCTGCTGTAGAGCCTTCACCGCCGGCGATTTCTTTACATGCTTCCCTCTCTCCTCCCCTTCGTCCAACGCCAACGTAATGGTCTTCGGCGTGGTTGGAGGGGCACTCCGTCCGCGGTCCCCATCATTGTCCCCACCGCGCCGCGAACGCTTCGGGATCTGCCCTCTGACGACAGCAGTGTGCTTGAATGGAAGCTCCCTTACGATCATCATGTTCTCCGGGATAGGCTCGCGGAGGCCCCTCCTGCCAGGGGACGGTCCTCCCATGTCGCTCGTGTGCGCCGGGCCCAACGCAGGGAAGCCATCCTCGTCGCCTCTTCCGAACGTTGCGGGGGAGCCAGGCCGCGGTGCGATGTAATACGACGACTCTCTTGACTGGAACCGCGGCGCTAGAGACCCATCCGTCTGGCGTTCGAGAGAGTACGCGCGCGAGCCAGGACGAGAAGGACGGCTAGCGAGAAGCTCCCAGGGTTCTCGAGGAGGCGTCAGGTCCGTGATTCCGGGAATGACGGTGTAGGAGCGTCCGATGCCGAGCGCAAGGTCGCCTCGGGAGCTCCACGGAGAGTGAACTGGTGTGTCGTGCACGGCGTACAACTCGAGGTCCCCGTCCTTGTTCACGAGCATAACGTCGGACGTGAGAGAATGAGGTTTCAAACTCGGGACAAGGGCAAATGAGGTGAATGGGCGGGAAAAGTTTTTCGCTATGCGGGCCGTTAGTGGGCTGTGAGACATACAGGTGTTGCGGTACTTACTTCTGCGCGTATCCGCAAGGACAAGGTGGTACGGAGAGGGCTCTCCCACTGCCGCAGGAGGCGACGACGGCCGATTCGCTGAAGAACCTGCACCAGCCCATGGCTTGACCCATGAAGTCTTGACCGCCTTCCCGCCTGAATGAGACGAATCGCGCGAGCGGCTACTTTCCGGAACGGGCTCGACGAACTGTGCTTGATGGATGTCCCAGAAGCGAACATGGCTGGCGTCCCGCTCGAGTGTTGCGAGCGTGCCTCTGCGCGTCGACGAGAACTCTACGTGCGCTAGAGGCACAACAGCCGTGGATGTTGTAGGCGCGCCCTTCCCTCGCGAACTAGACTGCGCGACCACCGCGCCATCCGTGCCGTCCGCAGAAGCATCCTTGGACGTGAACGTCAGGACAGGCTGGCTGAAGCGCCGAATATCCCATATCGAGACAATGCCCTCGCTGTAGCACGCCACACGGTGGGCGTCGAACGTATCCGTGGCGATGCCGTGAACTTTGCTCGCCGCCTTCGCAGGGGACGCGGTCGTGCGGGTGTCGAACAGCTGGAGCCACCGATGGGATATCCCGGCCAGCAGTAACTGGGGGTTCTTTGGAAGCCACGAAAGGGTAGAAACGACCTCCGCTGACGCGTAGTGTTGCATTGGGCGAGGATCAGCGCTAGGACGAACACCACCGTCGGCTCGTGAAGGGACCGTCTGGCTCTCGCTATCGCTGTCGGCATCAGGTGATGCGTTGAACGACAGCGTGGGTAATGCAGAGTGAATATCCCAGATTACGAGGCTAGGGTCGTTGCGGACCTTGTCAAGACCGACAGCAAGAAAACTGGGGTTCGCGGGAGAGAAACCAAGGGTGTTGCACGCACGCGTGTTACGAGCAGGAAGAGAAACAGTCGCACTGTTATGCGCATGCTTCGCGGCGTCGAAGCGCAGGAGGTCAACTCGGCCGTTGCTGAATCCAACCGCTATAAGGTCGTCTAAGACAGGATCGGACGACCAGGCGAAACACTGCAGGCGTGGAAGAAAAAGGAGCCATTGAGGTCTACGACTCGAAGGGGCTGCACAAACGGATGATTGACTGTATGCTCACCTTCATCTGGTTCAACTCCAGCTGCGACGCAACTTGCTTGATCTCCGAGGACTGTGGAATCCATTCGTAGAGGGTGATCTGGGTGCTGCCGCCGACAATGAACTTGTTCTGTCCGCGAGGATGCCAAATGAGACGTTTGTCTGATTGTGCGACCATGACGAAGGTTCTCTGAGGCTTAAGAAGCAAAACGAGTTGACAAACGTAGTTCCCAAAAATCAAGATATATGCTCACCGTGTCTCTATTACAGCGTGGTCAGTCTTCAGGCCACGAGACGACTGTGAGTAGGCTGCATTATTGAAGGTGCAGGTCGAGAAGAGTATGACGGCTGACAGCTTGGCTGGGAGTAGTGAGTTCGTCGTTGCGTGCAGCCTCGCCAACGATGGGCAGACGAAAGCGAGAAGGAATTGGAAGCGAGCTGGCTGTAGGCTTCGAGCATCGGAACGTGGGAAAAGTGTCACCAGTCCCGACGTTCGAATGCGCTCCCAGCAGTGGTCGAGACGGCGAGTGTGGCGGTGGGCTGGTCGTGCGATGGTCGACGTCCGAGTCTGAGCTTTGCGTGGGGCGAGATCGGGGCCTGTCACACACGCGCGTGCGGTGACATGTCGCGTCCCGCGCAGATCGCGATCTCGCTTCGCTTGGCACACAGAAACTGACCGGGACAAGCCCTTGACTCTGTCACTGCACTGGACGACGAACTAGGTACAGGTATGGTGAGCTAGGTACAGGGTAAGGCAAACTACGTACAGGTATGGCGAACTAGGTACAAGGTAAGTCTAGCTGGGTACACCGGACGACGAACTAGGTACAGGTATAGCGAACTAGGTACAGGTAAGGCGCACTAGGTATACGGGGAGCTCACTAGGGACAGGTACGGCCAACTACGTACACGGGAAGCTGACCAGGTACACCGGAAGGCGAACTACGTACAGGGAAGCTCACTATTACTCTACTAACCCCACGGCGAGTTTCTAGGACTACGACTACAAGCAAGTAAATGTATACAAGCAAGGATTGAACTCGTCGAGCTCCTCAGCTCTTCAAGTCCATCGGTATCAACTACTCTACTGTACACAAGTGAGTCTCCCGTCGATCCCGATCCGCAAACGACACTTACCCCAGCCTCGCCGTCCATCATAATCGGACATCCAACCTTTGGCCGGTCGAGAACGTCGCCTTCGAACTCATCGTGGAGTTTCTGCGCCGCCTGCCGTCAGCAAAACCATTTCCACGCCACACAACGCCGCTTACTGAGTCTTGCGCCTCCAGAAGCCGACCTTGCATATGGCATCGGCAATACAGCTCTCGCCCGTGCCGAGGATTCCATCGATAGACAACGTCCCCCCAACCGCGTCGCGGGCTTCCCCACGGCCGTATCCCACCCTATTCTCCATTTTCGACGCATACTTACGCCCTGTACAGCCCGGAAACGCAAGCTGCTCGCCGCTGCGGCTGCCGCCATCACCTCGTCGTTCGTCTGTGAAGACAGCATGAGCGAGACGAGCGTCGCGAACCCTTGGTTCTGCCAACAATTTCGCCTGTCAGCAACGGAACGTCCGCGAGAAGCAGCGCGAGAGCGATACCTTCGGCTCAGTCTCGCTTGATGGTGTCGTACGTCTCGCGCCAGCGTGCAGGCGCAGGGTGCGGCGTCTCGAGCGCGGTTGGCATGGCCTTCGGTTTGCGAGGAGAGGCGGACCGTTTGGGTTTAGGGAGTTCCGCCGCAAGTCCTGAGGTGGACGAGCTAGCGACATCGTCGTCGTCTCCTGCGTTCACAAGCACCTCGGCCCTAGCTACCTTCCGAGGGGCTGGTGGCGCAGCCGAGTCTGTGTCTCCGTCACAAGATTCCGGGGCCTTCGAGCGCGAGGGAGGTTGTTGGGAGGAATTCGAACTTGTCGGTGCGGGGCCTGAGGTCGAGGTGACTGTTAGCCTCTTTGAGCGTCGCACTGTCGTTCCTGATGCCAAGTCATCTGGGTCGAAGAGGGTGAGGAGCCGAAGGTTAACGCGGAAAGGCGATCGCGGTGACAGGGCGGACGAACGTGGGTGTGAGACGAGAGGAGCAGCCCGGAGCGGAAGAGGGGGAGCGGGAGCTCGGTGCCGCCGTCGCCGTCGTATTTTGTCCATGTACCGCTCGGGATCGAGAGCGGGACGGGAGTCGGTCGAGCGAGGACCATGACCTGCCACCTTTGCTCCCCCCAAAGCAGCTTCAACAACAGCACCGGCAGAGGCCGCCGAACGACCTGCGCGTGGATGTATTGCAACGGAGCATGGCGCCGGCCCGGGAGAGCGACGGCACGCCCTAGCAGTCGCCGGTGGAGCGGACGTCGCATGCGACGTTCATGGGCTCTTCCGGCCTTGGACGAAAGGGGGCACGCGACAGCGGGGACTCGAATGCGGCTGCGAACGGCAATGGTAATGGTAACCGTATGGCACGCATTACGGTCACCGCCGCGCCGAGCGACGGCGGGGAGGCATCCAGGCGGAGGCTGCAGGATGCAATGGGAGCAGCGGGGCTTGGACCCCGTGACGCTCGAAATCGGGCTGGTAAAGAGCCAGTTGGGCGTGTTTGACGAGCAGATGAGCGAGTGCGCGAGCTTGAAGCAGAACCTGGACGCGATGAATGTGAGTCGTCTGCTTGGATTGCCATTTTGCGCCTGGGATCGTACATGAGGATACCCCGTGGGGGCCTGACACTGCGAGCGAGCGACGGATGCAAATTCGCCGGACTTGCACAGACCAATGTCGTCGTAGCCGGCCTTGCGGATTCGTCCGCTTACAGCGCGACTATTTGCAAGAATAATGGTCAGAATCAAGTTGAGTCGGATGACAGTATGCGCACGAACCATCATACATGGCAACAATCGCTCGAACCTTGAATAGTCGGCCACCGTTGCCACGGAAGCCTTCTTCTTCCTGATCAACCCTCCAGCGACCGTGACCGAGCCGGAGAGTCGGAGAGCAATCTTCGAACAATGCGCGGGGGAAGTGGTCTGGGAGCAGTGTGTGCCAGAAAGGCCGACGGAAGGCCGGGACGGAGTGCGGGCCCGGGCATCCGGGAGCCAGAGGCCTGAGAGCCTCGAGCGAGCTCGCAATCGCTGCTCGCTGCTCGCTGCTCGACTGCTCGACAGCTGCAGAGCCATGTCCAACGGTACGACGCGGACAACTCCGAGACGTTCTGCGGAAGATCACGCTCATCCGCGCGACCGGGCCGGGAGACTTTAAAAGGCACAGCCCAGGGGAGCTCGACAGCAGCGTCCGATAACGACTCGGAGGAGGGCTCGAAGAGGACTAAGGGAAAATGGGTGGGACGAAAATAAATTAACGTGCCCTATAGTTTACATATAGGCATGGCTCACCTGCGCATATACTCGCCGGGATCACCCCCAATCGACACTACACCGAATCCGAATAGAGTCGTCTGAGGGAAAGTACTACGCGGGACTGTAAGCGAAGCATGGAGGGTGGTGAGCTCTTGCATCATGCGCTCGTTCTGGTCCTGCTTGTCGGCGTAGACGGTCTCAGCATGCTGGCGGGTTGCAGGAGATGGGAGCGGAGAGAAGAGAGAGATGTGTCGAACGTCCAAAGCAGTGCCCGCAAACTGCCGAGAACAAATCAGTCCAAGCGCTTGGGCTGCAATCAACTTGCAATCGACTCACCGGATGGCCAACGGCGGATACGCCTCCTCCACAAGCTTGATCTCATCCTCGGTCAGCTTCGCACCGAGCTGTGAGTGAGCCCAGGATGTCCTCGAGGTTCGCAAGGCTGGTCGTGTCGATGAGGAACGTGCGGCTTCGAGTGGACAACAAGAATGTGAGGAGGATGCGTAGCGGGGCAGGCACTGCTGGTAATGGGGGTGGAGAGCGGTGGCGGCGGCGGTAGCGTGGACTGGGAGCTGAGGTGAGTGGTTGTGGGCATGGCTGTTTGAAAGGTACGCTGGATGAGGAGAGTTTGATGGTCAGCGATAATTAATAGCATAGCGGAGTTGTGGGTGAATGAAAATGTACCAAAAGACTGTACAGCCAGGCGCGGCTACGGTCATCCTCATGGTCGCTGCGGGGCCGCTGGGCAGGCGGCGGTGCGCCTGGGCAGGAGAGAGGGCTGTTGCAGTCCGCATCTATGCTGCTGGCATGGGGACGCACGCGACTAGGTGTTGCACTCGGCGGTGGGGGCAGGGGATGGAGGGGAAGTGCTGAGAGGAGCTGAGTGTATGTGAGGGGAGGTGCGGGAGACATGAGCGCATGCGGATGGGATCTGGAGGAGTTGGATGGTGGAATGGACGGTGTTGGGGACGTCTTTGAGGTACTGCTGGTAATGGGGGTGGAGATGGGAAGGGGTAGAATGGGCGGGTGGGCGAGTGACAGGACGGATGGACAGCGTAAATTGTTTACTCTGACATCTGCCAACTAATACCCAAGTCAGTTACGCGAGAGATATTATAGTGATATGTGAAATGCACCGGCAGCGCGGACGCGGAGGCCATCTTCGCTATGGACCCTGACAACAAAATTGGATTTGTGACTGATAAAATTTTCGGCATGTTCCTGAGCTCGAACTGCAACAAATGGGATGATTTTCGGCTGGAATTTTCAGAGTACTCTGTGTTTCGTGGATCGGCAGGATGTCAGTACAATGTACACCACTGGGCGAGTGGCTCACCTGTCGAGGTTGGGTGGTTCTGTTGCAGAGGAGAACTGGTCAATGGAAGTTCTCGAAGTTCCGCAGCTTCCCCGAATGGTTTCGTGTTCTGATACGTCGGCAATGAAGGTTAAAGTCACCATCAAGTGCGAGCAGGCGGACTCAAGACGCACCGCGCCACCACGCTGGAGACGCCCACACCTGCCATTCTAGGCAGCCCCATCGTGAATCATGCGTCATTCCCTCGGCTTGCTCTTGACCACCACAACCGCTCCACCATCTGCCACGCTCACGGTGGCCGTTCGCATATACACTTGACAATATGCGACACTCTCGCCGAAGAAGCGCACTAAGTCGCAGTCACGGCCGTCCAGCACGACCCGTCTTCTGGTTTCCTGATCCAAAGTGCCATCGCCACCCGCTATCGACGTGATAGAATTCGATTTCGATGATCAGTTGAACCTCTGGCCGAGGAACGTATGGCACGCATGGCCGAGGCCAAACTGAGTGAGCGGATCACCGCGGTCGCGAACTCACTGCTGCCTCCAGTGCACTCCGACCTGGACGCGAGGGACACGGACACAGTCATACTTGATGCTGCCGAGAAGCGCCTTTGCAAGCGTGAGCTTCACTCCCTCATGGACATGCGCGCTGAGGTGCATCGTACGCGCAAGCTGCAGAAACAGCAGTCCAAAGAGACCGGGGCCTTGCTCGACTTCAAGATGCATGCCCCGATGTCGCCTATGGGGTCTGCCGCTGCTCGTTGGCGGAGGCAAGGGGTGGACGAAGACAATCGTGCACCTCATCACGCACATGGTGCTGCAACGCCGCGATCGGAATTACGAGGTGCGCGTCCGCTCCTCGGGTGAGTACTTCCATGGGAGTCTAGCCATCATAATGTTCGTAATGTCATCATAGTCATCGAATAAAATGCCTGATCCATGGCGTCCAGCCAAACGATTGGATCTCGGTACATCGAGTGCTCACTCCTTGATCGTAGATCACCCCAGGGCGTTGTCAAGCAGGTACAAGCGCGATCAACAGTGCACACCCGCGTAGCTTAACTCAAATTCCGCCTGCCAAGTTCTCTGGAGTTCTGCCGCGGTAAGCGAAATTGTGTCTGATGAGTACCGTCTATGCTTACGTTGTATATGAGATCTAGATGCACTCCCCACACCGCACGATAGCCATGTGCTGATTCTGAGCTATGAATAGATGTTCGACTCTGGCGCACGGGTGGGGTGCGGCCTTCCCTAACCGCGACGAGCGGGTCAAGACTGAACTCGGGATTGCAGATGCTGACGACTGGATCACGAACGGTACTGGTGTGGGGGACGAAGCTGAAGAGGCAGATCGAGCAGGTGACGACAACACCGAATGTGCCGGAAACAACACAGTCGGGGTCAGCCCCGCTGGAAGTGGTGACAGCACCTCGCTGTCTTCAGCAGAATGTGTGGGCGCATGCGCACGCATGTGTTCTCAAGCTTCGGCACGGAGGCCGCAATGGAGGCACGCATATTCGTGGTGCTCACACCTACATGGTGGCGGAGGATGGACAGGAACATCCCCAATAGCTGTGGTTGTGCGTGTCTGCTCTTGATCTTCGACATGTTCTCACTCAGACGGCGGCGGCAGGACGTCAAGGCTCGGGAGGCGAACTTGCGGTGGTTCAACGAGGATCAGTCTGCACTCCCACCTCACTGTGCGACTTGATCAGGTGCGTCACCGTGGCCCGGTCTTTGTCTTGCGTCTTGGCTACTTCTGCTTCGGCATATGTGATACCATGTTGTTGGACGCGGTTGGCACTCTCGGCCTTGGACTCGTCACAATGGACGGCGGGCCATTGACAAAGCCGTGCACACTTTCGTTCACGGTACTGGTAGGGCGCCGCGAGGTTGATTTCGCACTCGGCTGCGGGTTTCACATTCTGGGAAATAACTGCAGGGCTGCCATGCAAGCGAAATTGGGTGCGATCGGAACGCACAAGCAGAACAGCCATGGAGATATTGCCCTGTTTAGTGGAGATATGCGGTGCATATACGTCTTTGTGGGAGACGGTGCTCGCGCGAAAGTCGCTCTTGGAAACCGGGTTGTGTCGGAAGGGTTAGCCGCAGGTGAGGCGAGATTATGGTGCCAGAGCTAACATAAAAGCAGGCCGCGCAAGAGGGACTTGCCAGGCCACCCGCCATCGTCTCCACACTCCTTTCCGAGTTGTCCATTCCTCCCTTTCTCTCCATCCCCGATGCGCGATACCCGCAACAACCATCTGTGAAGCCCTGGGCGACCCGTTGTATTGTACGTCTATTCCAAAATATTATTCTGTGCTATTCGTGTTTGTACTAACAGATGGTTATGACTTTCATGCTGCAGGAATCACCCACATGCCTCCGGAGGACGCGCCGACGTCCACCGTGAAGCGGTCGTCAGCAATGCTCCAGCGAGGTATGTCAGCATTGATAGGCATGTCGAGCAGCAGCAGCGCTAACGTCAATGTCATGACCAGCACCACGCTCCTCGGCCCGGGTCTGTTTGTCACAGAAGGGGAACAGCACAGGAAGCAGCGCAAGATGCTCACACCGGTCTTCTCAGTCGCCTATCTCCGTGGGATCATCCATGTGTTTTACGAGACATCTTACAAGGTGTGCATGTACTCTCTCCCATGGTTCGGCCCTTGCCCGAGTCTGGCTGACTGAGACGCGGTTGTGAAACCAGCTCCGCAATGCTCTAATCACAGATGTGGTGCCGGCACTGAGGAGGGCATGAGCTTGGTAAGGGCTCCTTCACCACCGTCATGAAGGCCTCTCCACAAGGAAGAGGATAAGTGGTACGCCGCGGCTGTCAAGATGATCCAGGCCAGCCGGCTCTGCCGTAACCTCACCAACACGAGCAGCGAAGCCGCCGCCGCCGAAGAAGTCAAGGCCACCCACAACTTTGCTCGCGAGATCAGCATCCTGGAATGCCTCCGAATATCTGCCGGCTCAAGGAGGTCTTTTTCGAGCCCTACAGCATCAGTGCGTACCCCCCGTCGTCGTGTCCGCCACATACTAAATGACCTTGATAGACCTCGTCTTGGAGTGGGTACCTGGTGGCGACCTGCTCGAATACATTCTCAAGAGAGGGCGTATGGGTGAGTGAATCTTGGATCGGGCTTCCTCCATTCAGCTGATTCCCCACGCAGCAGAGCCCGAGGCCCCGGCCCTGACGCGCCAGATCTGCGACGCACTTGCTGTGAGTTTTTGTTATTTCGTTCGCCTCGCATTGGCCTAACTTTGTCTCCAGTACGTACACAGTCTGGGAATCGCCCATCGGGACCTCAAGCCAGAGAATGTTTTGTTGAGCGCCGACAACCCGCCTGTTGTGAAGGTGGCCGACTTCGGTCTCGCGAAGGTCGTCGACAGTATGACAATGTTGCGGGTGCGTGCAGCGATACCCAGATATCAAGCCCACAGGCCTGACGCATGTCTACAGACCATGTATGGAACTCCCGCATACTGTGCACCCGACGCAGTGAACCAGGTCCCAGGCAATGAGGGCTAAGACCACCTCGTCGTTAGCTGGAGCGTAGGCGTCATTGTGTTCTCCATGTACGTATGCCACCATCTCCTCAACTTGCTGACGCCCGTTCCCCGTGCGGTCGAAGAGGCCCGCATCCTCCGCTCACAGTCCCCGTCGCTCCACAATGAATTGGCCAACAGCAACAGGTGAGTTCCTGATGTGGTATACTTTGACAATCGTCTTGCTGATAGCCGGTTATTTCATCTGTATGGGCACATACCAATCTCCGTCCGCAGTCCCCAAGAAGCACGTACGAAGAACGTGGCCGGACGGTACCCATTGTTCTCCATGAGACCGTCGCGATATCCGAGAGCCCGCCCTCAAATGATGGAATGAGGAGGGCAATCGATTCGGGTGTACTTGGGGCCTCCTACCCTCGAGAATCGGGCCGACGGAAGCCAGTTCCAGTCCGCGATGTTCAATCGTCCCCCTCTAGACACGATGGAATACGAACATTTGATACATTCTTCTCAACTTTGACCTATTGTCCGTCTAACGAGCATTGTCATCGTGTTTGCCAACTGGCGATTAAGAGAGAGATGTGTATATACACTGACGGCGAGCAACCGTGCAAAAGCCTCAAGAGATCATAACTCATCACCACACCGACATTCGCATCCCGCGATCGGACATGTACCGTGTGCACGAGACGCGGCTCCCCCTTCGCCATAGAACCACTCCAGGATATGCGATGCGTGCCCCCCGTGCCGACACGTCTGACAGAAGACCAGTGCCTCGTTCAGAGTATCTGTAGAACCACCATGAGAAGGCGGAACATGCATTCACACAGAAGAGAGTGAGAACGCACCACACGGGATGGCGGACAACGCGTTCGCTCCACGACCACTTTCCGGCGCGAGGTTCAGCGTCATAAGGCACACGGAGCAGCGCGGCAGCGGCTTGCTGCAATGCGGACACAACGTCGGCTGCACGAATCACGTCAGCACATCGGGCCAGCCAACGACACCTCAACTCACCCGTGGGTTGCCTTCCGAAGAGAACGGCGCCTCGATCGGTTTGCCGCAATAGTTGCACCGAAGCAGCACCTGCTTCGGCGCCCAGTCAATCGGCGACTGCATCTCCCCGTACTCCACCGCGTCCTTCACGACCTTCCCGCGCTCGATGTCAAGGTGGCACCGATGGTGGAACAGCCTCCAGCCGTCGAGCATGTCCCGGTACGTGTTCATCCACCGTCCCGCGCGCGGCTCCCGCGCCAGCGCAGGCGACAGCGCCGCCACGAGCGCAGCGGTCTGTACGTCGCCCGAGGTGTCGATGTACGCCTGCAGCAGGTCCATGCCCGCCGCCGTTGTGAGCCCGGTGACGAAGAGCCCGTGGATGTCGCCGTCGTGGATCGCGCGTTCCGCGATCCGCCTCAGATAGGACGAGACGTTCTTGTCCTCGAGGAACTGGAACGCAATGGCGAGACGTTCGCGGAGAGGCAGCGAATCCTCTTGGAGGACCTCGGCCCAATCGCGGACCGTGAGGTGTGTCAAGACCGCGCGGAGGTATGGGTCTTGGAGCCGCACGACCAGGCGCTCGCAATGCTGCACTAAATCCGGGTTGCGGGATGTATTGGACGTCAACGCAGCGACCATGCCTGACATCACGTGGAGGGACTCGTCTGATAACGTAGCGTTAAGTACAGGCTGTCCACGCTCACACTCAGGCGATCGGATCGTCACCTTTACTTCGCATCAGCATGTCGATGGCCTGCTTGTTCTGGTCGGTGAAGACGAGCCAGCACGCTGCTTGCGAATGCTTTCCCTCCCTCTCCCACCTTCGAATCGCGCGGGCAAGATCTTCCTGCCCCAAGCTCCACCCACAAAGCTCCAACGCAAATCGCCTCTGCGACAGTCGCGCAGTCGACACAGACGGCTTCCACACCTCCGAATTCCCATTCCTCGCATTCAGTTCATCGATCGCGCTCACAAACTCCTCTGGCAAAGACGGCGCAGCCGTCTGAGTTTGAGTCCGTCTGCGGCTGGTGTGCTTCGAGCTCGGACGGGGCGGAACCTCGAGATTGAGGGGCGTAAGGAGCGGCGAGGCGCTAGGCGCCGCGTCAAACAGCGCGCTGCGAACGGGAATGCGGGGAGTGGGCTGCCCGGAGGGCGGAGAGGGCCGGATGGGCCGGAATCCTTCCCAAATGCCGGTCAGGCCTTGGTACGCGAAGTTGTAGCCCTCGACGATGGGAGAGGGTGAGAAGATAAGGCGCTGCGAGTCTGAACGAAAAGTCAGGAGGCAAACAAAACGCGTTAGGTAGACGTTGACTAACGGTGTACCCATAGCCAAAGCTCGGACACCGTGGGGTCGTCTGGGGTCGTCGTGTGTGCGATGACGGAGTTGTACATGGGCTGCAGAAGAGTCACATTGATGTCAGTTGTATGGATGAAATATCGAGTACGATGCTCCTTACATCCGTTAAGCCATACGCCATTGTGGCGCGCCTCCGAATTAACATTGAGATGTCGGACTCGACGACCTGCTGTAGAGCCTTCACCGCCGGCGATTTCTTTACATGCTTCCCTCTCTCCTCCCCTTCGTCCAACGCCAACGTAATGGTCTTCGGCGTGGTTGGAGGGGCACTCCGTCCGCGGTCCCCATCATTGTCCCCACCGCGCCGCGAACGCTTCGGGATCTGCCCTCTGACGACAGCAGTGTGCTTGAATGGAAGCTCCCTTACGATCATCATGTTCTCCGGGATAGGCTCGCGGAGGCCCCTCCTGCCAGGGGACGGTCCTCCCATGTCGCTCGTGTGCGCCGGGCCCAACGCAGGGAAGCCATCCTCGTCGCCTCTTCCGAACGTTGCGGGGGAGCCAGGCCGCGGTGCGATGTAATACGACGACTCTCTTGACTGGAACCGCGGCGCTAGAGACCCATCCGTCTGGCGTTCGAGAGAGTACGCGCGCGAGCCAGGACGAGAAGGACGGCTAGCGAGAAGCTCCCAGGGTTCTCGAGGAGGCGTCAGGTCCGTGATTCCGGGAATGACGGTGTAGGAGCGTCCGATGCCGAGCGCAAGGTCGCCTCGGGAGCTCCACGGAGAGTGAACTGGTGTGTCGTGCACGGCGTACAACTCGAGGTCCCCGTCCTTGTTCACGAGCATAACGTCGGACGTGAGAGAATGAGGTTTCAAACTCGGGACAAGGGCAAATGAGGTGAATGGGCGGGAAAAGTTTTTCGCTATGCGGGCCGTTAGTGGGCTGTGAGACATACAGGTGTTGCGGTACTTACTTCTGCGCGTATCCGCAAGGACAAGGTGGTACGGAGAGGGCTCTCCCACTGCCGCAGGAGGCGACGACGGCCGATTCGCTGAAGAACCTGCACCAGCCCATGGCTTGACCCATGAAGTCTTGACCGCCTTCCCGCCTGAATGAGACGAATCGCGCGAGCGGCTACTTTCCGGAACGGGCTCGACGAACTGTGCTTGATGGATGTCCCAGAAGCGAACATGGCTGGCGTCCCGCTCGAGTGTTGCGAGCGTGCCTCTGCGCGTCGACGAGAACTCTACGTGCGCTAGAGGCACAACAGCCGTGGATGTTGTAGGCGCGCCCTTCCCTCGCGAACTAGACTGCGCGACCACCGCGCCATCCGTGCCGTCCGCAGAAGCATCCTTGGACGTGAACGTCAGGACAGGCTGGCTGAAGCGCCGAATATCCCATATCGAGACAATGCCCTCGCTGTAGCACGCCACACGGTGGGCGTCGAACGTATCCGTGGCGATGCCGTGAACTTTGCTCGCCGCCTTCGCAGGGGACGCGGTCGTGCGGGTGTCGAACAGCTGGAGCCACCGATGGGATATCCCGGCCAGCAGTAACTGGGGGTTCTTTGGAAGCCACGAAAGGGTAGAAACGACCTCCGCTGACGCGTAGTGTTGCATTGGGCGAGGATCAGCGCTAGGACGAACACCACCGTCGGCTCGTGAAGGGACCGTCTGGCTCTCGCTATCGCTGTCGGCATCAGGTGATGCGTTGAACGACAGCGTGGGTAATGCAGAGTGAATATCCCAGATTACGAGGCTAGGGTCGTTGCGGACCTTGTCAAGACCGACAGCAAGAAAACTGGGGTTCGCGGGAGAGAAACCAAGGGTGTTGCACGCACGCGTGTTACGAGCAGGAAGAGAAACAGTCGCACTGTTATGCGCATGCTTCGCGGCGTCGAAGCGCAGGAGGTCAACTCGGCCGTTGCTGAATCCAACCGCTATAAGGTCGTCTAAGACAGGATCGGACGACCAGGCGAAACACTGCAGGCGTGGAAGAAAAAGGAGCCATTGAGGTCTACGACTCGAAGGGGCTGCACAAACGGATGATTGACTGTATGCTCACCTTCATCTGGTTCAACTCCAGCTGCGACGCAACTTGCTTGATCTCCGAGGACTGTGGAATCCATTCGTAGAGGGTGATCTGGGTGCTGCCGCCGACAATGAACTTGTTCTGTCCGCGAGGATGCCAAATGAGACGTTTGTCTGATTGTGCGACCATGACGAAGGTTCTCTGAGGCTTAAGAAGCAAAACGAGTTGACAAACGTAGTTCCCAAAAATCAAGATATATGCTCACCGTGTCTCTATTACAGCGTGGTCAGTCTTCAGGCCACGAGACGACTGTGAGTAGGCTGCATTATTGAAGGTGCAGGTCGAGAAGAGTATGACGGCTGACAGCTTGGCTGGGAGTAGTGAGTTCGTCGTTGCGTGCAGCCTCGCCAACGATGGGCAGACGAAAGCGAGAAGGAATTGGAAGCGAGCTGGCTGTAGGCTTCGAGCATCGGAACGTGGGAAAAGTGTCACCAGTCCCGACGTTCGAATGCGCTCCCAGCAGTGGTCGAGACGGCGAGTGTGGCGGTGGGCTGGTCGTGCGATGGTCGACGTCCGAGTCTGAGCTTTGCGTGGGGCGAGATCGGGGCCTGTCACACACGCGCGTGCGGTGACATGTCGCGTCCCGCGCAGATCGCGATCTCGCTTCGCTTGGCACACAGAAACTGACCGGGACAAGCCCTTGACTCTGTCACTGCACTGGACGACGAACTAGGTACAGGTATGGTGAGCTAGGTACAGGGTAAGGCAAACTACGTACAGGTATGGCGAACTAGGTACAAGGTAAGTCTAGCTGGGTACACCGGACGACGAACTAGGTACAGGTATAGCGAACTAGGTACAGGTAAGGCGCACTAGGTATACGGGGAGCTCACTAGGGACAGGTACGGCCAACTACGTACACGGGAAGCTGACCAGGTACACCGGAAGGCGAACTACGTACAGGGAAGCTCACTATTACTCTACTAACCCCACGGCGAGTTTCTAGGACTACGACTACAAGCAAGTAAATGTATACAAGCAAGGATTGAACTCGTCGAGCTCCTCAGCTCTTCAAGTCCATCGGTATCAACTACTCTACTGTACACAAGTGAGTCTCCCGTCGATCCCGATCCGCAAACGACACTTACCCCAGCCTCGCCGTCCATCATAATCGGACATCCAACCTTTGGCCGGTCGAGAACGTCGCCTTCGAACTCATCGTGGAGTTTCTGCGCCGCCTGCCGTCAGCAAAACCATTTCCACGCCACACAACGCCGCTTACTGAGTCTTGCGCCTCCAGAAGCCGACCTTGCATATGGCATCGGCAATACAGCTCTCGCCCGTGCCGAGGATTCCATCGATAGACAACGTCCCCCCAACCGCGTCGCGGGCTTCCCCACGGCCGTATCCCACCCTATTCTCCATTTTCGACGCATACTTACGCCCTGTACAGCCCGGAAACGCAAGCTGCTCGCCGCTGCGGCTGCCGCCATCACCTCGTCGTTCGTCTGTGAAGACAGCATGAGCGAGACGAGCGTCGCGAACCCTTGGTTCTGCCAACAATTTCGCCTGTCAGCAACGGAACGTCCGCGAGAAGCAGCGCGAGAGCGATACCTTCGGCTCAGTCTCGCTTGATGGTGTCGTACGTCTCGCGCCAGCGTGCAGGCGCAGGGTGCGGCGTCTCGAGCGCGGTTGGCATGGCCTTCGGTTTGCGAGGAGAGGCGGACCGTTTGGGTTTAGGGAGTTCCGCCGCAAGTCCTGAGGTGGACGAGCTAGCGACATCGTCGTCGTCTCCTGCGTTCACAAGCACCTCGGCCCTAGCTACCTTCCGAGGGGCTGGTGGCGCAGCCGAGTCTGTGTCTCCGTCACAAGATTCCGGGGCCTTCGAGCGCGAGGGAGGTTGTTGGGAGGAATTCGAACTTGTCGGTGCGGGGCCTGAGGTCGAGGTGACTGTTAGCCTCTTTGAGCGTCGCACTGTCGTTCCTGATGCCAAGTCATCTGGGTCGAAGAGGGTGAGGAGCCGAAGGTTAACGCGGAAAGGCGATCGCGGTGACAGGGCGGACGAACGTGGGTGTGAGACGAGAGGAGCAGCCCGGAGCGGAAGAGGGGGAGCGGGAGCTCGGTGCCGCCGTCGCCGTCGTATTTTGTCCATGTACCGCTCGGGATCGAGAGCGGGACGGGAGTCGGTCGAGCGAGGACCATGACCTGCCACCTTTGCTCCCCCCAAAGCAGCTTCAACAACAGCACCGGCAGAGGCCGCCGAACGACCTGCGCGTGGATGTATTGCAACGGAGCATGGCGCCGGCCCGGGAGAGCGACGGCACGCCCTAGCAGTCGCCGGTGGAGCGGACGTCGCATGCGACGTTCATGGGCTCTTCCGGCCTTGGACGAAAGGGGGCACGCGACAGCGGGGACTCGAATGCGGCTGCGAACGGCAATGGTAATGGTAACCGTATGGCACGCATTACGGTCACCGCCGCGCCGAGCGACGGCGGGGAGGCATCCAGGCGGAGGCTGCAGGATGCAATGGGAGCAGCGGGGCTTGGACCCCGTGACGCTCGAAATCGGGCTGGTAAAGAGCCAGTTGGGCGTGTTTGACGAGCAGATGAGCGAGTGCGCGAGCTTGAAGCAGAACCTGGACGCGATGAATGTGAGTCGTCTGCTTGGATTGCCATTTTGCGCCTGGGATCGTACATGAGGATACCCCGTGGGGGCCTGACACTGCGAGCGAGCGACGGATGCAAATTCGCCGGACTTGCACAGACCAATGTCGTCGTAGCCGGCCTTGCGGATTCGTCCGCTTACAGCGCGACTATTTGCAAGAATAATGGTCAGAATCAAGTTGAGTCGGATGACAGTATGCGCACGAACCATCATACATGGCAACAATCGCTCGAACCTTGAATAGTCGGCCACCGTTGCCACGGAAGCCTTCTTCTTCCTGATCAACCCTCCAGCGACCGTGACCGAGCCGGAGAGTCGGAGAGCAATCTTCGAACAATGCGCGGGGGAAGTGGTCTGGGAGCAGTGTGTGCCAGAAAGGCCGACGGAAGGCCGGGACGGAGTGCGGGCCCGGGCATCCGGGAGCCAGAGGCCTGAGAGCCTCGAGCGAGCTCGCAATCGCTGCTCGCTGCTCGCTGCTCGACTGCTCGACAGCTGCAGAGCCATGTCCAACGGTACGACGCGGACAACTCCGAGACGTTCTGCGGAAGATCACGCTCATCCGCGCGACCGGGCCGGGAGACTTTAAAAGGCACAGCCCAGGGGAGCTCGACAGCAGCGTCCGATAACGACTCGGAGGAGGGCTCGAAGAGGACTAAGGGAAAATGGGTGGGACGAAAATAAATTAACGTGCCCTATAGTTTACATATAGGCATGGCTCACCTGCGCATATACTCGCCGGGATCACCCCCAATCGACACTACACCGAATCCGAATAGAGTCGTCTGAGGGAAAGTACTACGCGGGACTGTAAGCGAAGCATGGAGGGTGGTGAGCTCTTGCATCATGCGCTCGTTCTGGTCCTGCTTGTCGGCGTAGACGGTCTCAGCATGCTGGCGGGTTGCAGGAGATGGGAGCGGAGAGAAGAGAGAGATGTGTCGAACGTCCAAAGCAGTGCCCGCAAACTGCCGAGAACAAATCAGTCCAAGCGCTTGGGCTGCAATCAACTTGCAATCGACTCACCGGATGGCCAACGGCGGATACGCCTCCTCCACAAGCTTGATCTCATCCTCGGTCAGCTTCGCACCGAGCTGTGAGTGAGCCCAGGATGTCCTCGAGGTTCGCAAGGCTGGTCGTGTCGATGAGGAACGTGCGGCTTCGAGTGGACAACAAGAATGTGAGGAGGATGCGTAGCGGGGCAGGCACTGCTGGTAATGGGGGTGGAGAGCGGTGGCGGCGGCGGTAGCGTGGACTGGGAGCTGAGGTGAGTGGTTGTGGGCATGGCTGTTTGAAAGGTACGCTGGATGAGGAGAGTTTGATGGTCAGCGATAATTAATAGCATAGCGGAGTTGTGGGTGAATGAAAATGTACCAAAAGACTGTACAGCCAGGCGCGGCTACGGTCATCCTCATGGTCGCTGCGGGGCCGCTGGGCAGGCGGCGGTGCGCCTGGGCAGGAGAGAGGGCTGTTGCAGTCCGCATCTATGCTGCTGGCATGGGGACGCACGCGACTAGGTGTTGCACTCGGCGGTGGGGGCAGGGGATGGAGGGGAAGTGCTGAGAGGAGCTGAGTGTATGTGAGGGGAGGTGCGGGAGACATGAGCGCATGCGGATGGGATCTGGAGGAGTTGGATGGTGGAATGGACGGTGTTGGGGACGTCTTTGAGGTACTGCTGGTAATGGGGGTGGAGATGGGAAGGGGTAGAATGGGCGGGTGGGCGAGTGACAGGACGGATGGACAGCGTAAATTGTTTACTCTGACATCTGCCCACTAATACCCAAGTCAGTTACGCGAGAGATATTATAGTGATATGTGAAATGCACCGGCAGCGCGGACGCGGAGGCCATCTTCGCTATGGACCCTGACAACAAAATTGGATTTGTGACTGATAAAATTTTCGGCATGTTCCTGAGCTCGAACTGCAACAAATGGGATGATTTTCGGCTGGAATTTTCAGAGTACTCTGTGTTTCGTGGATCGGCAGGATGTCAGTACAATGTACACCACTGGGCGAGTGGCTCACCTGTCGAGGTTGGGTGGTTCTGTTGCAGAGGAGAACTGGTCAATGGAAGTTCTCGAAGTTCCGCAGCTTCCCCGAATGGTTTCGTGTTCTGATACGTCGGCAATGAAGGTTAAAGTCACCATCAAGTGCGAGCAGGCGGACTCAAGACGCACCGCGCCACCACGCTGGAGACGCCCACACCTGCCATTCTAGGCAGCCCCATCGTGAATCATGCGTCATTCCCTCGGCTTGCTCTTGACCACCACAACCGCTCCACCATCTGCCACGCTCACGGTGGCCGTTCGCATATACACTTGACAATATGCGACACTCTCGCCGAAGAAGCGCACTAAGTCGCAGTCACGGCCGTCCAGCACGACCCGTCTTCTGGTTTCCTGATCCAAAGTGCCATCGCCACCCGCTATCGACGTGATAGAATTCGATTTCGATGATCAGTTGAACCTCTGGCCGAGGAACGTATGGCACGCATGGCCGAGGCCAAACTGAGTGAGCGGATCACCGCGGTCGCGAACTCACTGCTGCCTCCAGTGCACTCCGACCTGGACGCGAGGGACACGGACACAGTCATACTTGATGCTGCCGAGAAGCGCCTTTGCAAGCGTGAGCTTCACTCCCTCATGGACATGCGCGCTGAGGTGCATCGTACGCGCAAGCTGCAGAAACAGCAGTCCAAAGAGACCGGGGCCTTGCTCGACTTCAAGATGCATGCCCCGATGTCGCCTATGGGGTCTGCCGCTGCTCGTTGGCGGAGGCAAGGGGTGGACGAAGACAATCGTGCACCTCATCACGCACATGGTGCTGCAACGCCGCGATCGGAATTACGAGGTGCGCGTCCGCTCCTCGGGTGAGTACTTCCATGGGAGTCTAGCCATCATAATGTTCGTAATGTCATCATAGTCATCGAATAAAATGCCTGATCCATGGCGTCCAGCCAAACGATTGGATCTCGGTACATCGAGTGCTCACTCCTTGATCGTAGATCACCCCAGGGCGTTGTCAAGCAGGTACAAGCGCGATCAACAGTGCACACCCGCGTAGCTTAACTCAAATTCCGCCTGCCAAGTTCTCTGGAGTTCTGCCGCGGTAAGCGAAATTGTGTCTGATGAGTACCGTCTATGCTTACGTTGTATATGAGATCTAGATGCACTCCCCACACCGCACGATAGCCATGTGCTGATTCTGA
This sequence comes from Sanguinoderma infundibulare, assembly GCA_032821775.1. NCBI lineage: Eukaryota > Fungi > Basidiomycota > Agaricomycetes > Polyporales > Polyporaceae > Sanguinoderma > Sanguinoderma infundibulare. The sequence continues at coordinate 274,064 of JAVLRN010000018.1, read as the reverse complement.
GCTATGAATAGATGTTCGACTCTGGCGCACGGGTGGGGTGCGGCCTTCCCTAACCGCGACGAGCGGGTCAAGACTGAACTCGGGATTGCAGATGCTGACGACTGGATCACGAACGGTACTGGTGTGGGGGACGAAGCTGAAGAGGCAGATCGAGCAGGTGACGACAACACCGAATGTGCCGGAAACAACACAGTCGGGGTCAGCCCCGCTGGAAGTGGTGACAGCACCTCGCTGTCTTCAGCAGAATGTGTGGGCGCATGCGCACGCATGTGTTCTCAAGCTTCGGCACGGAGGCCGCAATGGAGGCACGCATATTCGTGGTGCTCACACCTACATGGTGGCGGAGGATGGACAGGAACATCCCCAATAGCTGTGGTTGTGCGTGTCTGCTCTTGATCTTCGACATGTTCTCACTCAGACGGCGGCGGCAGGACGTCAAGGCTCGGGAGGCGAACTTGCGGTGGTTCAACGAGGATCAGTCTGCACTCCCACCTCACTGTGCGACTTGATCAGGTGCGTCACCGTGGCCCGGTCTTTGTCTTGCGTCTTGGCTACTTCTGCTTCGGCATATGTGATACCATGTTGTTGGACGCGGTTGGCACTCTCGGCCTTGGACTCGTCACAATGGACGGCGGGCCATTGACAAAGCCGTGCACACTTTCGTTCACGGTACTGGTAGGGCGCCGCGAGGTTGATTTCGCACTCGGCTGCGGGTTTCACATTCTGGGAAATAACTGCAGGGCTGCCATGCAAGCGAAATTGGGTGCGATCGGAACGCACAAGCAGAACAGCCATGGAGATATTGCCCTGTTTAGTGGAGATATGCGGTGCATATACGTCTTTGTGGGAGACGGTGCTCGCGCGAAAGTCGCTCTTGGAAACCGGGTTGTGTCGGAAGGGTTAGCCGCAGGTGAGGCGAGATTATGGTGCCAGAGCTAACATAAAAGCAGGCCGCGCAAGAGGGACTTGCCAGGCCACCCGCCATCGTCTCCACACTCCTTTCCGAGTTGTCCATTCCTCCCTTTCTCTCCATCCCCGATGCGCGATACCCGCAACAACCATCTGTGAAGCCCTGGGCGACCCGTTGTATTGTACGTCTATTCCAAAATATTATTCTGTGCTATTCGTGTTTGTACTAACAGATGGTTATGACTTTCATGCTGCAGGAATCACCCACATGCCTCCGGAGGACGCGCCGACGTCCACCGTGAAGCGGTCGTCAGCAATGCTCCAGCGAGGTATGTCAGCATTGATAGGCATGTCGAGCAGCAGCAGCGCTAACGTCAATGTCATGACCAGCACCACGCTCCTCGGCCCGGGTCTGTTTGTCACAGAAGGGGAACAGCACAGGAAGCAGCGCAAGATGCTCACACCGGTCTTCTCAGTCGCCTATCTCCGTGGGATCATCCATGTGTTTTACGAGACATCTTACAAGGTGTGCATGTACTCTCTCCCATGGTTCGGCCCTTGCCCGAGTCTGGCTGACTGAGACGCGGTTGTGAAACCAGCTCCGCAATGCTCTAATCACAGATGTGGTGCCGGCACTGAGGAGGGCATGAGCTTGGTAAGGGCTCCTTCACCACCGTCATGAAGGCCTCTCCACAAGGAAGAGGATAAGTGGTACGCCGCGGCTGTCAAGATGATCCAGGCCAGCCGGCTCTGCCGTAACCTCACCAACACGAGCAGCGAAGCCGCCGCCGCCGAAGAAGTCAAGGCCACCCACAACTTTGCTCGCGAGATCAGCATCCTGGAATGCCTCCGAATATCTGCCGGCTCAAGGAGGTCTTTTTCGAGCCCTACAGCATCAGTGCGTACCCCCCGTCGTCGTGTCCGCCACATACTAAATGACCTTGATAGACCTCGTCTTGGAGTGGGTACCTGGTGGCGACCTGCTCGAATACATTCTCAAGAGAGGGCGTATGGGTGAGTGAATCTTGGATCGGGCTTCCTCCATTCAGCTGATTCCCCACGCAGCAGAGCCCGAGGCCCCGGCCCTGACGCGCCAGATCTGCGACGCACTTGCTGTGAGTTTTTGTTATTTCGTTCGCCTCGCATTGGCCTAACTTTGTCTCCAGTACGTACACAGTCTGGGAATCGCCCATCGGGACCTCAAGCCAGAGAATGTTTTGTTGAGCGCCGACAACCCGCCTGTTGTGAAGGTGGCCGACTTCGGTCTCGCGAAGGTCGTCGACAGTATGACAATGTTGCGGGTGCGTGCAGCGATACCCAGATATCAAGCCCACAGGCCTGACGCATGTCTACAGACCATGTATGGAACTCCCGCATACTGTGCACCCGACGCAGTGAACCAGGTCCCAGGCAATGAGGGCTAAGACCACCTCGTCGTTAGCTGGAGCGTAGGCGTCATTGTGTTCTCCATGTACGTATGCCACCATCTCCTCAACTTGCTGACGCCCGTTCCCCGTGCGGTCGAAGAGGCCCGCATCCTCCGCTCACAGTCCCCGTCGCTCCACAATGAATTGGCCAACAGCAACAGGTGAGTTCCTGATGTGGTATACTTTGACAATCGTCTTGCTGATAGCCGGTTATTTCATCTGTATGGGCACATACCAATCTCCGTCCGCAGTCCCCAAGAAGCACGTACGAAGAACGTGGCCGGACGGTACCCATTGTTCTCCATGAGACCGTCGCGATATCCGAGAGCCCGCCCTCAAATGATGGAATGAGGAGGGCAATCGATTCGGGTGTACTTGGGGCCTCCTACCCTCGAGAATCGGGCCGACGGAAGCCAGTTCCAGTCCGCGATGTTCAATCGTCCCCCTCTAGACACGATGGAATACGAACATTTGATACATTCTTCTCAACTTTGACCTATTGTCCGTCTAACGAGCATTGTCATCGTGTTTGCCAACTGGCGATTAAGAGAGAGATGTGTATATACACTGACGGCGAGCAACCGTGCAAAAGCCTCAAGAGATCATAACTCATCACCACACCGACATTCGCATCCCGCGATCGGACATGTACCGTGTGCACGAGACGCGGCTCCCCCTTCGCCATAGAACCACTCCAGGATATGCGATGCGTGCCCCCCGTGCCGACACGTCTGACAGAAGACCAGTGCCTCGTTCAGAGTATCTGTAGAACCACCATGAGAAGGCGGAACATGCATTCACACAGAAGAGAGTGAGAACGCACCACACGGGATGGCGGACAACGCGTTCGCTCCACGACCACTTTCCGGCGCGAGGTTCAGCGTCATAAGGCACACGGAGCAGCGCGGCAGCGGCTTGCTGCAATGCGGACACAACGTCGGCTGCACGAATCACGTCAGCACATCGGGCCAGCCAACGACACCTCAACTCACCCGTGGGTTGCCTTCCGAAGAGAACGGCGCCTCGATCGGTTTGCCGCAATAGTTGCACCGAAGCAGCACCTGCTTCGGCGCCCAGTCAATCGGCGACTGCATCTCCCCGTACTCCACCGCGTCCTTCACGACCTTCCCGCGCTCGATGTCAAGGTGGCACCGATGGTGGAACAGCCTCCAGCCGTCGAGCATGTCCCGGTACGTGTTCATCCACCGTCCCGCGCGCGGCTCCCGCGCCAGCGCAGGCGACAGCGCCGCCACGAGCGCAGCGGTCTGTACGTCGCCCGAGGTGTCGATGTACGCCTGCAGCAGGTCCATGCCCGCCGCCGTTGTGAGCCCGGTGACGAAGAGCCCGTGGATGTCGCCGTCGTGGATCGCGCGTTCCGCGATCCGCCTCAGATAGGACGAGACGTTCTTGTCCTCGAGGAACTGGAACGCAATGGCGAGACGTTCGCGGAGAGGCAGCGAATCCTCTTGGAGGACCTCGGCCCAATCGCGGACCGTGAGGTGTGTCAAGACCGCGCGGAGGTATGGGTCTTGGAGCCGCACGACCAGGCGCTCGCAATGCTGCACTAAATCCGGGTTGCGGGATGTATTGGACGTCAACGCAGCGACCATGCCTGACATCACGTGGAGGGACTCGTCTGATAACGTAGCGTTAAGTACAGGCTGTCCACGCTCACACTCAGGCGATCGGATCGTCACCTTTACTTCGCATCAGCATGTCGATGGCCTGCTTGTTCTGGTCGGTGAAGACGAGCCAGCACGCTGCTTGCGAATGCTTTCCCTCCCTCTCCCACCTTCGAATCGCGCGGGCAAGATCTTCCTGCCCCAAGCTCCACCCACAAAGCTGCAACGCAAATCGCCTCTGCGACAGTCGCGCAGTCGACACAGACGGCTTCCACACCTCCGAATTCCCATTCCTCGCATTCAGTTCATCGATCGCGCTCACAAACTCCTCTGGCAAAGACGGCGCAGCCGTCTGAGTTTGAGTCCGTCTGCGGCTGGTGTGCTTCGAGCTCGGACGGGGCGGAACCTCGAGATTGAGGGGCGTAAGGAGCGGCGAGGCGCTAGGCGCCGCGTCGAACAGCGCGCTGCGAACGGGAATGCGGGGCGTGGGCTGCCCGGAGGGCGGAGAGGGCCGGATGGGCCGGAATCCTTCCCAAATGCCGGTCAGGCCTTGGTACGCGAAGTTGTAGCCCTCGACGATGGGAGAGGGTGAGAAGATAAGGCGCTGCGAGTCTGAACGAAAAGTCAGGAGGCAAACAAAACGCGTTAGGTAGACGTTGACTAACGGTGTACCCATAGCCAAAGCTCGGACACCGTGGGGTCGTCCGGGGTCGTCGTGTGTGCAATGACGGAGTTGTACATGGGCTGCAGAAGAGTCACATCGATGTCAGTTGTATGGATGAAATACCGAGTACGATGCTCCTCACATCCGTTAAGCCGTACACTATTGTCGCACGCCTCCGGATTAACATCGAGATGTCGGACTCAACGACCTGCTGTAGAGCCTTCACCGCTGACGATTTCTTTACATGCTTCCCTCTCCCCTCCCCTTCGCCCAACGCCAACGTAATGGTCCTCGGCGTGGTCGGAGGCGCACTCCGTCCACGGTCCCCATCATTGTCCCCGCCGCGCCGCGAACGCTTCGGGATCTGCCCTCTGATGACAGCAGTGTGCTCGAATGGAAGCTCCCTTACGATCATCATGTTTTCCGGCATAGGCTCGCGGAGGCCCCTCCTGCCAGGAGACGGTCCTCCCACGTCGCTCATGTGCGCCGGGCCCAACGCGGGGAAGCCATCCTCGTCGCCTCTTCCGAACGTTGCGGGGAAGCCAGGCCGCGGTGCGATGTAATACGATGACTCCCTTGACCGGAAGCGCGGCGCTAGAGACCCATCCGCCTGGCGTTCGAGAGAGTACGCGCGCGAGCCGGGACGAGAAGGACGGCTGGCGAGAAGCTCCCAGGGTTCTCGAGGAGGCGTCAGGTCCGTGATTCCGGGAATGACCGTGTAGGAGCAGCCGATGCCGAGCGCAAGGTCGCCTCGGGAGCTCCATGGAGAGTGAACTGGTGTGTCGTGCACGGCGTACAGCTCCAGGTCCCCGTCCTTGTTCACGAACATAACGTCGGACGTGAGAGAATGAGGTTTCAAACTCGGGACAAGGGCAAATGAGGTGAATGGGCGGGAAAAGTTTTTCGCTATCCGGGCCATTAGTGGGCCGTGAGACATACAGGGGTCGCGGTACTCACTTCTGCGCGTATCCGCAAGGACAAGGTGGTACGGAGAGGGCTCTCCCGCTGCCGCAGGAGGCGACGATGGCCGATTCGCTGAAGAACCTGCACCAGCCCATGGCTTTACCCATGAAGTCTTGACCGCCTTCCCGCCTGAATGAGACGAATCGTGCGAGCGACTACTTTCTGGAACGGGCTCGACGAACTGTGCTTGATGGATGTCCCAGAAGCGAACATGGCTGGCGTCCCGCTCGAGCGTTGCGAGCGTGCCTCTGCGCGTCGACGAGAACTCTACGTGCGCTAGAGGCACAACAGCCGTGGATGGTGTAGGCGCGCCCTTCCCTCGCGAACTAGACTGCGCGACCACCGCGCCATCCGTGCCGTCCGCAGAAGCATCCTTGGACGTGAACGTCAGGACAGGCTGGCTGAAGCGCCGAATATCCCATATCGAGACAATGCCCTCGCTGTAGCACGCCACACGGTGGGCGTCGAACGGATCCGTGGCGATGCCGTGAACTTTGCTCGCCGCCTTCGCAGGGGACGCGGTCGTGCGGGTGTCGAACAGCTGGAGCCACCGATGGGATATCCCGGCCAGCAGTAACTGGGGGTTCTTCGGAAGCCAGGAAAGGGTAGAAACGACCTCCGCTGACGCGTAGTGTTGCATTGAGCGAGGATCAGTGCTACGACGAACACCACCGTCGGCTCGTGAAGGGACCGTCTGGCTCTCGCTATCGCTGTCGGCATCAGGTGATGCGTTGAACGACAGCGTGGGTAATGCAGAGTGAATATCCCAGATTACGAGGCTAGGATCGTTGCGGACCTTGTCAAGACCGACAGCAAGAAAACTGGGGTTCGCGGGAGAGAAACCAAGGGTGTTGCACGCACGCGTGTTACGAGCAGGAAGAGAAACAGTCGCACTGTTATGCGCATGCTTCGCGGCGTCGAAGCGCAGGAGGTCAACTCGGCCGTTGCTGAATCCAACCGCTATAAGGTCGTCTAAGACAGGATCGGACGACCAGGCGAAACACTGCAGGCGTGGAAGAAAAAGGAGCCATTGAGGTCTACGACTCGAAGGGGCTGCACAAACGGATGATTGACTGTATGCTCACCTTCATCTGGTTCAACTCCAGCTGCGACGCAACTTGCTTGATCTCCGAGGACTGTGGAATCCATTCGTACAGGGTGATCTGGGTGCTGCCGCCGACAATGAACTTGTTCTGTCCGCGAGGATGCCAAATGAGACGTTTGTCTGATTGTGCGACCATGACGAATGTCCTCTGAGGCTTAAGAAGCAAAACGAGTTGACAAACGTAGTTCTCAAAAATCAAGATATATGCTCACCGTGTCTCTATTACAGCGTGGTCAGTCTTAAGGCCACGAGACGACTGTGACTAGTCTGCATTATTGAAAGCGCAAGTCGAAAGGAGTATGACGGCTGACAGCTTGGGTGGGAGTAGTGAGTTCGTCGGTGCGTGCAGCGTCGCCAACGATGGGCAGATGAAACCGAGAAGGAATCGGAAGCGAGCTGGCTGTAGGCTTCGAGCATCGGAACGTGGGAAAAGTGTCACCAGTCCCGACGTTCGAATGCTCTCCCAGCAGTGGTCGAGACGGCGAGTGTGGCGGTGGGCTGGTCGTGCGATGGTCGACGTCCGAGTCTGAGCTTTGCGTGGGGCGAGATCGGGGCCTGTCACACACGCGCGTGCGGTGACATGTCGCGTCCCGCGCAGATCGCGATCTCGCTTCGCTTGGCACACAGAAACTGACCGGGACAAGCCCTTGACTCTGTCACTGCACTGGATGGCGAACTAGGTACAAGGTAAGTCTAGCTGGGTACACCGGACGACGAACTAGGTACAGGTAAGGCGCACTAGGTATACGGGGAGCTCACTAGGGACAGGTATGGCCAACTATGTACACGGGAAGCTGACTAGGAGCACTGGAAGGCGAACTAAGTACACGGGAAGCTCGCTAGGTCCACCGGAAGCTCACGGGGTACTTACTCTACTAACACACGGCGAGTTTCTAGGACTACGACTACGAGCAAGTAAATGTCTTCAGCCAAGGATTGAACTCGTCGAGCTCCTCAGCTCTTCAAGTCCATCGGTATCAACGATTCTCGTGTACACTACAGACTCTCGATGTGTGTTCGAAATTTCAATTCGGTCCCCAGACGACACTTACTCCTTTAAATCACAAGATATCATCATCCTTGCCGTCAATCCAGAGTCGACGGTTTCGCGGTAATCAAAATGGACGCAGCCTGCAAACGAATACATCAAGACATGCTCGTGCAAAGACCCGATTACGGAAAAACCTTACTGACTGTGTTCTGGCCATTGCAGCAGTTGAAGCCCGATCCGTAGCCCCGACGACGCGCGGCACCCGCCCGGCCTGAACCTCCGCAGGCAGTCGCAGTGCTGGGATGAGAGGAGCAGCCCGGAGCGGAAGAGAGGGAGCGGGAGCTCGGTGCCGCCGTCGCCGTCGCATTTTGTCGACGTGCCGCACGGGATCGAGAGCGGGACAGACACGGAGGAGAGCGGGCTCGAGAACGGGAGCAGGCCGAGGCGAGGACCATGACCTGCCGCCTTCGCCCCCCCAAAAGCAGCTTCAGCAACAGCACCGGCAGAGGCGGCCAAACGACCTGCGCGTGGATGTATCGCAACGGAGCGTGACGCCGGCCGGGGAGAGCGAGGGCACGCCCGAGTCGTCGCTGGTGGAGCGAACATCGCACGCGACGTTCATCGCACCTGCACTCCCGCAGATCCGGATATCGATGGGTGGGTGCGACTTTGAGGACTGTATCAAGACAATGGGCTCTTCCAGCCTAGCTGGGAAGACGTTCACCGATGCCGACAACGACGAGCACAACAAGGATGAGGACAGGTCCGGGCAGAGGCTCGATTCGACGCTCACACCGCCAGACTCGGCGGGGGCGCCGATGACCCCTAAGAGCGATATCACGGTGTTGGGCTCGTCGGCGGCGGCGGAGACGCCGATGCGGCGCGTGGACGAGAATAACGACGCGACGAGCCCGTCGTCGTCGTCGGAGCACGACTACTTTGATAGGCCCCGTGCGCGGCTAGACACGGTACACCGCGTTGGGATGCCGCCTTTCAACGCCCGATTTGGATGGATGGGCGCACGCGACAGGGGGGACTCGAACGCGACTGCGAACGGCAACGGTGATGGTAACCGTATGGCACGCATTACGGTCCCCGCCGCGCCGAGCAACGGCGGGGAGGCATTGAGGTGGAGGCAGCAGGACGCAGTGGGAGCAGCAGAGCAGCGGGGCTTGGACCACGTGACACTCGAAATCGCGCTGGTAAAGAGCCTGTTGGGCGTGTTTGACGAGCAGATGAGCGAGTACGCGAGCTTGAAGCAGAACCTGGATGGGGTGAAGGTGAGTCGTCGGCTTGGATTGCCATTTTGCGCCTGGGACCGTACATGAGGATACCCCGTGGGGGCCTGATAACTTGAGCGAGCGACGGATGCAAGTTCCCCAGACTTGCACGGACCAATGTCGTCGTAGCCGGCCTTGCGGATTCGTCCGCCTACGGTACGACTATCTGCAAGAATAACGGTCAGAATGAAATTGAGTCGGATGACAGTATGCGCACGAACCATCATACATGGCGACAATCGCTCGAACCTCGAATAGTCGGCCACCGTTGCCACGGAAGCCTTCTTCTTCCTGATCAACCCTCCAGCGACCATGACCGAGCCGGAGAGTCAGAGAGCAATCTCCCAACACGGCCAATGACGCACGGAATTGACCGATAAGCTTTGACCCGGAAAGGCGGTCGCGGCGGCAGGGAGTAAAGGTTGGAAATCCGTAACCAGGTCCGAGAGTGAGGGACAAATTGAACGGGGAGTCGAAGGGCGAGGCAATCACCGAAAGATAGGCGAGGGGCTGAAGCGTTAATGCTGGAAGGCGATCGCGGAGACTGAGCCGACAAAAGGTGGGTGCGGGGAGCACGAAACTCACACGTCGACATTGAACCCCAACTATGATATGGAGGAGAGGGGTCGCGTCAGAGGAGGACCGTACATGAGGATACCCCGTGGGGGCCTGACACTGGGAGCGAGCGACGTGTACAAGGTCGCCGGACTTGCATCAACCAATGTCGTCGTAGCCGACCTTGTGTACATCCGCCTGCTCGTCCGTGTACGGGACAACTCTCTGCAAAAAAGAATGGTCAGAATCAAGCTAATCCGGACGACATCATGCACGAACCATCGTAGATGACGGCAATCGCCCGGACCTCAAACAGATATGGCCACCATTGCCAGGGGAGCCGCCTTCTTCCTCATCAACCCTCCAGCAACCACGATAAAGCCGGAGAGTCGGAGAGCAATCTTCGAACAATGGGCGGGGGAAGTGGCCTGGGAGCGGTGTGTGGCAGAAAGGCCGACGGAAGGCCGGGACGGAGTGTGGGCCCGGGGATCCGGGGGCCAGGGGCCAGAGAGCCTCAAGCAAGCTCGCAATCGCTGCTCGCTGCTCGCTGCTCGACTGCTCGACACCCGCAGAGCCACGTCCAACGGCTCGGACGCGGACAACTCCGAGACGTTCTGCGGAAGATCGCGGTCATCCACGCGACCGGGCCGGGAGATTGAAAAAGCATGGCCCAGGGGAGCTCGACAGCGGCCTCCGATAACAACTCTGAGGAGGGCCCCAAGAAAACTAAAGGAAATGAGTGGAATGAGGATAAGTTCATGTGCCCTAGAGTTTAAAAATAGGAACCACTCACCTGCGCATATACTCGCCGGGATCACACCCCTCGAATCCGAATCCGAGCCATCCGAGGGAAAGCACTACGCGGGACTGTAAGCGAAGCATGGAGGGTGGTGAGCTCCTGCATCATGCGCTCGTTCTGGTCCTGCTTGTCAGCGCAGATGGTCTCAGCATGCTGGCATATGGTGGCAGGTTGCAGGCGATGGGAGTGGAGAGACGAGAGTCGAACGTCCAAAGCGGTGCCCGCAAACTGCCGAGAATAGATCAGTCCAAGCGCTCGAGGGTCAAAAATGGGCTGCAATCGACTTGCAATCGACTTACCGTGACTCAGGCGTCCACAAACACTCTCAGCACCCTCGCTCAAACGTGCCCAGAAACAGCCGACGGCCGGTACTCCTCCTCCATGAGCTTGATCTCGTCCCCGGTTGGGTTTATGTCAAGCGAGCCCAGGATGTCCTCAAGGTTCGCGAGGCTGGTCGTGGCGATGATCGGCACAGGGACGCGCGGCTTTGAGCTTGGATGGCTTGGACGATGAGCATGTGAGGAGGATGCGTAGCGGGGAAGGTACTGCTGGTAATGGGGGTGGAGAGCGGCGGCAGCGGTAGCGTGGACTGTGAGCTGCGGTGAGTGGTCAGGGGCGTGGCCGTTTGAAAGGTACGCCGGATGAGGAGAGTTTGACGGCTGGAGAGGCAATGGTGAGTGATAATTAATAGCATAGCAGGAAAGCAGGTGAATGGAAACATACCAAACACTCTACCCACCTGGCGGGGCTCCGGTCATCCTCACGGTCGCTGTGGGGCTGCTTGACGGGCGGCGGTGTGCCTGGGCCGGAGTGAGGGCCGTTGTAGTCCGCATCCATGCTGCCGGTGCGGGGATGTATGCGACTAGATGTTGCACTCAGCGGCGGGGGCAGGGGGATGGAGGGGAAGTGCTGAGAGGAGCTGAGCCTATGCGAGGAGGTGCGGGAGACATGGGCGCGTGCGGATGGGATCTGGAGGAGCTGGATGGCGGAATGGACGGCATTGGGGACGTCCTTGAGGTTCGTGAGGCTGGGGTGTCGAGGATAAGTTGGCACAGTGACGTGCATCTTTGAGAGCGACGTGCGGCTTCGAGCTTGGATGGCTTAGATGATGAGCATATGAGGAGGATGTGTAGTGGGGCAACGATGAGTGCAGAGAGGATGTTTGTGGAGATGGGAAGGGGGAGAATGGGCGGGTGGACGAGTGACAGGACGGATGGACAGCGTAAATTGTTTACCCTGACATCTGCCCACCAATACCCAAGTCAGTTACGCGAGAGATATTACAGTGATATGTGAAATGCACCGGCAGCGCGGACGCGGAGGCCATCTTCGCTATGGACCCTGACAACAAAATTGGATTTTCGACCGATAAAATTTTTGGCACGTCCCCGAGCTCGAATTGCAACAAATGGGACAATTTTCGGCTGGAATTTTCAGAGTACTCTGTGTTTTGTGGGTCAGTAGGATGTCAGCACAATGGACACCGCTGAGCGAGCGGCTCACCTGTTGAGGTTGGGTGGTTCTGTTGCAGAGGAGAACCTGTCAATGGAAGTTCTCGAAGTTCCGCAGCTTCCCCGAATGGTTTCGTGTTCTGATACGTCGGCAATGAAGGTTAAAGTCACCATCAAGTGCGAGCAGGCGGACTCAAGACGCACCGCGCCACCATGCTGGAGACGCCCACACCTGCCATTCTAGGCAGCCCCATCGTGAATCATGTGTCATTCCCTCGGCTTGCTCTTGACCACCACAACCGCTCCACCATCTGCCACGCTCACGGTGGCCGTTCGCATATACACTTGACAATATGCGACACTCTCGCCGAAGAAGCGCACTAAGTCGCAGTCACGGCCGTCCAGCACGACCCGTCTTCTGGTTTCCTGATCCAAAGTGCCATCGCCACCCGCTATCGACGTGATAGAATTCGATTTCGATGATCAGTTGAACCTCTGGCCGAGGAACGTATGGCACGCATGGCCGAGGCCAAACTGAGTGAGCGGATCACCGCGGTCGCGAACTCACTGCTGCCTCCAGTGCACTCCGACCTGGACGCGAGGGACACGGACACAGTCATACTTGATGCTGCCGAGAAGCGCCTTTGCAAGCGTGAGCTTCACTCCCTCATGGACATGCGCGCTGAGGTGCATCGTACGCGCAAGCTGCAGAAACAGCAGTCCAAAGAGACCGGGGCCTTGCTCGACTTCAAGATGCATGCCCTGATGTCGCCTATGGGGTCTGCCGCTGCTCGTTGGCGGAGGCAAGGGGTGGACGAAGACAATCGTGCACCTCATCACGCACATGGTGCTGCAACGCCGCGATCAGAATTACGAGGTGCGCGTCCGCTCCTCGGGTGAGTACTTCCATGGGAGTCTAGCCATCATAATGTTCGTAATGTCATCATAGTCATCGAATAAAATGCTTGATCCATGGCGTCCAGCCAAACGATTGGATCTCGGTACATCGAGTGCTCACTCCTTGATCGTAGATCACCCCAGGGCGTTGTCAAGCAGGTACAAGCGCGATCAACAGTGCACACCCGCGTAGCTTAACTCAAATTCCGCCTGCCAAGTTCTCTGGAGTTCTGCCGCGGTAAGCGAAATTGTGTCTGATGAGTACCGTCTATGCTTACGTTGTATATGAGATCTAGATGCGCTCCCCACACCGCACGATAGCCATGTGCTGATTCTGAGCTATGAATAGATGTTCGACTCTGGCGCACGGGTGGGGTGCGGCCTTCCCTAACCGCGACGAGCGGGTCGAGACTGAACTCGGGATTGCAGATGCTGACGACTGGATCACGAACGGTACTGGTGTGGGGGACGAAGCTGAAGAGGCAGATCGAGCAGGTGACGACAACACCGAATGTGCCGGAAACAACGCAGTCGGGGTCAGCCCCGCTGGAAGTGGTGACAGCACCTCGCTGTCTTTAGCAGAACGTGTGGGCGCATGCGCACGCATGTGTTCTCAAGCTTCGGCACGGAGGCCGCAATGGAGGCACGCATATTCGTGGTGCTCACACCTACATGGTGGCGGAGGATGGACAGGAACATCCCCAATAGCTGTGGTTGTGCGTGTCTGCTCTTGATCTTCGACATGTTCTCACTCAGACGGCGGCGGCAGGACGTCAAGGCTCGGGAGGCGAACTTGCGGTGGTTCAACGAGGATCAGTCTGCACTCCCACCTCACTGTGCGACTTGATCAGGTGCGTCACCATGGCCCGGTCTTTGTCTTGCGTCTTGGCTACTTCTGCTTCGGCATATGTGATACCATGTTGTTGGACGCGGTTGGCACTCTCGGCCTTGGACTCGTCACAATGGACGGCGGGCCATTGACAAAGCCGTGCACACTTTCGTTCACGGTACTGGTAGGGCGCCGCGAGGTTGATTTCGCACTCAGCGGCGGGTTTCACATTCTGGGAAATAACTGCAGGGCTGCCATGCAAGCGAAATTGGGTGCGATCAGAACGCACAAGCAGAACAGCCATGGAGATATTGCCCTGTTTAGTGGAGATATGCGGTGCAGATATGTCTTTGTGGGAGACGGTGCTCGCGCGAAAGTCGCTCTTGGAAACCGGGTTGTGTCGGAAGGGTTAGCCGCAGGTGAGGCGAGATTATGGTGCCAGAGCTAACATAAAAGCAGGCCGCGCAAGAGGGACTTGCCAGGCCACCTGCCATCGTCTCCACACTCCTTTCCGAGTTGTCCATTCCTCCCTTTCTCTCCATCCCCGATGCGCGATACCCGCAACAACCATCTGTGAAGCCCTGGGCGACCCGTTGTATTGTACGTCTATTCCAAAATATTATTCTGTGCTATTCGTGTTTGTACTAACAGATGGTTATGACTTTCATGCTGCAGGAATCACCCACATGCCTCCGGAGGATGCGCCGACGTCCACCGTGAAGCGGTCGTCAGCAATGCTCCAGCAAGGTATGTCAGCATCGATAGGCATGTCGAGCAGCAGCAGCGCTAACGTCAATGTCATGACCAGCACCACGCTCCTCGGCCCGGGTCTGTTTGTCACAGAAGGGGAACAGCACAGGAAGCAGCGCAAGATGCTCACACCGGTCTTCTCAGTCGCCTATCTCCGTGGGATCATCCATGTGTTTTACGAGACATCTTACAAGGTGTGCATGTACTCTCTCCCATGGTTCGGCCCTTGCCCGAGTCTGGCTGACTGAGACGCGGTTGTGAAACCAGCTCCGCAATGCTCTAATCACAGATGTGGTGCCGGCACTGAGGAGGGCATGAGCTTGGTAAGGGCTCCTTCACCACCGTCATGAAGGCCTCTCCACAAGGAAGAGGATAAGTGGTACGCCGCGGCTGTCAAGATGATCCAGGCCAGCCGGCTCTGCCGTAACCTCACCAACACGAGCAGCGAAGCCGCCGCCGCCGAAGAAGTCAAGGCCACCCACAACTTTGCTCGCGAGATCAGCATCCTGGAATGCCTCCGAATATCTGCCGGCTCAAGGAGGTCTTTTTCGAGCCCTACAGCATCAGTGCGTACCCCCCGTCGTCGTGTCCGCCACATACTAAATGACCTTGATAGACCTCGTCTTGGAGTGGGTACCTGGTGGCGACCTGCTCGAATACATTCTCAAGAGAGGGCGTATGGGTGAGTGAATCTTGGATCGGGCTTCCTCCATTCAGCTGATTCCCCACGCAGCAGAGCCCGAGGCCCCGGCCCTGACGCGCCAGATCTGCGACGCACTTGCTGTGAGTTTTTGTTATTTCGTTCGCCTCGCATTGGCCTAACTTTGTCTCCAGTACGTACACAGTCTGGGAATCGCCCATCGGGACCTCAAGCCAGAGAATGTTTTGTTGAGCGCCGACAACCCGCCTGTTGTGAAGGTGGCCGACTTCGGTCTCGCGAAGGTCGTCGACAGTATGACAATGTTGCGGGTGCGTGCAGCGATACCCAGATATCAAGCCCACAGGCCTGACGCATGTCTACAGACCATGTATGGAACTCCCGCATACTGTGCACCCGACGCAGTGAACCAGGTCCCAGGCAATGAGGGCTAAGACCACCTCGTCGTTAGCTGGAGCGTAGGCGTCATTGTGTTCTCCATGTACGTATGCCACCATCTCCTCAACTTGCTGACGCCCGTTCCCCGTGCGGTCGAAGAGGCCCGCATCCTCCGCTCACAGTCCCCGTCGCTCCACAATGAATTGGCCAACAGCAACAGGTGAGTTCCTGATGTGGTATACTTTGACAATCGTCTTGCTGATAGCCGGTTATTTCATCTGTATGGGCACATACCAATCTCCGTCCGCAGTCCCCAAGAAGCACGTACGAAGAACGTGGCCGGACGGTACCCATTGTTCTCCATGAGACCGTCGCGATATCCGAGAGCCCGCCCTCAAATGATGGAATGAGGAGGGCAATCGATTCGGGTGTACTTGGGGCCTCCTACCCTCGAGAATCGGGCCGACGGAAGCCAGTTCCAGTCCGCGATGTTCAATCGTCCCCCTCTAGACACGATGGAATACGAACATTTGATACATTCTTCTCAACTTTGACCTATTGTCCGTCTAACGAGCATTGTCATCGTGTTTGCCAACTGGCGATTAAGAGAGAGATGTGTATATACACTGACGGCGAGCAACCGTGCAAAAGCCTCAAGAGATCATAACTCATCACCACACCGACATTCGCATCCCGCGATCGGACATGTACCGTGTGCACGAGACGCGGCTCCCCCTTCGCCATAGAACCACTCCAGGATATGCGATGCGTGCCCCCCGTGCCGACACGTCTGACAGAAGACCAGTGCCTCGTTCAGAGTATCTGTAGAACCACCATGAGAAGGCGGAACATGCATTCACACAGAAGAGAGTGAGAACGCACCACACGGGATGGCGGACAACGCGTTCGCTCCACGACCACTTTCCGGCGCGAGGTTCAGCGTCATAAGGCACACGGAGCAGCGCGGCAGCGGCTTGCTGCAATGCGGACACAACGTCGGCTGCACGAATCACGTCAGCACATCGGGCCAGCCAACGACACCTCAACTCACCCGTGGGTTGCCTTCCGAAGAGAACGGCGCCTCGATCGGTTTGCCGCAATAGTTGCACCGAAGCAGCACCTGCTTCGGCGCCCAGTCAATCGCCGACTGCATCTCCCCGCACTCCACCGCGTCCTTCATGACCTTCCCGCGCTCGATGTCAAGGTGACACCGATGGTGGAACAGCTTCCAGCCGTCCAGCATGTCCCGGTACGTGTTCATCCACCGTCCCGCGCGCGGCTCCCGCGCCAGCGCAGGCGACAGCGCCGCCACGAGCGCAGCGGTCTGTACGTCGCCCGAGGTGTCGATGTAGGCCTGGAGCAGGTCCATGCCCGCCGCCGTTGTGAGCCCGGTGACGAAGAGCCCGTGGATGTCGCCGTCGTGGATCGCGCGTTCCGCGATCCGCCTCAGATACGACGAGACGTTCTTGTCCTCGAGGAACTGGAACGCAATGGCGAGACGTTCGCGGAGAGGCAGCGAATCCTCTTGGAGGACCTCGGCCCAATCGCGGACCGTGAGGTGTGTCAAGACCGCGCGGAGGTATGGGTCTTGGAGCCGCACGACGAGGCGCTCGCAATGCTGCACTAAATCCGGGTTGCGGGATGTATTGGACGTCAAGGCAGCGACCATGCCTGACATCATGTGGAGGGACTCGTCTGAAGACGTAGCGTTAAGTACAGGCTGTCCACGCTCACGCTCAGGCGATCGGATCCTCACCTTTACTTCGCATCAGCATGTCGATGGCCTGCTTGTTCTGGTCGGTGAAGACGAGCCAGCACGCTGCTTGCGAATGCTTTCCCTCCCTCTCCCACCTTCGAATCGCGCGGGCAAGATCTTCCTGCCCCAAGCTCCACCCACAAAGCTGCAACGCAAATCGCCTCTGCGACAGTCGCGCAGTCGACACAGACGGCTTCCACACCTCCGAATTCCCATTCCTCGCATTCAGTTCATCGATCGCGCTCACAAACTCCTCTGGCAAAGACGGCGCAGCCGTCTGAGTTTGAGTCCGTCTGCGGCTGGTGTGCTTCGAGCTCGGACGGGGCGGAACCTCGAGATTGAGGGGCGTAAGGAGCGGCGAGGCGCTAGGCGCCGCGTCGAACAGCGCGCTGCGAACGGGAA
Source organism: Sanguinoderma infundibulare (assembly GCA_032821775.1). Lineage (NCBI taxonomy): Eukaryota > Fungi > Basidiomycota > Agaricomycetes > Polyporales > Polyporaceae > Sanguinoderma > Sanguinoderma infundibulare. The sequence continues at coordinate 256,628 of JAVLRN010000018.1, read as the reverse complement.
TGCGGGGCGTGGGCTGCCCGGAGGGCGGAGAGGGCCGGATGGGCCGGAATCCTTCCCAAATGCCGGTCAGGCCTTGGTACGCGAAGTTGTAGCCCTCGACGATGGGAGAGGGTGAGAAGATAAGGCGCTGCGAGTCTGAACGAAAAGTCAGGAGGCAAACAAAACGCGTTAGGTAGACGTTGACTAACGGTGTACCCATAGCCAAAGCTCGGACACCGTGGGGTCGTCCGGGGTCGTCGTGTGTGCAATGACGGAGTTGTACATGGGCTGCAGAAGAGTCACATCGATGTCAGTTGTATGGATGAAATACCGAGTACGATGCTCCTCACATCCGTTAAGCCGTACACTATTGTCGCACGCCTCCGGATTAACATCGAGATGTCGGACTCAACGACCTGCTGTAGAGCCTTCACCGCTGACGATTTCTTTACATGCTTCCCTCTCCCCTCCCCTTCGCCCAACGCCAACGTAATGGTCCTCGGCGTGGTCGGAGGCGCACTCCGTCCACGGTCCCCATCATTGTCCCCGCCGCGCCGCGAACGCTTCGGGATCTGCCCTCTGATGACAGCAGTGTGTTCGAATGGAAGCTCCCTTACGATCATCATGTTTTCCGGGATAGGCTCGCGGAGGCCCCTCCTGCCAGGAGACGGTCCTCCCACGTCGCTCATGTGCGCCGGGCCCAACGCGGGGAAGCCATCCTCGTCGCCTCTTCCGAACGTTGCGGGGAAGCCAGGCCGCGGTGCGATGTAATACGATGACTCCCTTGACCGGAAGCGCGGCGCTAGAGACCCATCCGCCTGGCGTTCGAGAGAGTACGCGCGCGAGCCGGGACGAGAAGGACGGCTGGCGAGAAGCTCCCAGGGTTCTCGAGGAGGCGTCGCGTCCGTGATTCCGGGAATGACCGTGTAGGAGCAGCCGATGCCGAGCGCAAGGTCCCCTCGGGAGCTCCACGGAGGGTGAACTGGTGTGTCGTGCACAGCGTACAGCTCGAGGTCCCCGTCCTTGTTCACGAACATAACGTCGGACGTGAGAGAATGAGGTTTCAAACTCGGGACAAGGGCAAATGAAGTGAATGGGCGGGAAAAGTTTTTCGCTATCCGGGCCGTTAGCGGGCTGTGAGACATACAGGGGTCGCGGTACTCACTTCTGCGCGTATCCGCAAGGACAAGGTGGTACGGAGAGGGCTCTCCCGCTGCCGCAGGAGGCGACGATGGCCGATTCGCTGAAGAACCTGCACCAGCCCATGGCTTGACCCATGAAGTCTTGACCGCCTTCCCGCCTGAATGAGACGAATCGCGCGACCGGCTACTTTCTGGAACTGGCTCGACGAACTGTGCTTGATGGATGTCCCAGAAGCGAACATGGCTGGCGTCCCGCTCGAGCGTTGCGAGTGTCCCTCTGCGCGTCGACGAGAACTCTACGTGCGCTAGAGGCACAACAGCCGTGGATGGTGTAGGCGCGCCCTTCCCTCGCGAACTAGACTGCGCGACCACCGCGCCATCCGTGCCGTCCGCAGAAGCATCCTTGGACGTGAACGTCAAGACAGGCTGGCTGAAGCGCCGAATATCCCATATCGAGACAATGCCCTCGCTGTAGCACGCCACACGGTGGGCGTCGAACGGATCCGTGGCGATGCCGTGAACTTTGCTCGCCGCCTTCGCAGGGGACGCGGTCGTGCGGGTGTCGAACAGCTGGAGCCACCGATGGGATATCCCGGCCAGCAGTAACTGGGGGTTCTTCGGAAGCCAGGAAAGGGTAGAAACGACCTCCGCTGACGCATAGTGTTGCATTGGGCGAGGATCAGTGCTACGACGAACACCACCGTCGGCTCGTGAAGGGACCGTCTGGCTCTCGCTATCGCTGTCGGCATCAGGTGATGCGTTGAACGACAGCGTGGGTAATGCAGAGTGAATATCCCAGATTACGAGGCTAGGATCGTTGCGGACCTTGTCAAGACCGACAGCAAGAAAACTGGGGTTCGCGGGAGAGAAACCAAGGGTGTTGCACGCACGCGTGTTACGAGCAGGAAGAGAAACAGTCGCACTGTTATGCGCATGCTTCGCGGCGTCGAAGCGCAGGAGGTCAACTCGGCCGTTGCTGAATCCAACCGCTATAAGGTCGTCTAAGACAGGATCGGACGACCAGGCGAAACACTGCAGGCGTGGAAGAAAAAGGAGCCATTGAGGTCTACGACTCGAAGGGGCTGCACAAACGGATGATTGACTGTATGCTCACCTTCATCTGGTTCAACTCCAGCTGCGACGCAACTTGCTTGATCTCCGAGGACTGTGGAATCCATTCGTAGAGGGTGATCTGGGTGCTGCCGCCGACGATGAACTTGTTCTGTCCGCGAGGATGCCAAATGAGACGTTTGTCTGATTGTGCGACCATGACGAAGGTTCTCTGAGGCTTAAGAAGCAAAACGAGTTGACAAACGTAGTTCCCAAAATTCAAGATATGTGCTCACCGTGTCTCTATTACAGCGTGGTCAGTCTTCAGGCCACGAGACGACTGTGAGTAGGCTGCATTATTGAAGGTGCAGGTCGAGAGGAGTATGACGGCTGACAGCTTGGCTGGGAGTAGTGAGTTCGTCGGTGCGTGCAGCCTCGCCAACGATGGGCAGACGAAAGCGAGAAGGAATTGGAAGCGAGCTGGCTGTAGGCTTCGAGCATCGGAACGTGGGAAAAGTGTCACCAGTCCCGACGTTCGAATGCTCTCCCAGCAGTGGTCGAGACGGCGAGTGTGGCGGTGGGCTGGTCGTGCGATGGTCGACGTCCGAGTCTGAGCTTTGCGTGGGGCGAGATCGGGGCCTGTCACACACGCGCGTGCGGTGACATGTCGCGTCCTGCGCAGATCGCGATCTCGCTTCGCTTGGCACACAGAAACTGACCGGGACAAGCCCTTGACTCTGTCACTGCACTGGACGACGAACTAGGTACAGGTATGGTGAGCTAGGTACAGGGTAAGGCGAACTAGGTACAGGTAAGGCGCACTAGGTATACGGGGAGCTCACTAGGGACAGGTACGGCTAACTACGTACACGGGAAGCTGACTAGGTACACCGGAAGGCGAACTACGTACAGGGAAGCTCACTATTACTCTACTAACCCCACGACGAGTTTCTAGGACTACGACTACAAGCAAGTAAATGTATACAAGCAAGGACTGAACTCGTCGAGCTCCTCAGCTCTTCAAGTCCATCGGTATCAACGATTCTCATGTACACTACAGACTCTCGATGTGTGTTCGAAATTTCAATTCGGTCCCCAGACGACACTTACTCCTTTAAATCACAAGATATCATCATCCTTGCCGTCCATCCAGAGTCGACGGTTTCGCGGTAATCAAAATGGACGCAGCCTGCAAACGAATACATCAAGACATGCTCGTGCAAAGACCCGATTACGGAAAAACCTTACTGACTGTGTTCTGGCCATTGCAGCAGTTGAAGCCCGATCCGTAGCCCCGACGACGCGCGGCGCCTGCCCGGCCTGAACCTCCGCAGGCAGTCGCAGTACTGGGATGAGAGGAGCAGCCCGGAGCGGAAGAGAGGGAGCGGGAGCTCGGTGCCGCCGTTGCCGTCGCATTTTGTCGACGTGTCGCACGGGATCGAGAGCGGGACGGACACGGAGGAGAGCGGGCTCGAGAACGGGAGCAGGCCGAGGCGAGGACCATGACCTGCCGCCTTCGCCCCCCCAAAAGCAGCTTCAGCAACAGCACCGGCAGAGGCGGCCAAACGACCTGCGCGTGGATGTATCGCAACGGAGCGTGACGCTGGCCGGGGAGAGCGAGGGCACGCCCGAGTCGTCGCTGGTGGAGCGAACGTCGCACGCGACGTTCATCGCACCTGCACTCCCGCAGATCCGGATATCGATGGGTGGGTGCGACTTTGAGGACTGTATCAAGACAATGGGCTCTTCCAGCCTAGCTGGGAAGACGTTCACCGATGCCGACAACGACGAGCACAACAAGGATGAGGACAGGTCCGGGCAGAGGCTCGATTCGACGCTCACACCGCCAGACTCGGCGGGGGCGCCGATGACCCCTAAGAGCGATATCACGGTGTTGGGCTCGTCGGCGGCGGCGGAGACGCCGATGCGGCGCGTGGACGAGAATAACGACGCGACGAGCCCGTCGTCGTCGTCGGAGCACGACTACTTTGATAGGCCCCGTGCGCGGCTAGACACGGTACACCGCGTTGGGATGCCGCCTTTCAACGCCCGATTTGGATGGATGGGCGCACGCGACAGGGGGGACTCGAACGCGACTGCGAACGGCAACGGTAATGGTAACCGTATGGCACGCATTACGGTCCCCGCCGCGCCGAGCAACGGCGGGGAGGCATTGAGGTGGAGGCAGCAGGACGCAGTGGGAGCAGCAGACCAGCGAGGCTTGGACCACGTGACACTCGAAATCGCGCTGGTAAAGAGCCTGTTGGGTGTGTTTGACGAGCAGATGAGCGAGTACGCGAGCTTGAAGCAGAACCTGGATGGGGTGAAGGTGAGTCGTCGGCTTGGATCGCCATTTTGCGCCTAGGACCGTACATGAGGATACCCCGTGGGGGCCTGACACTGGGAGCGAGCGACGTGTACAAGGTCGCCGGACTTGCATCAACCAATGTCGTCGTAGCCGACCTTGTGTACATCCGCCTGCTCGTCCGTGTACGGGACAACTCTCTGCAAAAAAGAACGGTCAGAATCAAGCTAATCCGGACGACATCATGCACGAACCATCGTAGACGACGGCAATCGCCCGGACCTCAAACAGATATGGCCACCATTGCCAGGGGAGCCGCCTTCTTCCTCATCAACCCTCCAGCAACCACGATAAAGCCGGAGAGTCGGAGAGCAATCTTCGAACAATGGGCGGGGGAAGTGGCCTGGGAGCGGTGTGTGGCAGAAAGGCCGACGGAAGGCCGGGACGGAGTGTGGGCCCGGGGATCCGGGGGCCAGGGGCCAGAGAGCCTCGAGCGAGCTCGCAATCGCTGCTCGCTGCTCGCTGCTCGACTGCTCGACAGCCGCAGAGCCACGTCCAACGGCTCGGACGCGGACAACTCCGAGACGTTCTGCGGAAGATCGCAGTCATCCACGCGACCGGGCCGGGAGATTGAAAAAGCATGGCCCAGGGGAGCTCGACAGCGGCCTCCGATAACAACTCTGAGGAGGGCCCCAAGAAAACTAAAGGAAATGAGTGGAATGAGGATAAGTTCATGTGCCCTAGAGTTTAAAAATAGGAACCACTCACCTGCGCATATACTCGCCGGGATCACACCCCTCGAATCCGAATCCGAGCCATCCGAGGGAAAGCACTACGCGGGACTGTAAGCGAAGCATGGAGGGTGGTGAGCTCCTGCATCATGCGCTCGTTCTGGTCCTGCTTGTCAGCGCAGATGGTCTCAGCATGCTGGCATATGGTGGCAGGTTGCAGGCGATGGGAGTGGAGAGACGAGAGTCGAACGTCCAAAGCGGTGCCCGCAAACTGCCGAGAATAGATCAGTCCAAGCGCTCGAGGGTCAAAAATGGGCTGCAATCGACTTGCAATCGACTTACCGTGACTCAGGCGTCCACAAACACTCTCAGCACCCTCGCTCAAACGTGCCCAGAAACAGCCGACGGCCGGTACTCCTCCTCCATGAGCTTGATCTCGTCCCCGGTTGGGTTTATGTCAAGCGAGCCCAGGATGTCCTCAAGGTTCGCGAGGCTGGTCGTGGCGATGATCGGCACAGGGACGCGCGGCTTTGAGCTTGGATGGCTTGGACGATGAGCATGTGAGGAGGATGCGTAGCGGGGAAGGTACTGCTGGTAATGGGGGTGGAGAGCGGCGGCAGCGGTAGCGTGGACTGTGAGCTGCGGTGAGTGGTCAGGGGCGTGGCCGTTTGAAAGGTACGCCGGATGAGGAGAGTTTGACGGCTGGAGAGGCAATGGTGAGTGATAATTAATAGCATAGCAGGAAAGCAGGTGAATGGAAACATACCAAACACTCTACCCACCTGGCGGGGCTCCGGTCATCCTCACGGTCGCTGTGGGGCTGCTTGACGGGCGGCGGTGTGCCTGGGCCGGAGTGAGGGCCGTTGTAGTCCGCATCCATGCTGCCGGTGCGGGGATGTATGCGACTAGATGTTGCACTCAGCGGCGGGGGCAGGGGGATGGAGGGGAAGTGCTGAGAGGAGCTGAGCCTATGCGAGGAGGTGCGGGAGACATGGGCGCGTGCGGATGGGATCTGGAGGAGCTGGATGGCGGAATGGACGGCATTGGGGACGTCCTTGAGGTTCGTGAGGCTGGGGTGTCGAGGATAAGTTGGCACAGTGACGTGCATCTTTGAGAGCGACGTGTGGCTTCGAGCTTGGATGGCTTAGATGATGAGCATATGAGGAGGATGTGTAGTGGGGCAACGATGAGTGCAGAGAGGATGTTTGCGGAGATGGGAAGGGGGAGAATGGGCGGGTGGATGAGTGACAGGACGGATGGACAGCGTAAATTGTTTACCCTGACATCTGCCCACCAATACCCAAGTCAGTTACGCGAGAGATATTACAGTGATATGTGAAATGCACCGGCAGCGCGGACGCGGAGGCCATCTTCGCTATGGACCCTGACAACAAAATTGGATTTTCGACCGATAAAATTTTTGGCACGTCCCCGAGCTCGAATTGCAACAAATGGGACGATTTTCGGCTGGAATTTTCAGAGTACTCTGTGTTTTGTGGGTCAGTAGGATGTCAGCACAATGGACACCGCTGAGCGAGCAGCTCACCTGTTGAGGTTGGGTGGTTCTGTTGCAGAGGAGAACCTGTCAATGGAAGTTCTCGAAGTTCCGCAGCTTCCCCGAATGGTTTCGTGTTCTGATACGTCGGCAATGAAGGTTAAAGTCACCATCAAGTGCGAGCAGGCGGACTTGAGACGCGCCGCACCACCACGCTGGAGACGCCCGCACCTGCCATTCTAGGCAGCCCCATCATGAATCATGCGTCATTCCCTCGGCTTGCTCTTGACCACCGCAACCGCTTCACCATCTGCCACGCTCACGGCGGCCGTTCGCATATACACTTGACAATATGCGACACTCTCGCCAAAGAAGCGCACTAAGTTGCAGTCATGGCCATCCAGCACGACCCGTCTTCCGGTTTCCTGATCCAAAGCGCCATCGCCACCCGCTGTCGACGTGATAGAACTCGATTTCAATGATCAGTTGAACAAGACTGGAAAGTGACGACCCTCGCAGTGACAGAGTGGGATCTTGACAACTTTGGCCATCACAGCTACTGTCGCAGATGGCCTCGATCGCCCACCCGGCCCTATTCCCAAGTCGCCCATACAGAAGGCCTCGGAAGAGGGCGAATGCAGAGCCTGAAGAAGATGAGGTTGAGGCAGACAGAAAAACAAGAAGGATGCTTTTGGAGGGCGATTGCGCGCGTGAGTCTGACGTCAATGTGTATACCGAGATTCCGCGAGCGCATTGCGGAATAACCGGCAGAGGTTACAGAAGAGTGCGAGTCGAAGTTCAAGGATGTGACCAACACCCAGGTGAGCCGCTCGACGCTGTCTCTGCTGCACACCGCGTCTGGTGCGTGCAGCAGATGTGAAACCCTCGCGGGCCGCGATATCTCACGAACTCTGCATGACACAGATTGTGAGCGGACACCGGACGTTGATGCGCCCACATCTGCCACAAGCTTGGCGAGCACCTCTACACGGAACTTCCTCTCTACGCCTGCTACGACACCCGCGCCCGTGTCCAAGCCATCTTCTCATCTGCCCATTCCGCGCTCCTCGAGCCCTGTTGTGCCGCCAACTCAGTTCGAACCGGAGCCCTCCACGGCCGGACGTGACCGTAGAGTACCCAAGAGCATCAACTACATGGAACCCAAGCTCAACATGTAAGTGTCCAATCTGTACATACAATGCGCTACCTGTACAACAACCCTCTCCACTGTCGCCTGTCGAGATACCTTTCGGCCAACACGTTCCCCACTGGTTCCACGGAAAACCATCCTTTGGTGAGCCATCTGCCTCGAACCCGTCCGCACCTCCTCCGGAGGACCACGATCCTTTCATCCCCTTCTTGCACTCGTCGCTGCTGCATTTCCAGTCCCCAGACCTCGACTCTGAATGCTCTAACACAGTTATGCCCTCGGAGGATGGTGAGTCTGCAGAGTTGTCTCCATCATCTCCTTGTAGACGACCTCTAAGCGACCTTCACAACCCCGCACTCCTCCATAAACATGTATACCTTATGCCCATGCCTCGATCTCCCCATACGAACATTCTTGACATGTATGATACAGCAGAGCTTCCAGCTTCTCCGCACTCACCACATCCCCTTCTCCCCGAGTTCAAAGACAAGGATCATTCCATGTTTCCGGAACCCCCTATGGAGACGATCTCGCCCTCGCTTCTTGCGGTGTGCCCCAACCTCAGGCCGGTCTCGGTTCATTCCTGCAGTCGAATCCACCACTTGCGCACTCCTCATCACCTGACGAGGATGACTTTGGGTTCATCGATGTCCAAATGGATCCGCAATCGGCCAACATCGAGGTCGACAACTTCCTCGCCCTCCGCACTCTTCCAAAGAACGCTCTGGCCGAGGAACGTATGGCACGCATGGCCGAGGCCAAACTGAGTGAGCGGATCACCGCGGTCGTGAACTCACTGCTGCCTCCAGTGCACTCCGACCTGGACGCGAGGGACACGGACACAGTCATACTCGATGCTGCCGAGAAGCGCCTTTGCAAGCGTGAGCTTCACTCCCTCATGGACATGCGCGCTGAGGTGCATCGTACGCGCAAGCTGCAGAAACAGCAGTCCAAAGAGACCGGGGCCTTGCTCGACTTCAAGATGCATGCCCCGATGTCGCCTATGGGGTCTGCCGCTGCTCGTTGGCGGAGGCAAGGGGTGGACGAAGACAATCGTGCACCTCATCACGCACATGGTGCTGCAACGCCGCGATCGGAATTACGAGGTGCGCGTCCGCTCCTCGGGTGAGTACTTCCATGGGAGTCTAGCCATCATAATGTTCGTAATGTCATCATAGTCATCGAATAAAATGCCTGATCCATGGCGTCAAGCCAAACGATTGGATCTCGGTACATCGAGTGCTCACTCCTTGATCGTAGATCACCCCAGGGCGTTGTCAAGCAGGTACAAGCGCGATCAACAGTGCACACCCGCGTAGCTTAACTCAAATTCCGCCTGCCAAGTTCTCTGGAGTTCTGCCGCGGTAAGCGAAATTGTGTCTGATGAGTACTGTCTATGCTTACGTTGTATGTGAGATCTAGATGCGCTCCCCACACCGCACGATAGCCATGTGCTGATTCTGAGCTATGAATAGATGTTCGACTCTGGCGCACAGGTGGGGTGCGGCCTTCCCTAACCGCGACGAGCGGGTCGAGACTGAACTCGGGATTGCAGATGCTGACGACTGGATCACGAACGGTACTGGTGTGGGGGACGAAGCTGAAGAGGCAGATCGAGCAGGTGACGACAACACCGAATGTGCCGGAAACAACGCAGTCGGGGTCAGCCCCGCTGGAAGTGGTGACAGCACCTCGCTGTCTTCAGCAGAACGTGTGGGCGCATGCACACGCATGTGTTCTCGAGCTTCGGCATGGAGGCCGCAATGGAGGCACGCATATTCGTGGTGCTCACACCTACATGGTGGCGGAGGATGGACAGGAACATCCCCAATAGCTGTGGTTGTGCGTGTCTGCTCTTGATCTTCGACATGTTCTCACTCAGACAGTGGCAGCAGGATGTCAAGGCTCGGGAGGCGAACTTGCGGTGGTTCAACAAGGATCAGTCTGCACTCCCACCTCGCTGTGCAACTTGATCAGGTGTGTCATGGCCCGGTCTTTGTCTTGCGTCTTGGCTACTTCTGCTTCGGCATATGTGATACCGCATTGTTGGGCGCGGTTGGCACTCTCGGCCTTGGACTCGTCACAATGGACGGCGGGCCATTGACAAAGCCGTGCACACTTTCGTTCACGGTACTGGTAGGGCGCCGCGAGGTTGATTTCGCACTCGGCGGCGGGTTTCACATTCTGGGAAATAACTGCAGGGCTGCCATGCAAGCGAAATTGGGTGCGATCGGAACGCACAAGCAGAACAGCCATGGAGATATTGCCCTGTTTAGTGGAGATATGCGGTGCAGATATGTCTTTGTGGGAGACGGTGCTCGCGCGAAAGTCGCTCTTGGAAACCGGGTTGTGTCGGAAGGGTTAGCCGCAGGTGAGGCGAGATTATGGTGCCAGAGCTAACATAAAAGCAGGCCGCGCAAGAGGGACTTGCCAGGCCACCCGCCATCGTCTCCACACTCCTTTCCGAGTTGTCCATTCCTCCCTTTCTCTCCATCCCCGATGCGCGATACCCGCAGCAACCATCTGTGAAGCCCTGGGCGACCCGTTGTATTGTACGTCTATTCCAAAATATTATTCTGTGCTATTCGTGTTTGTACTAACAGATGGTTATGACTTTCATGCTGCAGGAATCACCCACATGCCTCCGGAGGACGCGCCGACGTCCACCGTGAAGCGGTCGTCAGCAATGCTCCAGCGAGGTATGTCAGCATTGATAGGCATGTCGAGCAGCAGCAGCGCTAACGTCAATGTCATGACCAGCACCATGCTCCTCGGCCCGGGTCTGTTTGTCACAGAAGGGGAACAGCACAGGAAGCAGCGCAAGATGCTCACACCGGTCTTCTCAGTCGCCTATCTCCGTGGGATCATCCATGTGTTTTACGAGACATCTTACAAGGTGTGCATGTACTCTCTCCCATGGTTCGGCCCTTGCCCGAGTCTGGCTGACTGAGACGCGGTTGTGAAACCAGCTCCGCAATGCTCTAATCACAGATGTGGTGCCGGCACTGAGGAGGGCATGAGCTTGGTAAGGGCTCCTTCACCACCGTCATGAAGGCCTCTCCACAAGGAAGAGGATAAGTGGTACGCCGCGGCTGTCAAGATGATCCAGGCCAGCCGGCTCTGCCGTAACCTCACCAACACGAGCAGCGAAGCCGCCGCCGCCGAAGAAGTCAAGGCCACCCACAACTTTGCTCGCGAGATCAGCATCCTGGAATGCCTCCGAATATCTGCCGGCTCAAGGAGGTCTTTTTCGAGCCCTACAGCATCAGTGCGTACCCCCCGTCGTCGTGTCCGCCACATACTAAATGACCTTGATAGACCTCGTCTTGGAGTGGGTACCTGGTGGCGACCTGCTCGAATACATTCTCAAGAGAGGGCGTATGGGTGAGTGAATCTTGGATCGGGCTTCCTCCATTCAGCTGATTCCCCACGCAGCAGAGCCCGAGACCCCGGCCCTGACGCGCCAGATCTGCGACGCACTTGCTGTGAGTTTTCGTTATTTCGTTCGCCTCGCATTGGCCTAACTTTGTCTCCAGTACGTACACAGTCTGGGAATCGCCCATCGGGACCTCAAGCCGGAGAACGTTTTGTTGAGCGCCGACGACCCGCCTGTTGTCAAGGTGGCCGACTTCGGTCTCGCGAAGGTCGTCGACAGTATGACAATGTTGCGGGTGCGTGCAGCGATACCCAGATATCAAGCCCACAGGCCTGACGCATGTCTACAGACCATGTATGGAACTCCCGCATACCGTGCGCCCGACGCAGTGAACCAGGTCCCAGGCAATGAGGGCTAAGACCACCTCGTCGTTAGCTGGAGCGTAGGCGTCATTGTGTTCTCCATGTACGTATGCCACCATCTCTTCAACTTGCTGACGCCCGTTCCCCGTGCGGTCGAAGAGGCCCGCATCCTCCGCTCACAGTCCCCGTCGCTCCACAATGAATCGGCCACCAGCAACAGGTGAGTTCCTGATGTGGTATACTTTGACAATCGTCTTGCTGATAGCCGGTTATTTCATCTGTATAGGGCACATACCAATCTCCGTCCGCAGTCCCCAAGAAGCACGTACGAAGAACGTGGCCGGACGGTACCCACACCATCGCGATATCCGAGAGCCCGCCCTCAAACGACGGAATAAATTGATTCGGGTGTTCTTGGGGCCTCCTACCATCGAGAATCGGGCCGACAGAAGCCAGTGCCAGTCCGTGATGTTCAATCGTCCCCCTCTAGACACGATAGAATACGAATTTTTGATACATTCTGTAACAACAGATATCAACTTTGACCTATTGCCCGTCTAACGAGCATTGTCATCGTGTTTGCCAACTGGCCATTAAGACAGAGATGTGTATATACACTGACGGCGAGCAACCGTGAAAAAGCCTCAAGAGATCATAACTCATCACCACACCGACATTCACATCCCGCGATCGGACATGTACCGTGTGCACGAGACGCCGCTCCCCCTTCGCCATAGAACCACTCTAGGATATGCGATGCGTGCCCGCCGTGCCGACACGTCTGACAGAAGACCAGTGCCTCGTTCAGAGTATCTGTACAATCACCATAAGAAAGCGGAACATGCATTCACACAGAAGAGAGTGAGAACGCACCATACGGGATGGCGGACAACGCGTTCGCTCCACGACCACTTTCCAGCGCGAGGTTCAGCGTCATAAGGCACACGGAGCAGCGCGGCAGCGGCTTGCTGCAATGCGGACACAACGTCGGCTGCACGAATCGCGTCAGCGCATGGGGCCAGCCAACGACACCTCAACTCACCCGCGGGTTGCCTTCCGAAGAGAACGGCGCCTCGATCGGTTTCCCGCAATAGTTGCACCGAAGCAGCACCTGCTTCGGCGCCCAGTCAATCGGCGACTGCATCTCCCCGCACTCCACCGCGTCCTGCACGACCTTCCCGCGCTCGATGTCAAGGTGACACCGATGGTGGAACAGCCTCCAGCCGTCCAGCATGTCCCGGTACGTGTTCATCCACCGTCCCGCGCGCGGCTCCCGCGCCAGCGCAGGCGACAGCGCCGCCACGAGCGCAGCAGTCTGTACGTCGCCCGAGGTGTCGATGTAGGCCTGGAGCAGGTCCATGCCCGCCGCCGTTGTGAGCCCGGTGACGAAGAGCCCGTGGATGTCGCCGTCGTGGATCGCGCGTTCCGCGATCCGCCTCAGATACGACGAGACGTTCTTGTCCTCGAGGAACTGGAACGCAATGGCGAGACGTTCGCGGAGAGGCAGCGAATCCTCTTGGAGGACCTCGGCCCAGTCGCGGACCGTGAGGTGTGTCAAGAGCGCGCGGAGGTATGGGTCTTGGAGCCGCACGACGAGGCGCTCACAATGCTGCACTAAATCCGGGTTGCGGGATGTATTGGACGTCAAGGCAGCGACCATGCCTGACATCATATGGAGGGACTCGTCTGAAGACGTGGCGTTAAGTACAGGCTGCCCACGCTCACGCTCAGGCGATCGGATCCTCACCTTTACTCCGCATCAGCATGTCGATGGCCTGCTTGTTCTGTTCGGTGAAGACGAGCCAGCACGCTGCTTGCGAATGCTTTCCCTCCCTCTCCCACCTTCGAATCGCGCGGGCAAGATCTTCCTGCCCCAAGCTCCACCCACAAAGCTGCAACGCAAATCGCCTCTGCGACAGTCGCCCAGTCGACACAGACGGCTTCCACACCTCCGAATTCCCATTCCTCGCATTCAGTTCATCGATCGCGCTCACGAAGTCCTCTGGCAAAGACGGCGCAGCCGTCTGAGTTTGAGTCCGTCTGCGGCTGGTGTGCTTCGAGCTCGGACGGGGCGGAACCTCGAGATTGAGGGGCGTAAGGAGCGGCGAGGCGCTAGGCGCCGCGTCGAACAGCGCGCTGCGAACGGGAATGCGGGGCGTGGGCTGCCCGGAGGGCGGAGAGGGCCGGATGGGCCGGAATCCTTCCCAAATGCCGGTCAGGCCTTGGTACGCGAAGTTGTAGCCCTCGACGATGGGAGAGGGTGAGAAGATAAGGCGCTGCGAGTCTGAACGAAAAGTCAGGAGGCAAACAAAACGCGTTAGGTAGACGTTGACTAACGGTGTACCCATAGCCAAAGCTCGGACACCGTGGGGTCGTCCGGGGTCGTCGTGTGTGCAATGACGGAGTTGTACATGGGCTGCAGAAGAGTCACATCGATGTCAGTTGTATGGATGAAATACCGAGTACGATGCTCCTCACATCCGTTAAGCCGTACACTATTGTCGCACGCCTCCGGATTAACATCGAGATGTCGGACTCAACGACCTGCTGTAGAGCCTTCACCGCTGACGATTTCTTTACATGCTTCCCTCTCCCCTCCCCTTCGCCCAACGCCAACGTAATGGTCTTCGGCGTGGTCGGAGGCGCACTCCGTCCACGGTCCCCATCATTGTCCCCGCCGCGCCGCGAACGCTTCGGGATCTGCCCTCTGATGACAGCAGTGTGTTCGAATGGAAGCTCCCTTACGATCATCATGTTTTCCGGGATAGGCTCGCGGAGGCCCCTCCTGCCAGGAGACGGTCCTCCCACGTCGCTCATGTGCGCCGGGCCCAACGCGGGGAAGCCATCCTCGTCGCCTCTTCCGAACGTTGCGGGGAAGCCAGGCCGCGGTGCGATGTAATACGATGACTCCCTTGACCGGAAGCGCGGCGCTAGAGACCCATCCGCCTGGCGTTCGAGAGAGTACGCGCGCGAGCCGGGACGAGAAGGACGGCTGGCGAGAAGCTCCCAGGGTTCTCGAGGAGGCGTCGCGTCCGTGATTCCGGGAATGACCGTGTAGGAGCAGCCGATGCCGAGCGCAAGGTCCCCTCGGGAGCTCCACGGAGGGTGAACTGGTGTGTCGTGCACAGCGTACAGCTCGAGGTCCCCGTCCTTGTTCACGAACATAACGTCGGACGTGAGAGAATGAGGTTTCAAACTCGGGACAAGGGCAAATGAAGTGAATGGGCGGGAAAAGTTTTTCGCTATCCGGGCCGTTAGCGGGCTGTGAGACATACAGGGGTCGCGGTACTCACTTCTGCGCGTATCCGCAAGGACAAGGTGGTACGGAGAGGGCTCTCCCGCTGCCGCAGGAGGCGACGATGGCCGATTCGCTGAAGAACCTGCACCAGCCCATGGCTTGACCCATGAAGTCTTGACCGCCTTCCCGCCTGAATGAGACGAATCGCGCGACCGGCTACTTTCTGGAACTGGCTCGACGAACTGTGCTTGATGGATGTCCCAGAAGCGAACATGGCTGGCGTCCCGCTCGAGCGTTGCGAGTGTCCCTCTGCGCGTCGACGAGAACTCTACGTGCGCTAGAGGCACAACAGCCGTGGATGGTGTAGGCGCGCCCTTCCCTCGCGAACTAGACTGCGCGACCACCGCGCCATCCGTGCCGTCCGCAGAAGCATCCTTGGACGTGAACGTCAAGACAGGCTGGCTGAAGCGCCGAATATCCCATATCGAGACAATGCCCTCGCTGTAGCACGCCACACGGTGGGCGTCGAACGGATCCGTGGCGATGCCGTGAACTTTGCTCGCCGCCTTCGCAGGGGACGCGGTCGTGCGGGTGTCGAACAGCTGGAGCCACCGATGGGATATCCCGGCCAGCAGTAACTGGGGGTTCTTCGGAAGCCAGGAAAGGGTAGAAACGACCTCCGCTGACGCATAGTGTTGCATTGGGCGAGGATCAGTGCTACGACGAACACCACCGTCGGCTCGTGAAGGGACCGTCTGGCTCTCGCTATCGCTGTCGGCATCAGGTGATGCGTTGAACGACAGCGTGGGTAATGCAGAGTGAATATCCCAGATTACGAGGCTAGGATCGTTGCGGACCTTGTCAAGACCGACAGCAAGAAAACTGGGGTTCGCGGGAGAGAAACCAAGGGTGTTGCACGCACGCGTGTTACGAGCAGGAAGAGAAACAGTCGCACTGTTATGCGCATGCTTCGCGGCGTCGAAGCGCAGGAGGTCAACTCGGCCGTTGCTGAATCCAACCGCTATAAGGTCGTCTAAGACAGGATCGGACGACCAGGCGAAACACTGCAGGCGTGGAAGAAAAAGGAGCCATTGAGGTCTACGACTCGAAGGGGCTGCACAAACGGATGATTGACTGTATGCTCACCTTCATCTGGTTCAACTCCAGCTGCGACGCGACTTGCTTGATCTCCGAGGACTGTGGAATCCATTCGTAGAGGGTGATCTGGGTGCTGCCGCCGACGATGAACTTGTTCTGTCCGCGAGGATGCCAAATGAGACGTTTGTCTGATTGTGCGACCATGACGAAGGTCCTCTGAGGCTTAAGAAGCAAAACGAGTTGACAAACGTAGTTCTCAAAAATCAAGATATATGCTCACCGTGTCTCTATTACAGCGTGGTCAGTCTTAAGGCCACGAGACGACTGTGACTAGTCTGCATTATTGAAAGCGCAGGTCGAAAGGAGTATGACGGCTGACAGCTTGGGTGGGAGTAGTGAGTTCGTCGGTGTGTGCAACGTCGCCAACGATGGGCAGACGGCGAAAGCGAGAAGGAATTGAAAGCGAGCTGGCTGTAGGCTTCGACCATCGGAACCGTGGGAAAACTGTCACCAGTCCCTACTCACCTTCGAATCTAACCAGAAGCTAGTGCTCCGGAGACTGTTGTAATAGGTTGAACGAGCAAGCAGGACAGTGGGAGGATAAGGTCAAGACACGAGTGGGGAGGTAAAGTCGTGGGGGAAGCTTTTAAGAGACGCGTCGCGCGCGCTTACCCCAATTGGTGTCTGCCATGTGAACACCCTCAAGCGCGCGTCCGAATCATGGCTTGCAACTTGCGTTTTCGAGTACTAGTCTCAGGCTGGTCGTACGTGTGATGTCTAGTAGTCTACACGTCCGGCACGGTGTATTCCCACCGGCTAGTATTGGCAGCCAAGTGTTTCTCCCGGCCAATATGACTGCTGTATCGTGCTGCAATACTTGACCGTATGCGATCAACGGATTATAATGCTCTACAATAATCTGTCAGGTGCGTCAGATGAGCTGGAATGCTCTGAAACCATTCATCGTACACGGCGAAACTCTACAGCATTCTATCATATCCGGTGACTTGCTACAGAGTCCTGCAGGGTGGGGCTGGATCCTGCGAAACCTTGCATAGCCCCCTAGCGCTTAGTATAGCCTTGCAGGCAAGCTTTGTTCAACTTTTCGACGTGCGCAATATATGACCAGCGACTCTTGTGTTATATGGCAGACCCCCAGAGTCGGACGGCAATGCACATACCCACGGTATGTTAACTTTCACAGACAGCCAATAAGAATTACTAAAGGCTCCCGTCATTTCTAGCCTCAAATGCGTCAGTCGTAGCTGTTAGGTCATGAAATGCTTTGCTGGATCCCGTCCTCTCCCACCTTCACATCCACTGTACCACTTTGATCCAGGACGGATCTGATCTGGATTCACATGCCGGTAATTTGAAGTGCCTGCAGTGCCGGACGCAGGTTTCTTCCTCGTGCTTCATAAATGGCTCTGACCATCGCGCCATCCCTCTCCTCCTTCCCTCCTCTCCCCCAGACGTCCTTGACAGTATGGCCACCATCACCACGCCCGTCACCGAACTGTTCGGTATCAAACACCCTATCCTGCTCGCAGGCATGACACCCCGTACCCTCACGACGAACCGCGTTCTCTGACTGCTCTCCTCGGTTGCAGCTATGAATGTTGCAGGCCCCGAGTTGGTGGCTGCCGTATCAAACGCTGGGGGCCTCGGTGTCGTTAGTGGTACTGGCTATACCCCCGAGGTCCTCCGGCAGCATTGGCATCTTCCACCAAAGCAATCGGCTCACTCGAGCGTTCTTCCTGGCTCGCGTACCCCATGGTATAGATCAAAGCCATTAAGGATGACCTTGTGGACAAGAGCCTCCCCTTCTGCGTCGACCTGCTCCTCCCCCAGGTCGGTGGTAACACACGCAAGACGAACGTGAGTCCGGCGTTGAGTATTGGTGATCGCGTCGTTGGCTCACGATCTTCGCGATCGGCCCACCCTTGCGCCCACAGTATGACTACACCAAGGGCCAGCTTCCGGAACTCATCGACGTGGTCATCGACGAGAAGGCCTCCCCCTTCGTCTGCGCCATCGGCGTGCCTCCAAAGTGGGCCGTCGACAAGCTTCACCAAGCAGGCATCCCCGTCATGAACGTGCGCCTCCCTCTCATCCCCATGCAGCCAACCGTTCGTTCGTCTCATACAAACACACATCACTTACGTCCATGTAGATGGTAGGCCACCCGAAGCACGTCGAGAAGGCGCTCGAGGCCGGCTGCGACCTCATCTGCGCCCAGGGCGGCGGCCACACGGGCGACATCCCTGCCTCAATCCTCATCCCCGCCTGCGTCGACATCTGCAAGGGCCGCACGTCCTCGCTCAACGGCAAGCCCATTTGCGTCATCGGCGCCGGCGCCGTGTACGAGGGCCGCTCCCTCGCCGCCAACCTTTCCTGGGGCGCCCAGGCCGTCTGGGTCGGCACGCGCTTCGTCGCGAGCACGGAGGCGGCCGCACTCAAGGCGCACAAGGACATGATTCTGAGTGCGGGGTACGAGGACGCCGTGACGACGCTCATTTAGACCGGCCGTCCGCTTCGGGTACGGAGGTCGCCGTACATCGATGACTGGTACGTTCTCCCCTGCTGTGTGTGCGAAGAGGTCTGACGCAGAGTGCGATGGGTAGGAATAATAACCGGCAGGCAGAAATCAAGGAGCTCACATCGAAAGGCATCGCCCCTGTCGACCACGACTGGGAGCGGCACCCCGAGAGGGCGCTCCAGGAGCGCGCGTGGCTCATCGGGCGCGTCTCGGCACTCATCAACGAGGTCCTGCCCGCGAAGACGATCGTGGAGACGATGGTGAACGACGCCTCGCGCATTCTGCAGGAAAACGCGGCGAAGGTGTCGGTGTCGGCGAAGGCTAAGCTATAGGCGGTATTTATGTTTTAATGTGGGATGTACTACTCGCTCTCTTTCTGGATTGGTCATGGGCAGGCTAATGCACGTTTATGCCGATCAACCTAAGTGGAAGATTGTGATAAAAGGCAGCGGCGGTGGACGAGCTCGGCATGACCTCTGCTGCTCCGAGAACGATGGAGGCACGTAGCATTTTTGTGCGCATGTCCGTCCGCAGTGAAGAGAATCGCAACAGCGATGCACTCAACTAGACTTGCCACACTTAACCAAAATCGATATCAAGGCTGGGCGGTTGTGCGGTGTCTCCTCTATGGCCGTCCCAGTCAGGCAGCCGTAGCATGCGCAGACTTCAGCCTCCGGTACGAAAAAACCTCGTTTCCTCATAATTTCTGGACGTGCGAGTGGCGAGGGTCCATCATGCGCTGGTGTACAGTAGCGGGATGGTTTTTAGTAATCGGGCAGTTTCCGCGAGCACGCACCCATGTGGGGCTCCGAGGCTGCATTCTAGCCCCGAACAACATAGGCGAAATCGTCTGCGAGCTAGAGCGAGTTGTCTAGCTTTCAGTTCACAAAGATGTCAGTATCCGGCGACAGAGTCGGACGCATTTGGCCACTGTTGATGGAATCGACATACCATTTCCCTATGGCACCCGGGCTCCTATACGAATTACATGACGTCGTCAACATATAAATTCTGCGATGCGTGCCAGTACAACTACAGCGATAGTGCACGAGCCCAGTCCAAGAACCAACAAACGTACAACACGTGCGCGCGAGGGGCCAAAGCCAAGGGAGGACCGAAAGCGACGATTTCGCAAAGGGTGTCCAACGTAGAATATAACATCCAGATAAGTTAGGCGTGATGGCCGATTACAACCAGTAGCTCTGTTTCATCCTAACTGCAACACAAAGTCCCTGAAACTAGTACACTATGTACGTATGCGTCTACGGTGGACGTGAAGAGGCGTATGGGTCGGTGCGAGGAGGGATAGCTGAGAATAGCTGTTGGAGGCCTGCAAAGCCGTCCAGATCGACCTGAATGAGCATCGAGCATCGTGAACGTGCGGAGGGACTGGAAAGCATGGCGCACGTCGCCTCCGACGGCGCGACCACGACGACCACGACGACCATCTGTCACGCGTCAACGTCAGTCTTCGATGGCGCCAAGGAATGCAGTTCATGACATGGTGCGACAGCGTCCGACTCTGACAGCGATAACCAACTTGCATCAATCTGTTTGATGGTGCGTCGACGTCGAAGACTGGTCACGGCCTCAGGATGTCCGCGCAGGGCTCGGGAACATCGCCCCGTCCGCCGACAGCATCCGCGTATCCTCCGGAGGCGCGGACGTTGGGGCTTGACGCGGGATCAACCGCGGAGGTGCAGGGAACTTGTTCGCCCAGCTCGGGGGCGCCGATAGGTCTGGGTCCTTGCGCAGCTCGTGCGGGTACGCCCCGGATACAGTCGAGGACGTGCTCGCGCGCCGCGACGTCGGCATCCAGCTGGCCTGCGTCGTGGCTGCGGATAGTGGTGGTGCGCTGCCCGAGTACGCCGAGCGTGCCTGCGCGGGGGTTGAGTCAGCATCGCATGCCAAGCAGAATGGAGGGGCAGTTCATCCGAGAAGTTGGCCCAAATTAGCAGGAACGAGAGACGAAGAAGATGATCACGAAGAGAAGGATGGACAAAGAAAGGCCGAGATGGTGAAGATCGAGAAGCACGCGAGTACTCACCGTCCACGGCGTGCGCGCTCCGGGGGCGACCGTCGAGTTGTAGTCCGAGTTGAAGTCCTCGCCGTCGCGCGAGATGACGAGCACCCCGCTCGGGAACTCCGCCTCCGAGGGCTGCCGCTGTGGGTCGAAGTCGCTCCGTTCGACGATCACCGGCGAGCCTCCCGGTATGTCTTCCTCCGCCTCCTCCCGCACAGTGCTGACGCGGTGCGGATGGAAAGACGTCCTCAACCCAGACCCCGAATGCGAGGCGACTGCTCCGGAAGGAGACTGGTCCTGCTTATCATTGAACTTCTTGGTCGTGGGCGAATTCGCGGCCGAGCCGTCGATGCGGAAGGTGTGGTCGGGGGAGATGGGGGAGACGTATTTTGATTTGTAGCTCGCACTCTTCCGGATCCCGTCCTTGAACTTGATGAAGCGCTCCAGGAACGTCGGCACGCGACGCACACCGTGGAACTCGATGTTTGGCAGCAGCGATGAGCTCGACGTCTCGCGTATGTGCGAGGACGTGTGCGGCACGCCGAGCTCGTGCTCCTCTCGCGAGTAGGGGTCGTGGTAGGTGGAGGGCACGCCGCGGTCGAGAAATCGGTTGTCGTCGTCGATCTCCCAATCGGAATCCTTCGTCGATGGCCGTAGCCGATTCGAGCGCGTGCGTAGCCAAAGTTCGTGCGCCCACCGGCGTGGGTGCGAGAAGAAGCTTTCCCCAGAGAGCGTCGTCATCCGCGCATTCCTGTGCTTCTCCCATTTCCGTCTCCGGTACCACCAGAACAGCACGCCAGCGAGCAGGGCCACTCCCACTGCGACGACAATCGGCACAGCAATTTGCGCAGCCCTGGACAAGCCCGGTTGCGACGCTGTGGGTTTCATTCACGTCAGACGGGCGTACTGTCAAAATGCGGATCAAGGTACTCCGGTTCAATTACCGCAAGGTTTACAGTGCGAATATCCTTGTCATCCTCCAGCGCGAGGGCTATAAATCTCTTTGTAGCGGAAAGCAGTCCCTTAACAGTGAGGACCATTCGTTACCGTTGGTCTACAAAGGGCCTTACAATCCCCAGAGAAGATGATGGCAAATGTAGTCATGCTCGGGCTGCGGTTGTTTGCAAAGCACTGGACCCTCTCCCGAACAACCTCGAAGGTCACAAAGCAGCCGAGCCACGTTTGTCAGGCAGACAGTGGAGAAATTCCCAGTCCTTAAGATGAGTATGAACATCCTTATCATCATCCTCCGCGCAGACAGTAGGTCTCTTTGTAGCAGAAAGCAGGCCTACAAAGAACTCTGCGATCCCCAGACAAGACGATAGGAAGCACGACAGGTAACACCCAATATCCTGCCCTAGAATAGCCTTGGGAGATAAACAGTAACTGGCTTCCTGTCACGAACATATTCCGGACAGGAAAATGCTCTTATTGTCCGTCTAAATGCGGCCGTGACACACGATAAGCGCATCTACCAACCATTTTCCTGTACAGAATAGGTTGGCGACAGGAAAACATGTCCAGTCATTTCCATCAGTACTTCCGGAAATTGCTTAACGGTGCTTAACGGGGCCATTAAGCACCGTTAAGCACGTTAACCAGCCGTTAAGCACGATAAGCCGATAAGCCGTAAGCAGGTCTCGAAGCGCCCATAAGTGCCGCCACTGACGACCTCTCTTCCACCAGCACTGCTCCCCCGCACTCTGACTGGCACATGGCGGGGGACAAAGAGATGTCTCCTCGACACGCCGGAGGTAGAAGTTTGCCCAGGATATCCACCAAAATCCGGGGGGGGGGAGGACGGCCATTTTCCGTTAAGCCGTTACGCTGTTAAGCAAAATCCGGCTTTACTGATGTCATGGGCTGTCCCGGGACGAAATATTGGGCTATGCCCGGTGTTCATGGTCATGTTCGGTAGAGTACCCTTGAACGCAGGCTATAGAAAAAAGAGGGGACTCACAAGACTCGATGGCCGCGGGGAGGTCGAAGTCGTGCTCAGCGGTGAGCTGCTGGTGCGCCCACGGGGGCACCATGTTCTCATCAAGCTGGACTTGGGAGGACGGGAAAGGGGCCGGATTGGACCCGCATGTGTTGGTGCTCGCCCACTCTCCCCATGTTTGAGATTCGTCCCCCTTGCATGCTGCGCAGGCGGCGCAGATGTTGTAGTACATGGTGTTGCTGTCAAAGGGTTGAGAAGAACGTTTCGCGCCATGACTGTAGGACGCACCAAGTACAATTCTCCCGGATGGAGTCGTCTGAGGTACGGTCGGCATAAGATTGTCTTTGAAGGCTATGTTGGTCACTCACCTTGCGTTTTGCAAGCCTGGAAGATTTGCGTCTGGACTGTGCATGGAGTCTGACCGGCCTTGTTGTTCAGCTGGTGAAGAGCAAGGTGTTAGTTCGCGGTTCGATGCACCGAGGATGTATCACGACAGGCAAAGCCTGATGGTTTCAGCGAGGAAATCAGGCCATTCTTGCTGGCATTTCCAGCCAACGAAAGCCAAGGCAAATGTGCGTCTGGTCTCGTACCCCGCTACTCGCAGCCCACTATCGGAACCATCTACAGGTGGTGGGTTACAAGTATTACTACGGCGGGGTACGAGACCATGTGCGTCAGGGATTCGCAGGACCTATCGACCAAAAGGGTTCGACGAGTTCCTGGCAGGCACACGAGGACACACAACGGAGCCCTCATCCGATCCTCTTGCCCGACCCTGAGACCTGATCTCCCAACTGCCGCACAACTCCAATGCCGTCACCGCGCCGCGTAAGGACACGCGACGGTTCTCGGAGCTCCTCCCATCCCCAACACGCGTGACGAACGAGGTGCTCACCTTGTCGCCCAAACCTTCGTGCTGACACTCTGCCTACGAAACCCATTGGATGCCACCGGACGGAGAGCGCGGAGAGGACGAGGTTAGCCTAGGCTCTTCGCACGGAGAAGCAGGACGAGAAAGAAGCGCACGCTAGTTTGAGCGGCCACGAGGCCTGCCAGGACGAGCTCGAGCGGGAGGAGGGCGAGCGGAAGCATGGCGCGCAACCCCTGTGCGGACGGGCGCGGAGAGAGAGAGCGAGGATAGGGGCACGGCGGGCAGGGTCGCCAGGTAGGGGGAGGAGGGAGAGCGCAGCGGAAACGACGGAGAGAAGACGCAGCAGCGGGCGCGACGGCGAGGACGGAATTAGATTCAGACCGTCTGATCAGTTCGCAGGGGGAAGGGCGCGTGGAACTCACGACCCGACCCTCGCGCTGTCTCTGTTTTGCCGGATGGCCCGCGGGCGATGCGGTAGGGTCCACTGCGAGGAGTTGACGGTGCGACTGATGGGATTTGGGTTGGATGGGCGGGGATGGCGGTATGCATACAGACCGAAGAGCTCTGCCTACTCACCGCCCGTGTATAATCCTTGGTCGCTCAATCGCCGACGTTGGCAGATAAGCGCCTCCTCGCCCGCCTGCCTCCTCTTGTCCCGCCTATCAGCCTTTCTTTTCCCCTTGGCGCAGCCGCTGGGTGGGAAACGCGTGCTGTGCGGAACACTGCTTGCTCGCTTGCCAGGTTCTGCCAACGAATTCGCGACCAGCTTCGCTATGTACGCCACGGATAGAACGACGCCGCATGGGCAAACAGGGGACGTGAGTCGTGTTCTCGCGCTGCTCGGTCGGCGAGTTGCTGGAAGAGGAAGCGTGGCGGGGTGAGGGTGATAAGAATGAACAGATGCGCAGATGAACGCGTACGCGATTAGATGAGGTCAGAGGTGGCTATGAGAACCGACACACTGCAGCCAAGGCGAGGTCCACCGATCTGCCGATCGGGGCAGCCCGATCAATTCCGCGTGCGAACGATCGCCTGCCACTCGCACGTGTGAGGCAGCGAGGCTTCGGGTGCGCAGGACACAATGTCATCCAGCCGCGAGCAAGGCTGCAGAAGGACCCAACTCCGAGGCGATCACCAGCCGATATGGACCATCGCGCTTAGAGCACCCGTGAGTACTGACGGCCACACGTTCAACCCTAGCTCGCACAAGTGCAGTATGTGCCCACCGGCATATACATGCACTTTTCTGAGCTAACTAACGTTTCTACCCGCAACAGAACCACCCAATCCATCACCGTCTGCATGCTCGTCGTCATCAGACGACGTCTGTGTCCATACCTTGACGCTTACCACGCTCGCCGTCCGTGCCTCCCCCGAGCTGACAATCGCAGTACACTACCCGCCATCTGTGGTCCCCTGCGGCGCTGTCTATGCGTGTATCAGAGCACTGCAAGGCACGCCCTCCATCTCTGGCCTTCTAGCCCGCCATGCGCGTTCGCTGGGAGCCGGTCGAAGCGGACAAAGTGGGGACGACACATACCGGTCAGCTGTTCGAGAGAGGTCGGGACGAGGACATTTGAGGCGAGGATCTTGGGAGCCGCGGCGTGGACGGGAGCGGCGTGGACAGGAGCGGCGACGACGGGGAGAGGAGCAGCGATGGTGGAGGAAACGGCGCGGAAAGCAACGGTAAACCGGCTCGAGAGAATCCTACCCCTCCACGCCCACCTTGCCATCTACTTATACCTCTCTCGTCCGCGCACGGACCGTACCACGCCAAACCCTCCGCTGTCTCGCCAGCCGGCCGGATTTCAAACCATCCGACAAGTGGACCCGGCCGGTTCGTCTACCATTAGCGTCGATTCTCGGCTAACGTGTTACGTATTTGCCATTGTAGGTCCCTGCAGCGCCTAGCCAACTCGCATCCGGTGTGTTTCAATTGCACCGCCGACCGGACTCTGTAAGCCGACGCCATTCCACCGCATTCACGCGACCGCCGACTACGCGACCGCCGACTATGCGACCGCCGACTACGCGACCGCCGACTACAGGGATCAGGCAAACAGCTTGCCCCGCTCAAGCGCAGTATGAACACGACTCGTCCGCGAACTGACTTTTCTATTGGCAGACAACAGAAAAAACTGTCCGGATCTGGGATGCGCATACAGGACAGCAGCTCTTCACGTTGGAGGGCCACTCGCATTGGGCACTAGACGTGTGCCACTCTGCGGCAAGGGTCCGGATGGTCACCCTCCATGACGACGTCCATTCACCCCGGGCGGCGCGGCGGGTTTGAGGTTCAGGATCGTACCAGGGTCGAACGTCGAATGTCTGTGGGAGACCGTCAATGGCATTTTGCAGCGCGACCGCGTAAAACGCATGCTCGGCTCCGCGGCCGACGGGCAATTCCTGCTCGAGTATTTTGGGACTAGGCGAAGCCCGAATCACCGCCGCGTCTCCTCCAGTCCAGTACGAGGATTCCTAAGAGTTCGTCCGGTTCTGGGGCGATGGTGCAGAGTCGCGCGTTGTCGTACTCGAACTCGGAGAGCATGCCGAGGTCGATGTCGCCTGCTGTTCTGCGGGATAGCGTGTACGGCGGGAGTGGGAGTTCTGTGACGTCGGGGAGCGCAGGTGGGGGCGCGTATCCCAAGAATGTGAGTGGGGTTCCTGTTGCCATCTCGTCGTCGGGTCGTCGTCCAATTCTCATTGTGGAATTCTGAAATTCGCAGCCTCCGAATCGTCCACCATGCCCGCCAGAGCTGAGCTTGAGCCTGGTGCGAACGCTGCTCGCTCGTGTATTGTGCGTCTGGACTGTGCATGGAGTCTGACCGGCCTTGTTGTTCAGCTGGTGAAGAACAAGGTGTTAGTTCGCGGTTCGATGCACCGAGGATGTATCACGACAGGCAAAGCCTGAGTGTGTCTGGTCTCGTACCCCGCCGAAGTAATACTCGCAGCCCACTATCGGAACCATCTACAGGTGGGTTGCGAGTATTACTACGGCGGGGTACGAGACCATGTGCGTCAGGGATTCGCAGGACCTATAGACCAAAAGGGTTCGACGAGTTCCTGGCAGGCACACGAGAACACACAACGGAGCCCTCATCCGATCCTCTTGCCCGACCCTGAGACCTGATCTCCCAACTGCCGCACAACTCCAATGCCGTCACCGCGCCGCGTAAGGACACGCGACGGTTCTCGGAGCTCCTCCCATCCCCAACACGCGTGACGAACGAGGTGCTCACCTTGTCGCCCAAACCTTCGTGCTGACACTCTGCCTACGAAACCCATTGGATGCCACCGGACGGAGAGCGCGGAGAGGACGAGGTTAGCCTAGGCTCTTCGCACGGAGAAGCAGGACGAGAAAGAAGCGCACGCTAGTTTGAGCGGCCACGAGGCCTGCCAGGACGAGCTCGAGCGGGAGGAGGGCGAGCGGAAGCATGGCGCGCAACCCCTGTGCGGACGGGCGCGGAGAGAGAGAGCGAGGATAGGGGCACGGCGGGCAGGGTCGCCAGGTAGGGGGAGGAGGGAGAGCGCAGCGGAAACGACGGAGAGAAGACGCAGCAGCGGGCGCGACGGCGAGGACGGAATTAGATTCAGACCGTCTGATCAGTTCGCAGGGGGAAGGGCGCGTGGAACTCACGACCCGACCCTCGCGCTGTCTCTGTTTTGCCGGATGGCCCGCGGGCGATGCGGTAGGGTCCACTGCGAGGAGTTGACGGTGCGACTGATGGGATTTGGGTTGGATGGGCGGGGATGGCGGTATGCATACAGACCGAAGAGCTCTGCCTACTCACCGCCCGTGTATAATCCTTGGTCGCTCAATCGCCGACGTTGGCAGATAAGCGCCTCCTCGCCCGCCTGCCTCCTCTTGTCCCGCCTATCAGCCTTTCTTTTCCCCTTGGCGCAGCCGCTGGGTGGGAAACGCGTGCTGTGCGGAACACTGCTTGCTCGCTTGCCAGGTTCTGCCAACGAATTCGCGACCAGCTTCGCTATGTACGCCACGGATAGAACGACGCCGCATGGGCAAACAGGGGACGTGAGTCGTGTTCTCGCGCTGCTCGGTCGGCGAGTTGCTGGAAGAGGAAGCGTGGCGGGGTGAGGGTGATAAGAATGAACAGATGCGCAGATGAACGCGTACGCGATTAGATGAGGTCAGAGGTGGCTATGAGAACCGACACACTGCAGCCAAGGCGAGGTCCACCGATCTACCGATCAGGGCAGCCCGATCAATTCCGCGTGCGAACGATCGCCTCCCCGAGGATAGAGCTTCAAAGTACCGACGGCCTCTTGTGGTAATAGACGCGACTGAAGAGCAGCTCGCCGACACGACAAAAAAGGGGCCCGGTTCCCAGGATCTCACCCTCGAACTTCCAAGTCGTGCCCGCTCCAATGGGCGAGTCGCGATCACGTGGTACTACACGCCGTATCGTTCAACCTGGCGCGTCGTCACTAGCCCTTCCGACGCCATCCATTGTGATTGCTGACATGTACAACGACTTGGGTTATCATGCAAGTAGTCCAGGGCTACCGACGTTCGGGTTTTCCGCTCGCCACTGGCGTCCGAGTCGGGCCAGGCACTCGGGTGGTTGACAACCACTGGCCAACCACACTTGCCAAGTACGCACTTCGCACACTCCCTTATAAGTACTCCACAACTTTCATGTGGTCGTTGCGGCCGGTAAATGAAGTTGAGGTTGTACAAGGTTGTACTTATTCTCTCTTGCGGCAACTGTAGCTGATGAACTTAAGGCCCCTTCAAGTTGTATTGTGTGATGCGTTCGTGTTCCAGGCAATTGTTCCGCACATGGCAATAATTCACCGTGACGGAGTCGGACACACAACAGCGTAGTTACGGCCTTAATCTGGCAGGATGTTCGAAGCGCTGCGCGCCGGCCACTGTATTTTGGGGTGAACAATGCCGAACCGGCAGAGCGCATTGTGGGTCATCCGTCCCGTCGACTCCTCCCATATTCGTCTTTCATTGTTTTTACTCGCCAAAGGCGACCGCGTAACCGAGCACCGCGGAGCACCGAGGGCAAAGCATTCATCCGACTCGGCATATATCTACCCCACATCCAAGGCCACCGTCTGCACCCTTCCCCAACCAGCAACCATCGCCTGTCCACTCGTCTCTCTCCCTCCGTTATACCCACTAAAATCCGTGACTTGACACCCTCATCGAGCCGACATGCAGCGCTACACCAACCCGGACGTCTTCTTCTGCCCTTACTACAACGTGCCCGGCATCGCCAACCCAAAGATGCACATCAACGACGAGTACGAGTACGACATCCTGTCGTCGCAACAACTCACGCCGCTGGACGGCCAAACCGGCGAAGAGGACACTCCTCCATCCGTGCGTTTCATCCCTCCAGTTTCGGCCGCTGTCCCCGCTTGCAGAGTCCCAACCACATTTCCACACAGGGCCCTTCTTCCGTTGCCAGTACTCGGGACGAGTCGCTGGAGCCGCCGTCCCCGCCCCAAGGCTGGACCTCAGAGTACGAGTTCGACATCTGGCCCGTGAAGGACATCAGGGCGTGCGTCGACTTAACGGCGGAGGAGATGGACAAGTACAACCTGGTGAGTGAGCATTTCGCCTTCCGGTCACAGTGTGTGTGTGCCCGGAACGCGGCACACCGGTACTCGCCTCTCCTCCTCCGAGCATGCGCTAACCGTCGCGAGCACGCTCAGATCAACCAATGGCTCGTAAACGCTTCGAAATGCGCTGAGCAACAACAGCCTGAGGGATCGTCTTCAACCACCGGACGCTAGAGTGACGTCCTGCGACGTGCTTACCCCTGCCACTTACCCCCTGCACGAAACATTCCACTGTATTTTTAGCACATTCATGTTTCTGTACATACCACCCGTTATGCTTCGTTATGCACTGGAATAGACGGAAATCCACTTCCTGGTTCTTCTTTCTTGCCGCGCTGTATTGGCAGTGTGTGGCTTGAAGCGCGGCAGGGCGGCCCGCGAAGCGGCACGGATCTTGTCAAGACAATCTCGGTGAGCGCCGGGCTCCTTTGCGCTCTCCGAGTCCGACCACATTCCTTGCTGTCCCCTCGACGTCCGAGACGCTACTGAGATGCTCGGTCGACATCCGGAACACCCGAGCGCTGCGTTTCGCATCCGGTTTGAGCCTCCAAAGACGGTGAGCAGGCTTCCGCGGACGTTCCGGGTGTGCGCTGTCGCTGAGGAGTTCCGTCCGGGATGGTGGAGGACGGTGGTGGTTGCGGAGATACGAGATCCCGGCCCGCCTCTGGCCAATCGCTGCGTGACGTACCTGGCCAAGAGCATTTCCCCGCATTTCTCCGCAGCTCGCTTGCGGGGTGATGCTCTCCGTTATATCTCTCCTTCTCACCCGCATCCTTCACCAATACATACCCTCGCTTCTCGGCCGTGGCCCCTCGAATACCCCCACGGCTTCCCACCTTTCCTGCGCGATACCCTCGGCGAAGGACATGGCCCCGGTAACGAAGTTCGAGGCGGACCCGCCAGAATCACGGACCTTCGCCCGCCAAGGCGAGCTCCCGAAGCTGCCCATCCCGCCGCTCGACGAGACCTGCCGGCGATACCTGCGTGCACTAGAGGGCTTGCAGGACCGGAAGGAGCACGAGGCGACCAAGAGGGCCGTCGACGACTTTCTGCAGCACGACGGCCCGCGCGTTCAGGACCGCCTGAGGGAGTACGCGAAGGACAAGGCGAGGTGCGTCGTGCTTCTCGAATCCCCCCGGCCCCGCACTGATCCCGCTTACGTTCGTGGATCTGTGCCGTGCGATCTGCAGCTACATCGAGGAGTTCTGGTGCGTGTCTGCCTGCACTCTGTGGCGAGAACTTGAACCTGACTCGATATCCCCGCGTATCTTATCACGCAGGTACGAGTCGTACCTCTCGCACTCGGACCCCGTCGTGCTCGCCTTGAACCCGTTCTTCGTGCTCGAGTGAGTCGCCTCGTTCTGCTCGCCCCGGAAACTGAATTCCGAAGGTGGATTTCCCGCGTGCTTCTTCGCCCCGGGTGTGTGTGTGCGGTGCAGAAACGATCCGACCCCCGATCGAGGGCAGCAGCTCCCCCGCGCGGCGTCGCTCGTCGTCTCTTCGCTGGGCTTCATCCACGATCTCCGCGCGGGGACGCTCGAACCGGACCACATGCGTGGGACACCGCTCGACATGGACCAGTATACCCGCCTGTTTGGCACCGCGAGGATACCCACCGAGGTGCGTCTCCGGAGCGGCTGCTTATGTATGTAACGCATGTGATTTTGATTTTTTCATCAACTCGTGCCGGGCGAGCAGAGGGGCTGCAAGATGGAGGTGCATGGGGAGTCGAGGCATATTGTTGTGCTCCGACGCGGACAGTTTTGTGAGTCCCGCTTCCCTTCGCTCAGTTACGATAAGTATGTGACGTTGGTATTCGGAACGCTTACGTTGATGGCCCAGATTGGTTTGATGTGCTCGATTCCGAGAATCGGCCGGTGCTGACGGAGCGCGAGATCCTGAGGAATCTCCAAGCCATCGTCTCGGATGCAGACCAGATGCCGATCCACGAGGTGCGTCCATCTATCTTCACTGCCTTCAGCTATTACCTGCACGATCCACCGTGGGATCTCGCTTTCTAAAACGGCCCCCGACTGTCCATGGCCACAACTTTTTTGCCTTTCTCCGAAGTCTTTAGATTCCAACCCAGCGCACCTCCTCGAACCGACCAGCGGTTGGGCTGGACTTCGTTTACTTTTCGAGGCCGTACGCGCCAGTCTAGTTGGAACAATCGAGAGCACACACCGTCCCTGTTCAGTCGAGGGTATACGTATGCGATTGTTCCAATTTGATTGGCATCGATGACGCCTTTTCAAATGGAGGCCATTTACCGACGCAAGAGGTCCGTCTGCCTCGTCAAACTCGGAGGCCCATCCTTGGCGGAACTGAAGTTCCTCTCATGTCCCCGTGCGTAGAGAGGGAGACGAAATAGAAATTCATAGCATCCAGTGGCGGAGCCGAAACTCGCGAGGAGCCTGACAGCCCGGCGCTCGCGTCTTATTGCGTTGTCGGTTACTTTCCCGGAAGCGCGGCCGGCACTCCTCCAAACTCGAGTTTCAGGTTACTGAGCCACGGGGTGCCAATCGAGTTGGACCAATCGACTGCCCCTTCAGTAGCACACGGTTACAATGTTGATCAATATTGATATCTCTCTGCAGGTCGCGCGGAACTCAATCGGCGTCCTCTCAACGGAGAATCGGAAGATCTGGTCGAGCCTCCGGGCTGCGCTCATCAGCAACAAGAACAACGAGTCGTGCCTGGAGGTCGTCGACAACGCGCTGTTCGTGGTATGCTTGGACGACGCGGCGCCGCAGAACCTCGGGGAGCTGTGCGCGAACTTCTTGTGCGGCACGTATGACCTCAAGAACGGGATTCAGATCGGGACGTGCACGAATCGCTGGTACGACAAGCTGCAGATCATCGTGTGTGCGGATGGTGCTGCAGGTATCAACTTTGAGCACACTGGCGTCGATGGCCACACCGTGCTGAGGTGGGGGCATTTTTACACATCAAGCGCTAAAACCACCCTGATAACCGTCGCTCATAGATTCGCTGCCGACGTCTTCACCGAAGGCCTCATGCTCCTCGCGCGCTCCATCAACCCCTCCGCCCCGACGCTCTTCCACGCCCCACTCTCCCCATATGCCAAGTCGTACAAGCCCGCTCGCGGCCAATCTGCCCCTAACACGCCCAACACTTACCATTTCGACACCGCGCCGAAGAAGCTCGAGTGGACGCTCTACCCCGAGCTGCGCGCGGGCATCCGGTTCGCCGAGACGCGGCTGAGCGACCTGATCTGCCAGAACGACTGCCAGGCGCTCGAGTTCAAGGCGTACGGCAAGAACTTCATCACCTCGCACGGCTTCTCGCCCGACGCGTTTGTCCAGATGGCGTTCCAGGCGGCGTACTATGGGCTGTACGGACGCATCGAGTGCACGTACGAGCCGGCGATGACCAAGGCGTTCTTGCACGGGCGGACGGAGGCGATCAGGACGGTGCAGCCGCACACGGTCGAGTTTTTGCGGGCGTTCTTTAGCGAGGCGGCGAATGGGCAGAAAGTGGCGCTGTTGAGGAAGGCGTGTCAGGGGCATGTGAACTTGACGAAGGAGTGTAGTAAGGGTCTCGGGCAGGACAGGCGCGTTTCGAGTCCTCGGTGAGGTCAACCATCTAGCTGACTTTGTCCTAGGCACCTGTACGCGCTCTACTGCCTGCTGCAGCGGGAGCGCGAGGCGGCCGCGGGGGCGGTCGTTGACGAGGACGAGCGGCCGACGTCCCCGTCGAGCGTAACGTCGAGCGGGAGCAGCGGCGGGAGCGGGAACGGGCGGGAGAAGTTGCCGCTGCCGGCGATCTTCACGGACAACGGGTGGCACATCATCAACCGGTCGATCCTCTCGACGTCCAACTGCGGGAACCCGGCCTTGCGGCTGTTCGGGTTTGGGCCCGTGACGGCGGAGGGCTACGGGATCGGGTACATCATCAAGGACGAGGGCATCTCGATGTACGTTCGGTTGCGATCTTTGTCTGTCTACAAGGTCTTCATCAAGCTGACGGATTTATACCGCCTGCCGCCTGCAGATGCGCGTCGTCGAAGCACTTGCAGACGCGGAGGTACCTCGACACGCTCCAGGGGTACCTGCTCGACATCCAGCGGATCCTGGTGCAGCTCCACCTGTCGGCCAACCAGCGCCCGGAGCCGTTCGTCGACCACCAGGGCGTCCTGCGCGACTCGAAGACCGGCCGGCCGATCAATGGGCACCGGCGGGGCGGGTCGGTGGAGGTCGGGAGCTACGACGAGGACGACATGATGAGTGCGTGTTGTTGTTGTTCTCTGTTATGTGTTTTCGGGATTGTGGAAGCGTGGGGCTGACGCTGACGTGGATTGCGTTTGTTGCGGGTGTGTAGCGGGGTATTCGTTCTTTGACAGCGGGGACATCGAGATGCTCGGGAGGAAGAAGAACCGGCCGTCGTACTACAACACGGGCAAGATCATCCCTTTGGCGGAGTACTGACCGATTGACTGAGACCAGACGAGACGCACATTGTTGTTGACTGGGCAGAGGATTTCGGACGTGTATGTAGATTATTTCTGAGGTATCTTGGGTAGTAGGTGTAAGTGGAGAGGCGGACCGAGTGGGACGTATTGATGCGCTGTTGTATATCTATCTAGGCGTACGATCGAACAAACCCAGAAAGCGCCACACTGCCGTCATTGTTCAACAACGTTACGATCCAAGTATACATCACAGAGCATGGGATGTACGGCCACACCTCAAGATGGCCTCGCCTCAAGGTTGCGTTCATGCGGGTTGTCGTGATGGGCGACCCGGAGAGAAACGGAGACGAGCTCGCTTTATAAGCGCGCAACACCAAGGATTCACCTGTGTCGGTCCGTGAAATATTTGATGGGACGTTAGTTATAGTTATACTCAAATTTTTTAGCCCAATGACTATCATGCCCCCCCAAATATTTCGTGCCCTCCCCCGAGATATTTCGAGACGTCGTGGAGGGCCACTCCAAATATTTTGGCTGTACTTACAAATATTTACCTCATCCTGTGAATGTCTTCATCGATGTAGTAGATACTCCCCCAGGGGACTCCCTCAAATATTCTCAAATATTTCAAAATATTTTGCCCCATCAGGAAGAACGAGCCATGCCCCTAGTCAATGTGTCCCCCAAATATTTCCAAATATTTCGAAGTATTTGGGCCGCCGCCGGGAAGTGGGAGGGACATCTCCCACACTGCCAGCCTGCCAAATATTTCATGTTGGCCCAAATATTTGAGGGGCATGTGATCAACGCCGAGTCTACTCAATACACGACCATCCACCAAATATTCGGGCTGCTTCAAATATTTGCACTCACTCAAATATTTGGATCACTGTAAGTCAGCGCCACGGAGGACGTCCCTCCCCACGTTGCTTTCAGACATTTCAAAATAAACCCAAATATTTCGACTCCGGTTCACGTCCCTCGGATATTCAGCAGTAAGAACAAATATATTGGAGGCCCTCTATACACACCGGGCTTGGGATCACCCTCCCAGGCCTGGATCCTTGGCAGTAGTTGTTCGACATCTGTGCCGCCGGCTGAGTGGCTGGCGCGAGATTCCAGTCATCGTGGGTGATGAAGGGCTCCCGACACTGGTCGAAAGAGGGGAGCCAGGAGGCGAGTTGGTCAGCATGAGGACCGGGGACACTGCGGGGAGGGGCGCAGTCGGAGGGGGCAGAGCAGGGATGGCGGGCATGAAGCGGCGCAGTCCTCGGCGAGAGCTGAGTGAAGGGACAAGGAGACAAACGACATACACATTGGACGCGTATGGAACGTGTGCGTGAAAAGGGACGTAAAATGATCAGCATGGTCATGCATGAACACAATGGCGAGAGAAACTCACCGAGCAGCGGTCCCGAGGCTGCCACTGTGGAGCCTCCCAAGAATACCTGTCAGCTTCGCACCTGCAGAAGTGCTCTCCTGGAGAACCATTGAGGCTCCGGATGCGGCAGACAGAACACTTGCACCGCTTCCGGAGCGCGCCCGCAAGCTGCATTGTAGAGAAGCAGCCGCGGTGCGGGTTGATGTTGAGGACTTGAGGGGGGAAAGCGGGGAAGCGGAGCCTGCGAGGGAGGAATGACAGCAGAGGCGGGGTCAGGAGTAACATTGAACAGAGCACAGGCGCAGCCCTAGAAGAGGAAAGTGGGATCAGGGGGCTCGGGAGTCGAAACTTGGGGTAGGAAAACAAGTTCGCGAAGGCGACGGTGGACGGATCAGCTGAAATTTGCATGGAACTCACCCTGGGTGCGAACATCGCAACAGGCTTCAGCTTGTGGTATGGCATGTGTATGCGCTTGCAGTCAACCAGCCACGTTGATTGATTGTGTGGGTCGAACCTGAGGTGGACCCACATGTCCTTGGTGAACT
The DNA here is from genome assembly GCA_032821775.1 of Sanguinoderma infundibulare. NCBI lineage: Eukaryota > Fungi > Basidiomycota > Agaricomycetes > Polyporales > Polyporaceae > Sanguinoderma > Sanguinoderma infundibulare. The sequence continues at coordinate 221,377 of JAVLRN010000018.1, read as the reverse complement.
CTGCTGCCTTCTCCCTCGAGAAGAGCCCCACAAGGTCACCAAGGGTCATGTCTGATGACGAGATCTGCGGGACCGGGTGCAAGAAGGAGTGGTCGTGGTGGCCAAGATTGAAGAGAAGACACTTACGGGGAACAGTGCCTATAAACTCGCAAAGGTCCTGAATGCCCAAAGCACCTGACCTCTTCATGAATTGATTTAATCGCAAGCACCTGCAGGAAACTTGTGCGGTCTGAAGGCGTGCTATTGGATGGGGAGGCACAAGGATATGGATTGGGCATGGAACTTGTGATAGGTAATGCTTGCACGCACCTTGGATCCGCGAATTGAGGTCCCAGAGTTGGATCACAGAGGGCTGGAGGCGAAATAAGGCAGAGGAGGTGCCAAGAGCGGAGTAGCAGAGATGGGAGACCACGGTGAGGTGGCAATTCAAAGACAAGTTGACGGTATAGACGCCCACTGTGTGTGCGTACACAGTGGGCGTCTATACCGTCCACCCCAGGCAGGACCCTGACGCCTCTCTAAGACTCCTTCCAGTGCCGTGTGAAACTAGTCAAAGAGACCTCCCACCCAGTTGTTCGCTCTCCCTGTAGCCCAAAAATAGTCTGTCCAGAATTGCTTCCTCCGACACTGTCCGCACGACCGTTAGCGCGACCGTCCGCACGACCGTTAGCGCGACCATCTGTTAGCGCGGCCATCCGCACGCCCGAAAAATAGCCTGTCCAGAATTAGTTCCTTGCGTGGGTCCACAACACTGTCTGCACGACTGTTAGCCCGAGCTTGCGATGTCGATATAGCTGTTGTTATTGCGGCGAATTTTCCGATGATGGATGACACACATTCATTGAGGGTTATTTCTCTGAACAACGAAAGCTACAATTAATCAGCTTCAAAAGAGTTTGCATCATTCAGTGCTACAGCAAGACATGAAACATTCGCAAGACATGAAACATTCGCATGACAATTGACCAAAGTATCACCACATTTGGAGACACAAATAACGACATGAATACTACGTCTCAGGTACAGATGGATGGCTAGCAGCGGGTGGTAGTTGCATATATGGATGGATGGGTGTCGAGGGTGGCATGGGCAGCGGTGGCGGAGGTTGGCCGAGTTGTGTTCCTGCCGGGGGCTGCACGTGGGCCTGGATAGGCGTTGTGGGATAATATATTAATGGTACGCTCGAGCCTGCTGTGATATTGTGAGGCATGTAGGGAGGAGCGTTCGGAGTGTGCTGTATGATAGGAGGACCATACATGTATGCTCCTGTGAACCGGCAGTGAGGGACGCCATTCCACAGGTGATGGGTTCCGTCCTGGTGTCCGCCGTTGAGCGCGGGGTGGTTGTGTGCCGGGGGAGCTGCGACTTGCAGACCGTAGCCTCCTTCCTGAAAGGCAGGGTTAATGGAAGGCCCAGGCATGCCTGGCTCTTGCACCGTAGCGCTCAAGCCCAAGCGATCGTCCGCGCGACCGTTCCCGCGATCGTCCGCGCGACCGTCCCCGCGACCGTCCCCGCGATCGTCCGCGCGACCGTCCCCGCGACCGTCCCCGCGACCGTCCCCGCAACCGTCCGCGCGATCGTCCGCGCTATAGTCCGTGCGGTAGTCTGCGGGGTAGTCTGCGTGGTAGTTCGGGTGGCCCGTAGATGCATCCTTGGGATGCGGTCCTCCAGTGGTATCCTGACCAAGTAGTGGTGTTGGGTGTTGGGGCTCAAGGGTGCGGGGCCACTTGTTAGGTCGGTTGACGCCAGGATCGCCAGGGTGCTCCTTCAACATCTCCTTCGACGACGAAGCTCCAGTTGATCCCAAGGACGTCTTCAAAAGTTGGATTTTTCTTTTGAAAACGGGCTTCGGCTTCGGACTGCCAGATGGCGCAGCCTGGTTGTTCCAAGATTGGGGCTGTGGGGTTGGTTCATCATCCGAGATCTCCATGTACTCCTGGCGTGGTCTCGACTTCGCCATAACGGGTGAAGTCCGGATGGGAACAGTCAACAGATGGAACAAGGTGTCCCGTTGCTTCTTTTGCTGGTGAGCCCGACCGTCCGAATGGGAAACGTCCGAGTCAGAGGAGTAATCGTCCGACGAGTTTTCGGTCTCAGATGTGTCAGCGGTTACGTTCCTCTTCCTCCTGGCCTTCTCCTTCTCCTTCCCCTTCCCCTTCCCCTTCCCCTTCCCCTTCCCCTTCCCCTTCTCCCTCTCCTTCTCCCTCTCCCTCTCCTTCTCCTTCCCCTTATCCCTCTTCCCTAAGGTAGTGTGCGCACCGTCAAGACGTTGGGCGCCGCTGCTGTCATTGCCACCGTCAGAATGGTCTTGGTCTTCGTCCGAGTCATAGCCGGCAGGCCGTCGTTTACGTGCCGGACCCAAGCGGTCCACACGACCATCGATGAACAGGCGACGACCACATAAGTGCGAAGAGGTGTGCTCTGGTGGCGCGCCCAAAACAACAGCCTCAATCCCGTCGTCCATCCCTACAACGCAAAGCGCACTGCGTTAGTGAAACGCCTGTAAAGGTTCAAGGAAATGCTCGCCTTCCGTGATGGTGTCGTCGAGCCGCTCAAAGCCTAGGGGATGCTCCGTGTCTAAAATCCCACGGACAAGGAAATTCAAGTCGTTGCGCAGGAGGTTGTGAATGCTCCTCACGATCCGTCGGTTCGATTTATCGCCTTTAGGCGCGGCGATCGGTGGTAAAGGCACAGCTTCCGGCCAGTTGCGCCAGCGGACCTTCCTGCTCACAAATGTGGGCCCGGCCGACTTCCAGGGGAGCTTCTTGAACTTGTCACCCGGAATTCCCAAACCATCTGGAACGCGCAATGATGGTTAGCTACAAGACGCGTTTGAACATCCTAGGAATATCACACATACTCAGCTCCTTGAGGAGGTGTTCGGAACACCACGAAGCTAGTTCCTTCTGATCAAACGCCAGAAGTGTCTTGAGACTCGGAAGATCCTGCTCTTTGGTCGTTCGCATCACTTTGGAAGAACCGGCAGCCCGCGCCTCGACCCGCTTGCTAGCGTATCCACACGCGAAGTCATCGGCTATCTGGATTGCGCGCGAACCCTCAGTGCAACTCGCGTCGAAGGCCTTCTCGACGCGATCCAAGGAGCCATTATGACTATGTAACACGTTGGTTAGGACTTGAAAAGAACGTAGGGGGATGGGGCGACGGATAGACTTACTAAATGTGTGCCTTAAGATGCGAGAGGACGCCGTCTCGATCTGTGCGACACCGCATCTCGAAAAACTGCAAAAGATGAGTTGATCGGACAAATCGCAAACGATTAGCTTTGATTACTTACGCCAGTCGCGTCCTTCGTCTCATGCACGGTGGCGAGCCCACCGTCGGAATTGGGATTATTGCCAACAAGGGCGACTATGCCACTAAAGCCATACATGGACTCGTATGTATTCAGCTGTACAGCCACTATGCATGAGAAGCCATATACATGCTATCACCACCACGACTTACGAGTTCTGACAGCTTGCCCGCGGCTTTCCTGAACGAGCTTTTACGTTCGCCAGCCGTCTGGCTGCCTTGGACCATTTGCAACCTTCGATGGTTCCCCAACAACGTCTTGGCATCTTCTTCGCCATACACTTCCAGAAACGCTTGGTAGCATCTCCGACGAAGGTGAACGTCGATGGCATTATCTGAGGTTTTGTCAATTAACGCGATGTCTCTTTCACATACCGTATTGCGGGAACTTACGCGGTTCAGCTATAAAAGAATGCCATAATTGAGAAAGTGCCCTGTTATACAACATACAGGAATACTTACAATCTTGGAGACGTGCTAGTTCTTCCTTTTGATGGTCCTTGAAGTAGGCGCCATACAGGTTCCATAGATTCAACTTGACGTGAGTACGCTGAGTGGTCGAGTTCCAGAGGTCGAGAACTTGGGATACATGCAAGCCGGTCTTCGACGCCACATCCTTTGCAAGGTTATGAACTGTGCTAAATGCTTGATTGACGGTGGCAATGTTTGCATCCGATATGCGGCCAACAGCCTTCTGGTCATTGTCCTGTCCGTCATTTGAATCAAGGTCCCATGACTGCGTAGACTCTGAGAACCTCTGCTTGGAGGCATTGCTACGACTGTCAGCGCGACCGTCAGCGTGATCGTCGGCGCGGCCTTCAGCGCGGCCTTCAGCGCGGCCTTCAGCGCGGCCATCGACGCGACCGTCGGCGAGACCGGCAGCGCCCCCTTCAGCGCGGCCATCGACGCAACCGTCGGCGCGACCGGCAGCGCCCTCTTCAGCGCGGCCATCGACGCGACCGTCGGCGAGACCGGCAGCGCCCCCTTCAGCGCGGCCATCGACGCAACCGTCGGCGCGACCGGCAGCGCCCTCTTCAGCGCGGCCATCGACGCGACCGTCGGCGAGACCGGCAGCGCCCCCTTCAGCGCGGCCATCGACGCAACCGTCGGCGCGACCGGCAGCGCCCTCTTCAGCGCGACTGGCAGCGTGATCGTCGGCGCGGCCTTCAGCGCGGCCTTCAGCGCGGCCATCGACGCGACCGTCGGCGAGACCGGCAGCGCCCCCTTCAGCGCGGCCATCGACGCAACCGTCGGCGCGACCGGCAGCGCCCTCTTCAGCGCGGCCATCGACGCGACCGTCGGCGAGACCGGCAGCGCCCCCTTCAGCGCGGCCATCGACGCAACCGTCGGCGCGACCGGCAGCGCCCTCTTCAGCGCGACCGGCAGCGTGATCGTCGGCGCGGCCTTCAGCGCGGCCTTCAGCGCGGCCATCGACGCGACCGTCGGCGAGACCGGCAGCGCCCCCTTCAGCGCGGCCATCGACGCAACCGTCGGCGCGACCGGCAGCGCCCTCTTCAGCACGGCCATCGACGCGACCGTCGGCGAGACCGGCAGCGCCCCCTTCAGCGCGGCCATCGACGCAACCGTCGGCGCGACCGGCAGCGCCCTCTTCAGCGCGACTGGCAGCGTGATCGTCGGCGCGGCCTTCAGCGCGGCCTTCAGCGCGGCCATCGACGCGACCGTCGGCGAGACCGGCAGCGCCCCCTTCAGCGCGGCCATCGACGCAACCGTCGGCGCGACCGGCAGCGCCCTCTTCAGCGCGGCCATCGACGCGACCGTCGGCGAGACCGGCAGCGCCCCCTTCAGCGCGGCCATCGACGCAACCGTCGGCGCGACCGGCAGCGCCCTCTTCAGCGCGACCGGCAGCGTGATCGTCGGCGCGGCCTTCAGCGCGGCCTTCAGCGCGGCCATCGACGCGACCGTCGGCGAGACCGGCAGCGCCCCCTTCAGCGCGGCCATCGACGCAACCGTCGGCGCGACCGGCAGCGCCCTCTTCAGCGCGGCCATCGACGCGACCGTCGGCGAGACCGGCAGCGCCCCCTTCAGCGCGGCCATCGACGCAACCGTCGGCGCGACCGGCAGCGCCCTCTTCAGCGCGGCCATCGACGCGACCGTCGGCGAGACCGGCAGCGCCCCCTTCAGCGCGGCCATCGACGCAACCGTCGGCGCGACCGGCAGCGCCCTCTTCAGCGCGACCGGCAGCGCCCCCTTCAGCGCGACCGGCAGCGCCCCCTTCAGCGCGACCGGCAGCGCCCCCTTCAGCGCGGCCATCGACGCCCCCTTCAGCGCGGCCATCGACGCGACCGGCAGCGCCCCCTTCGGCACACCCGCTCTTATAACCTAAGGATGTACAGGCTTGTTAGCCATGGATTGCCTGCTAAGGCTATGCGCCAAATGAACCTTCACTCCAACCTTCCACTGGAAACTGGAACTCCGAGAAACCCTCCGGTCTACCATTTAAGCTACCGTCCGCACTACTGTCCGCACTACCGTTCGCGCCACCATCCGCGCGACCATTCGCGCTGCCGTCCGCGCGACCATTCGCGCTACCATCCGCGCTACCATTCGCGCTACCATCCGCGCTACCGTTCGCGCTACCGTTCGCGCTGCCGTTTGCGCTGCCATTTGCGCGACCGTTTGCGCGACCGTTTGCGCGACAGTTTTCGCGATCGTTCGCGTGACAGTCTGCGAGGCTGATATCTGGACCTAGGTATGTACAGGTTGGTTAGCCAAAAATCTCCCATGAATGCCACTAACAATACGAACCTTCAGTAAGACTCTCTATCTGAACACCCGAGACACCCTTCGCCTCGCTCTCCGCACTGCCGTGAGCGCGACCATCCTCGCTGACACCTGCCGCATCATCCACGCATCTTCAAGTGTGATCGCCCAAGTAAGTCAAACCGCCATTACAAGAGAAGTTCAAACAACTTACCCGTCACCACGGAGATGGGACAATTCAGCAGGCAGCCACACCAACGGCGGAAGTGTAACGTCCCGGCTAATGCCCACGTGACTGAGGTCCACGCCTCGACCACCATCCATGTCCCCGCTCTCCTTTGCAGCACCTCCATCGGAGGAACGGTGGCCAATTACACCGGTGTTTAGACCAAGGACGCTTTCAGGAGTCACAGTGGGGCTTTCTACATGCGCAGAGGCAGGCGGCGGACCCATCCCAGGAATACGTAGGGGCGACGACGGTGCTGTGCGTTCCCAACATCAAACACAATGTGTAGCAGACAAGACAAAAAACGAGACTCACAACGCGTCATCCTGATTGAGCTGCTACCAACCTGCCGTCCAACCATGGCTCTCACGGGAGGGATGGTAGACAGAGGAGTGGTTGCTTGTGTTCGAGTCGCCAGATCCTCAGAGCTGGCCAGCGGGGAGGTCGCACTTGATCTTGCCGTAGACGCTCCACCACATCCACCGTCACAGGACCCTACAGCATCTACAGAACTCGACGTCACACCAAGAAGACAATTACTCCAAAAATAAATTGCACCTTCTACTTTGACAGCGGACGCGTTAGCCTTGCGCCTCCGCCCGCCCCGCTGGAGTGGGGGTGGAATCTGGATGCCAGGGACAAGGGTTGGCGCAGGCAGAACATTCGTGGAGTCAGGTGCCTTGGAACGCCCCCTCAAGTGCATATCGTGAGTGGATGTAGCGGGTGCGTTTAGATGCCACTTTCGGTTTTTGGAGCCATGTTGCGGACGTGTCGGGCTAGAGTGCGCCTCCGGCACCTGACCAGGAATGCTTGAACCTTGTTCAGACTGCGAGAAATCAGGTCAAGCAGTAGAAATAGAACAGCTCTGCAACGAACGCACCATAAGCTTATACTGGTTGAAACAGGTGAGTTGAACACGACGACGCAGAAATTTGCAGCACGGAGCAGAAACGGGAGACGACCAAGAGAGGGGTGACAAGGCCGCTCCCCGAAGCACGCGCTAGAATCCCGGGGTACCATTGAGCATTTGGTCAAACGCGGGTATATGCGAGATCGCACCCGACTGCTATAACAGGGAGGTCAATATGCCATGAGGGCAGACATCTTGCGAACAGTGGCGGCATCAGAGATGGATGCTTCTCTTTTTTCCAGACAGCAAGGAGCCGTAACACATCTGCGAGAGCTCTACACCCATCCATTTAGATGACAAGAGCCAGAGATAAAATGTACAGCTCACTTGATTAACTAACAGCCCGGGGACAAAATGCGACCGGCCTACAAACATCAAAGATAAGCACGCGATTCATTCCCAACCACATGAATTCGCAGGGGTATGCCTTTGGACAGGTGAGTCGTCTTCCAGTCAACAGTCAGTTGGTTCGATCTTGGGGAAGGCACAGCAACTCGTTATGTGAATTGTCTTACCTTGAAAGTTACATCCGTGGCCGAACGGAGGATACCACAGACGACGAATCGTGTTAACGTGTGAACGCCACGTAACGTTACACCCATAGACTTGACATCGAACCTCGTTGTCAGTCCAGTTGGCCACCTTTGATTCATAACACCACAAGAGCCCCCTACCTTAGAGAAAGCGCAGGAAGTATAGTATCGGAGGTGACCGCGTTAGCAAGGAGAAGAAACGGGGGCATGAGCACTGCCTCTCTGAAAGCGCTCGTGTGGGCTCCGCGGATTTGACGCATTATTCTCGTCCATTCCCATATACACGTACGTACAAATACATCCTGCTCGGAGTCGACAAGAACTTGACATGTAAGCGATGAGGGCCCGAAGGATGCATCAGAGACGATGGTGATTTTAGCTAAGCACGTTGGGATCATTCCGCCCCTGCGGTCTGAACAACATCCACGTAACCTTCTTTGTCATACGACGGGAAGCTCTCCAACGAGTCGCCACTGTCACGCTGACGACCAGACAAACAGTGCTTCATCGAGGCCCACAAGCTGAGGCAGTGTTCCTTCATAGAAAGACGGGTGAAGGCCTGTCGGTTGGCATAGGAGTCGACCCCCTCAGAATAATCCGGTCGGTCCTCAAAGTGGCGGCCTACCTGCTGCTCCCACCAGTGCTCACGTCGCTGATGGTGCTTGACGATACGACACATTTCGTCGTGAAGCAATTTGCACTTCTTCGCGCTGGTGAATGCCCGAGCGCGAGCCTCGCACCACTCAACGCGCAAGGCTGCAAAGAATGTTATTAATGCACAAGCGCAGCCGCGACAAGCTAAATGACGTACCGTCGTTCAAGTCCCCATTGGCACGAATATCCAGCAGCTTAGATCGATCCAGGACCCCAGTTCGGCAAAAGCGCCAGATCCACGACACGTCAAGTTCGCTGGCACTCCCATCAGCCTTTGGAATGCCACGCACGTCGCTGTCCCTCAACTCTTCGAGGTATACGATGGTCTTGCCGAGAGCAGCGGCGAGCTTTCTAAGGCCAGCGTAGGCGCCACGGTAACGAGCTACATCCATCCCCATTTTTGCCTGGACAATGTCGGCAACCAGGTTGGTACGCCTCGCCTTCCCTTCCACATTGGGATACCTATAGGCACATGCGCGGATGTACTCGGTGACCTGAATATGATCGCGAAGATAAGCGAGAGCATCAAAGGCCTGGGCCTCCCACATGCGCCATTCGAATTCGAGGAGATTGTTGGGGAGGTGTGATTCGGAAAAAACGACTGAGGGGAAAAATAGTGGCAAATCCTGGGAGGCCGAGATAGCATTGAAGGCGGGTTTCGTTCGCAGTGACGCGACGATGGGCATGAGGTGCTGCACAAGGTCGTGCCACGCGTTAATTCGGTGTCGCAGGCGGCCCTGATCCTCCACGAGCCTCGCCCAATGGAGGTCGACAGACTGGGATTCTGACCCGGCCAAAGCAGCACGCAGCCGTCGTCTAGGTACGATGGGATTGAGAAACGACTTAACTGCTATAGCTAAGAATAACTTACTGCTCGTCTTCGAGATCTAGTCCCATAGCGATGATCTCGCTGGCTGTCTCCCCACTGGGAGACCCAAACGTAGCCTCGCCGCAATGGATCGCCTTCAGATCCCGCTGGTATAGCTCAAGACGAACGGTCTTCTGGGTTAAGTCTGCAGTAACGCTCGTGAGACCGGGCCATGGTGCCTAAGACAAGTATACGCACGACTACGTGTTGTCTCAAAGGGGTTGGTAGCCGTCTTGCCCTCCGTCTCCCACGTTGCTATCATTTCCCGCCACGACTCCGCATGGCGGGAAGGAACGCACTCGGTAAGAACATGGAAAACCTTGTCGTATAACCGACGCTGGGAGACGGCGTGTTCGGCGTCCATAAGAAGAGTCATGGCTGCATGCGGTTCAGGTCACAACTACAGCATCAAATTTGGACTAAACGAAACGTACGCAGCATGGTGACCTTGGTCCAGTTCCAACATCTAAGGGTATGTTCAAGGACATCCTCGCCCCAGCCTCCGTCAATCGGGATGGTCGGGGTTCCCCATACAACGTCCATGGCGTTGCGCTGGCGAGAGAAGTCGGCGACGCGAGACGGTTCTTGACAGTTACCATCCGGGTCTTCACAGTCGTATACGAGATCAGGAAGAAGCACGCTCGAAGGAAATGCGGAGTCGCTGTAGGGTGGCGGAATAGGTGAATGATAACAAAGATATGTAGTCGACACGATCGGCTGACATACCTCCCAGTCTCTACTGCGCAAGCGCACACCTCGTGGTGGGGACATGCGATGGTCATCAGGCCTGAGAAAGCGCGTCGGTAAGCGTGATCGCGCATGACGTGATTTTGCAAACTCCTAACCTCCGTCCCTCCCAGATGGAAGATTAGGGCCTCGGTTACCGTGTTCCCCATCGAAGAGTTTGCGCTTCGGGGCATTGGAGTCCGGAGTCCGAGAGAAATGGCGCAGCCGGCTGTATCGCGATATATCAGGGTTGGACTATCACGGCGAACTCAAGACTAACCTGTGCTTGGGAGATACCTCGCTATGATCACGGGGTGCGTCTTCGCGGCCTTCCAGAGTTGCAGCAACACCGTCGGGGTCCTTCTGTGTCCCAGACCTCTTCAACCCCTTCAAGAGTTGCCATTGTCTCGTCATGGTAAGAAAAGCAGTCAGTTGGTTCTACGCAGGTGTGTGAGTATAGTAATGTTGAAAAAGAAGAAGGTAATGACGCACCATCGAAGCGTTAACACCGGTACTGTGGGTGACGAGGAGCAAGGAGCGGTAGTAGCCCAAGATAGATATGCTCGACAGAGCGGACAGTGCATGGAAGTGTTCAAGGAGGCGAAACGTCGCCACAGTGCAGGGAGCCGTGGCGGTTGCGGGGAACCAGCGCTGGCGGAGCAGCTGAAGAGACGGTGAAGCAGCGCCCTCACAGCTACAGAACATAACCATGACTTCGCGAATGCCCGACAGGTCGAGCACGACGATGGGACCAGAAAGGGAGACATGGGGGTGAGGACACTTCCCGTCAAGGTCATGTCCCAACTGGAAACGCAGGCCGAGCAGACTGAGCTCCTCGGTCTGAAACCGGTTCCCCGTCCACCGCTGAAAGTTAAATACAGTCATTTGGCATGTCATCAACACGTTCTGAATCCGTGAACACGAACCTGAACGCGATGAAGTGGGTGACGCGTATGGATCGCCAAGCAGCACCCCAAGCAATATAGTGCCCGATCGAAGCAGTCATCGCATCGGAGGCCAACACCGCCAGGGAGAACCTCACGACAGCCACCGCACTTGTTACTGACGAAGTGGCCTCGCCCATCCAGTCGCATGAGCTCAGCGACATAGTTGTCGTTGTGCTCTCACCATTGTTGGACAGATGTTTCCTGTGATAAATGAATACGATTTCAGATTCGGATTATGAAATTGAACTCACCGCCGCAATGCGGGCATGGACAAGCAAGTCTGACTCTACCGAAGACAAATAATTGTAGATATGGTTGGTGTCGTGGCCCGTTGCCAAGGGTTCAGCCGAGACGTCAAGCAAAGTTGTGACCGTGGTCGGTGCCGACGGAGATGTAGGGTGGAGCCGGCTTTTGAGGGACGCAGAACTAAAGGCGACAGTTGTACCACTGTCGGTAAGGGTGCGAATGGTGGCCTTTGGGGAACTTGGGAGCTTGCGCTCACCGTAGCTGCCATCACGAGAGAAGGAGCCCATATTGTTTCCGCGAAATTTGGAATGTTTTGCGGTACTGAATGGGAGGGAGAGATTGGCGAGGAGGTGCACGAGAGTCGCTGAGACCCCCATGGTAGCAGCGCCGAGGAAGAATGCTGGGAAGAGCGAAAAAATCGTTCGACTATATGAAACAACACAACGAGGTATTTTTGATGCGGAAATCCTCTTGGAATGAGGGAACCGAGCACCACTTCAGCAGTGTAAACGTTCTCGAAGTTGGACCCGACGTGAAGGAACCCACGTAAGATCATGACGAGATCACCATTAATAGTACCAATTAGCCAAAAACTGTACTCTTCGCGGGCTTCCATAAGGCTTCGCAACAGCCTGTCAATTTGAAGGGGTAGCAGACGTCGGAGAATCGCTCGGCTAATCACTGACTAGGCCATCCACTGACAACAAGGTCTCGCAAATGTCAATTATATCACCCCCAATGTTGGAACGATGAAATGTGGTAGATATATTAGGATGGACCAGTCTGGATACGAGTCATGCAACTTCGGATTCCAAGCAGGGTACGCGCGTGTCACGTCAATGGGAATCTCCAAGAAAATATATACCGCCCAAGTAAGGCATCAGTACCGCTACATATCTATCGATCGTGCCTTCTGAATGACAGCCCCCATGGCCTCTGCGTTACGGAAATCCTGGACAGCTTCGTCATATGATGTGTAGCGATGAAAGCTCTGTCCTGGCACGCTATTAGTCGAGCAGTGTGCTTCAAACCTGCGTTGGGAGAATGAGACGGCTGCATATTTGAATCGGAGGTCGGACTATACTCACAGGTGATGGAAGACACCGACGCGTGTGCCAACGGTGACAAGGTACCAGACATTCGTGGAGGCATCGTATTTGTCCATATGGGCTGAATATGAGGGTAGGGAGACAGGTTGGGGAGTTCGCGTCACCTCAGGGACGGTGGTGGTGTCTGTGGCGGTGGCGTCGGCGGTGGCGTCGGCGTCGGCGTCGGAGCAAGACTGAACTTGCGGATTCGCGTGAGACGAAATGGAAGGCGAAGCACTGGCTGAGCTTAGGGCGAAAGCGCGTTCACGAGTGCGGGGCTGAGGTGCGTCAATGACCCACGATGTACTCACACGAGAAGTGCAGCGAGCAGCACTCTCCTCAGAACTATGATCGTGGTTCCAAGGACAAGAATGCTTTTGAGAAGGCGTCGAAGGGGATCCTTGATGCCCAATGGGATGAATAGAAGCCTTGAAGTCAGAACCCTGTCAGTCAGGATGTAGCGACACTCAACGACGAGCCAAATGACAGAGACACGACTACCCAGAAAGAGGTGCCATGATGGGGAGCAGGAGTTGTTCGGCCGTTACCATTACGCACGTTTGATTCGACAGCAAGAGGCCCCTGGTCATGGGATGAGGTTGGACGCGGATGGGTATCTCCGAAGGTGCCATGCGGACACTGAGGTTCTGCGAGTAGCGTGAATCTCCAGCAGAAGCCTTGATGCTACCAAAAGGGAAGCAAACTTACGATTGAGAGCCATCCGTAAGCAGTGCGTGCAGACAGATGGCCGAGCCCGAGAATCGTTGACTGGTACCTATGTCAAAATGGATAGATGGAGGGGTATGAGATCACTTACAGCAGTCGTTGCATACGAGACAGATTATGAGGCGGAGTATGAGCTCTAGAAGCTCAACAACTGTGTGATGAGGAACAGGTTGAGGGCCAAGGCCTTTGTGGTCACGCGTACCGTGACCGTCGTCGTCCACTGCACTATCGCTGACCGTCATCATGAGGAAATGGAAGGCGTACAATGGGAGTCCGCGCAGTTGGGATGCCTTTATACGTTTAGCTCAGCCTGGTTCGGTGAGGGGATTGATTCATTGCGGGATGGGGACAACCTTGAGGAATGCTTGTGCGAACCTGCGTGGAGACCGCTGTTCCGGATCACTGACGCTGAATTCAGCCCTTTTTGCACAGAAAAGCTAGACCATCTCACCATGAATGTCAGAACCGTATCCGTGGTACACAAGTGAGCAAGCGCTAGCCTGTCTGTTGCCGAAAGCCGAGTTGCGGGCATTCCCCGATCTAATTTCCAGCACGTGCCTCCCCTCGTGCGTCGCGACGCGTCTCTCTTCCCTCACCCTTTCAGTCATTTCAAGTATCCTCTTCGATTAACAGCGATGATACGTGTCCAGTGGGATAAAGGGATAAACAAACTACAAGGGTAGCTAAGCTCTCATGTAGGCATTGTTATCCCAGCCCATGCAGTTGCGTACCCACTTCATTCCCTCTCTATCAGAATGGCACACCAGGGACGCTCTAGTTCCAGAGTAGGGAAGATTGAAGTGAGTGATGCGATGGGAGAGGAAGAAAATGAAGTCTCCGCATCGAAGAGGAACCACCAGGCCAAGCTCCTGAAGCGCCAGTTCTCTGCCAGTGAAGGTGCCCACTGGAAGGACCACGCATGCTTCGAGGTCCTTCCTGTCCCGATGACCGCGTGTGGAAACGTTGAGATTAACAACGAAGCCAGAGAAGGGCTTCGCAGGACTGCTCTCGTATCCTGGAAGTGCACTGGCGTAGCACTGGATCTTGTCCACAAGGTCAGGGAAGTGCGCCCTCAGCTGCGACGTATACAAAGGTAGTTAGCCGCAGAGCCTCAACTGCAGAGGTCTTAAAGCCCACAATACTTACGCGCTGTTTCATCTCACCGAAGAATTCCGAGAACGCCTGGCTCAACTTCTGATATAGCTCTGGATGAGACGTAATATCCTTGGATGGGTAGGGCACGAATTGGCCATAGTTGGTGCGTTTTGCCCGCTTCATCTGCTGTGGATGGACGTCTGTTGGCGCGTCATCACCCTGGGTTGGCATAGCGTCAAACCCTAAGTGCCATGGCAAGGTAGGCAGAGACGTACCTGAGTACCACATCGTGCCCAGGTGTTCCAATGAGTACTCTCAAAGGTCTGGTCATGCATTGAATGCTCCACGTGAAGAAGAACGCTTCCTGGATGGTCAGCTTCCACAGCTGCAAACGCGCTCTCCAGGTTCTTCTCCAGGTTGTTGGCAATGCGCTTTGGGATATCGCCAACGACGAACGCCAGCAAGGAGCCGTCGACGGAGGTGAACGCCACTCTTTGACTGCGTTTGTTCAGTAACTAACAAACAGGCATGCGCGGGAACAGAACGCACTTATCAATTACGCTTTCGGGAACTCTTAGGTAGCGGCCCTTGGCTTTGACACCGTCAGCGTCAAACAGTTTATCTGCGAGCTAGAAGGCAGAGATGGTAAATGGTTACGTGTACAGGTCTAGACCACCCTAAAGCCTACCTGCGCCTTGAGATCTTCCAGGTCAGCTGGGACGTAAGCTTGGGCAGCGAATTGTTGTTCTGCCGATGTCCATGTCATACGTTCCTCACCCGCTGGCGGTAGAGGAACGTTGTTGTGCGGATGGCCTAGGTTCACAGCGACAGGCACCGTAATGAGGGGAGGCAGGGCCTCCAAGTCTGTGACCTCACTGGCAGCAGCCTCCGCCCTTTGGATGAGGTCGTTCTCGTCTGAAAAGTCGAATCCAGGCAGGTCTCGACCAGAGAAGTCCAAGGCCAGCGGGGGGATAGATAGACTAGGAGAGGTCGACGAGGGCGTTAGAAGTGTGAGCTCGCTTAGAGTCGGCGTTGACTGATTGGACGAAGCCCGAGAGCTGCCTAGACCAGGAAGAAGCATGCGCCTTTGCAGTCCAGCCAAAGGCTGAGAGACCCAAGGTAGGCCGCTGGATTCTAGAGACAGAGCTGTAAAAACAGGATCCCAGAGGGACCAGTCTCTATCGATAGGCACGAAGTCCCTAGTTGCATGGGAAAGTAAGGCACTTGATATATTCCAGAGCGTTATGAGGGCGTACTTACCGCATCGGTATTTGCTCCCATAACCTGTCACTCTGCTGAAGGTTGGAGCACGTGATCGTCTCTGGAAGGGAGTTTTGCTCAAGCTGTTCCGCGCTAAAGAGGTTGGCCAAAGTGAGAGGAGCTCGACGGCCAAACTCCCGTAGCAAGGGGAAAAGCCGATCACAGATTAGTGCGCGGTTTTGATCCCCAGCACCTGCCCCTCTCAGTTAGCGGAAAAAAATACGGCGAAGACGGGGCGCTAACCTTGGGGCTGACGAAGGTAGTGACTCAGGGCATGTATGCTCTTGCGAGGGAGAAGTTTGACCGATGACATTTGACTGCGTCCTGCGACCACAAGCAAAAAATATACAGATCCTGTATAACAGAACGATTTGTGACAAAGTACAAACAGGTGGTACCTGTACCACGTACCTCCGGCGGCCAGGGTGACGTACTTCCTCCCCCATGCCATCCATTTATCGAATTCTTCTTCCTGTGGAGTAGCTCCAGGGTAGGCTTGAAGCAGGTGATGGTGCAAGTCCTGCCGTTTGATATTCTGGGCAGCACAGACGCTACCAGGGTATGGACGTTAGACCGGTAATAGTTATAGCACACGCAGAGACCTACCTCTCAGCCTTGATCACCAGCTGAACGCAGGTTATCATCTGGGTAAAAGATACTGCGCTGCCTACACCTTGAATGCCCTGCACTCGCTGCATGAGAGTCTCCAGAGTGTCACACTGGAAGGCGCGACCCAGCATGGAGCAGTCAGCCACCACCTCGACCAAACGATTTACCCAACGCTGGCATGAAGGGTCATCCAGGTGACCAGTCTTACCAGACAACAGCTTAAAGAGCGTGTCGTCGGCCTCTTTGTCACGTGCAGGTATGATTCGGTCGCCATCCGCCGCCACCACGTTCCATCTGACCCTTACAGTATCCTCCTCTTCATTGTCGGCGGCTTCTGCATTGCTCCTCGTCCTCTTCATGGGAGGCTCCCAAGCCACACCGCCTCGGGCACAGGGTGGTCTTCTTCTAGGCTTGGAGTTCCTCGTGTTGCTCGAGGTCGCCTTAGCCTGAAGGGCAGGCACTTGCGCCGCGGCATTGGGATTAGCGTTCGAAGAGGCCCATACGTTCTCAGTGCCAGGGAGAGAGGTATGAGGGATCCCTGTCCTGGATACGTCGTTCTTCTTGTGCTTCGTACCGCGTTGAGGGGGTCCAGAAAATTCAGTGGTGACCTCTCCCCTCGCTGAGTGCTGGGCGACAGGTTCCTAAGTTCAGGCTGTCTAAGTAAAAGCAAAAAGTCGCAAGACTGTACTCACAGGTTGCTGGAACACATCCTGCGCTTTCTGTCAGCCAAAGGGGAATACACTGGCCTGACGTAGCCGTCACCTGCATGGACACGTCCTCCTGCGCCTCCTCAGGCCTAGGGGCTAAGTCTGATCAATGATAAGTGCAGAATATTTCTTAGAATGAAGTTAGGCACCTAAGGGCCCTCCCCAAGCATGCAGTAGGCGTTGCAGAACTGGCTGGTGAGCCAGGTCTGGGGAGCTGCTGAGGTGCGCCCTAAGAACACGAATCTCTTCTTCGTCCAATGTGTAACTCTGGGTTCCAGTTGGATATAGTATAGTCAATATGAGTACATGATAAGGCCGGCTTACAACTTACCTCCATTGCGAGGGCACGACGTGGTGCCGAAAAGTGGCGGCGTGGGCGTTAGGTTGCGAGGGGTGCGCTGTTCAGAAATTCGCAGGTCCCTCCAACATTTCCTAAAATGGAAGGCCTGGGGCGCCCATACAATATGGGGCCGTAGCTTGTAACCCTACCAGTACACATACAGAGCAGTTGTGATACCTACTAGTCATACTAGATCTACCCCGATGAGTCCCGACACCGAAATTTAAGCTTTCCCCACAATGACCCCTGCTTCGAAGAAGCCTACCAGGTCAGCTGACGCCTTTGGCGCGTCGACGACATCGTCTATAACCTCCGCCATCCGCGTGAAGCCCTCCTTGAACGACGCTGGTGAGCACAGAATTCGAGCGATGGCAAGACCGAAGAGGTCCGCGATGAGCTGAGCGTCCGCCCGCTTCGACTCGATCGCCCTTGTCGACCAGCAGATGTCGGTGTTCTGTCGGGAGCTTCGTGAAGTACACCTCTGCCTCCTCGAGATCACGAATCGAGAAGAACGCCTTCAAGTCCTCCATGATACACGTCTTGGCCTCAGACTCAGATGTCGATGGCGTGCCAGACGGCTCTTCCTCGCCCTCACCCTCGCCCTCGCCCTCGGAGTTGACCGTAGGTGCAGCAGGGGTAGACTCTGACTTGTTGTCCAGGGGAACCGTGCGAGGCAGCAGCTGGAGCCTTCTCCGCTGGGGAGCGCTGCCCTGGGGAGCACCACTAGGTCCAAGATCAGTAAAGCGCTTCCTGCTCGGGAGACGGCTCGACTTGCCTGTGACCTCCGCAGTATTCTCCGGGTTCCCGCTGAGCATCGAGAACATGTTCGTCGGACTGTCGGACGATTCCCGGCTCTTCCTCTTGTCGCCTTTCCGGAAGACAACGGTGACGTTGAACTCGGCCAGCTACGCAGGGAGAGCCCCCAACCGGTAAGGTCTGCCCCACATCGACCATCGGTCAGGGTCCGAAGGGAAAACAAGATGGAGATGCAGGGACGGAAGAGAACACGACGTACCGTCAGGGTCTGACCATCATAGGTTGCAGATTGCCCCATCGTGCGGCACCTCCTGCTCCCCGTCAATCGTGCGTATCTGGGCGTACGATGGGTTGAGGGGTCCAGGGGCGCGGTGGTCGAATACGAGTATGATGAAACTCACCTGGTTGATGCTCTGCAGACTGGGACTCAACCCTCCATGCACGCAAAACACCCTTCCATCGACGATGGCACCCGGCGCAAGGTAGTAGAAGACCTCACAACACCACCTCCAAACGTTGCTGCTCCCTTACTTTCTTTGACACTCGTCGAAGAAGCCATACACCTGGGTGATTTGCCTTGACTCGTGGTTTCCGCGGACGAGGGTCATGCGTTCCGGATAGCAGACTTTGAGGGCAAGCAGGAGGAGGAACGTCTGGACGCTGTATCGACAAAGTGGCCTGGGGTGCGAAGCTCAGCACAAAGACGCGTCCGACGCGTTATGCACGTACCCATGAACAGGTAATTCGTCTCTGGGCAAGGCCCGCCGACCTTGAAGAGCTCCATCATGTCCCAGAACTGCCCGTATATGTCCCCACACATCTCGAACCCTGTGTTACTTGGCGCGTTCGTCCCAGCACACGACTAACTAGAGATGTGCTCACTGTTACTGGGGAGTCGACCACCTGCACATTGGCCTCCTCGATGAGGATCTCGCGGGTCTTGAGACGGAGCCGCTTGACTTGTTCTTCGGAGATGGGCTCGCACCGGAGGAGCTGCTCGATTTGTCTGCCGGGGCACGTCAAGGACTGAGCGGAACGGGTATCGGCTTGCAGACGACGATGACGAACTTGTCAAGGTCACTCGGCATCCCGCTAGAGCGAGGATAAGTGGGAAGAGCAGCGTGCAAGTCCGCGCCGAGGGAGAGCCTGGAGGATGAAGGACGTCGACAACGAAGATGACTAGAGGCGCCCACGACCGGCTAGGAGTGACTGTCTTCGCACCGCACCCTCTCTCGTTTGAGTCCCCAAGGGCCGTTATGGCTACGGCGACCATGCTTTCTCCTCCAGCTCTAATGCTTTCCGCCTCCCTCTTTCTTGTGATCACACTCGCCTCGAGCACAAGGCGCCGTCGCACTCCCTCCACACCGAGTTCTTCGGTACCTCCCTCCTCCCCACCGAGCATCCGCTCTATCTCTCACTCCCGCACCACCAGCCTCCGACGACTCGGGACGCTCTGCCAACTCCCGCGACACCTCCCTCTCGCCCCCACCCCACCGCGCCGCCCTGCCGCCCCTCAGCTGCTTCTTCCCCTCACGCGCCCGCTACAGCAACCAGTCCGACGCTCCGCAAGGGTCTTCTTCCCTGACCCACGTGCGATGGCAGTTTGTTCACTTGGATGATGGATCGTGACCCTAGCTCCCCCCGGAGCCCGCCCGCGGACCTTTATCACGCTGGTGAGTAGACCGAATTCCCGGTGGACGATCTCCACATTCTCCATCCGCTGCATTCGGAATTCCCATCCGCCTTCTGCACATCTCACGCCGACCGGACTGCACCCCCAGAACAAGCACGAGCACAAGGGCCAGAACTCGTTCCCAAATCCGCTCCCGCTTTCTCTCACCGTCCGCCGACTCCGCCTCAGTCCGAGCCGGAGCAGGCCCCGGCCCCGACGCTCGAGCCCGGCGTCACCTTGTCCAGCTCTTCCCTCTTCCTAGAGCTCACCGAAACTCGCTCGGCAACCCTCCGTACCCGGGCTACACCGCCGTCGGCGGCACGAACTGGATCGACGTCGACACGACCGTGTACAACAACTCGCTCATCCTGACGTACAACTACGCGCACGGCGGCGCGACGATCAACGGTCGCTAGTCGCGCCATACGAGGCGACGGTGCTGTCGCTGATCGACCAGGTGAACGAGTTCCTGGACGGCGGGGTCGCGGACAAGCCCGCGACGGCGTCGTGGACGAGCAAGAACGCGTTGTTCTCGGTGTGGATCGGGATCAACGACATCGGAAACAGCTACTACCAGAGCGGAGACCAGGATGCGTGAGTACATGGTGAACGGTTGCGATGCGGAAGGTGATGTATTAAACGTACGGGACAGGTTCTCGGACGTGCTCCTGGACTCGTACTTTGGCCAGGTTCAGGAGCTTGTGAGTCGTTTCGTTCTTCCGCCTGCAGTAGTATGCACAAGCGTCAGTGAGGCCTTTCGTTTTGTTGGCTGACCGCGTCCTCGCAGCGATGTCGGCGCGAGGAACTTCCTCTTCATCAACGTTCCGCCTCTCGACCGGTCCCCACTGGTCAGTTATGATGCAATACGTCATCATGAAGAAGCTCACCATTTCTCTTCCCCAGATGCTGGCTCAGAGCGCTGACGCGCAGGCTCTTGAGAAGACTGTTATCGCAGGCTTCAACGCGAAGCTCGCGGAGAGGGCACAATCATTCGCCGCTACGAACGCTGGAGTGCGTATTCCGTCAATGAACCGGCGAGGTGGTGCACGGCGGTGGCTTACGTTTTGCTGAAGGTCCGGACTTGGCTTTGGGACTCGAACGCGGTGTTCACCACGGTCTTGGACGATTCGACGGCGTACGGGTTCGTCGACAACACCTCGTACGGGGGCACGGGCGACTTCTGGGGGAATAACTACCATCCGTCCAGTGCGTCTTCGTAGACTTTCATCTGTGCTTCTACATCGGCTCATCGAAAACATGTTCTCACCTTTTGGTGCAGGTGCGGCACAGGCGCTATGGGGACAAGGCGTGGCCGCGGTGCTGAACGAAACGGTCTGGTAAAAGGTTGGAATACGAGGACGGTAGCAGGGAGAAGGATGAACAGTCCTCGGACGATGAGGACGATCTCGGGGCGGAGGACGAGGAGGACAGGGATGGTGGGGACGACTACGGGTACGCTTGCGCCGGCTACGCACCCATGTAACGACTACGTACACTTTTGTCAAATCGCACACTATTATTTCGGACGGGAATGCCACTAAGACTTTTGTCCATACCATTTGTGTCCATACCATTGTTGCTCAGGAATTGCTCCATGCCATTCCGAAAAATCTTGTGTGCGTGAAACTGAGTAGCAAATCGTAACTCTATGCGCGCAAGTCCACGTCCATGACGTGCATCCACTTTCTGTCTCCGCGTCCTCTTCCTCACCCTGCTCTTCATCTTCCTACTCACCCCAGTCTGTGCGAGTGCGATAGTCCAGCTGGTAAGCGGCACCCCAAGCAAAGCGAAGATAGTCCCATCCCCATCGCCCGGCCTCCGCCCCCTCCAAGCTGACCTCCCAGTTGCCGTTCCTCCGCGTCCAGTCATATTCCAGCAACTCTGACGACAGAAAGTCTTCAGTGTCTTCTGCTTCCAGGGGCAGGTAGCCCCACTGCTTTGCGGCATCTAGGACCATGTCGTCATTGACCACGACCTCAGCGTCACCACCCAGCTCTTCAGAGAGGTCGCCACGAACACTCTTCACAGCCACCTCGATGTCCTCCCCCTCCTGTGGGTGAAACAAGGTGACTGCGATGGTGGTTAGCTTCCCCCCCCCCTCTACCTGACCAGTCCATGAGGAGAACGCCGTCTTCGCAGCTGTAGCGGAGTAGGGAGGCCACACAACGTACACCGATGCGTGAATGTGTATGGTGGGTATGTTCTGAAAGATCTTGACCTGCGCTGCCCACTCTGGTTTTTGCCAGAATCGTAAGCACCGGTCTACGATCTGTGAAGCCCATAAGTCTGGCCCATCACTCTTGTTCATGAAAAAAAGATATACCTGGCCCTCCTTTCCATATGTGAGGTCTTGGAAGTAGCGGTATTCCTTGGACAACCACTTCAGAGTCACGTCCTCACAAAAAAAAGTCCAGAGCTCACCTTGTCATCGCAGTATGGCCGAAGTCGCAGGAGTGCCAGTGAGGGTGGCAAATAGGGGGCAATGGGACCGTAGCAGCAAAGGGGTTGAACGTCTCTGTATCCGACGTATGCGAGGGTGAGTGTCCTTAGCCTTGAGAAGGAGGACCATGCTTCTTTGTTTGCATCCCAGTTGAACTGGATAGCCATCTCATGTGAGAGAACGAGGTTGAGGTCCTGAACACAGTGGGCGCGACTGGTCCTAACAGTACGTGTCTGCAGGGGATGAGAAATCAGCAGGGATGCAAACAGATGTATGCACGCACATTAAGCAGAGACTCTAAAGCACCCAAGGAAAAGATAATGGGACGCTTGTACAAGTCCGCCTCGAATTGCTCGTATGCTCCTTCAAAGCTGGCTGCCCACTGAGCCTTCTTCCGCCAGGCCTGGAGCTGCTCTTCATCCATTGGAAACTCGCCAGAGGGAAAGTCGCCCAGTCCTGGGGGACAGCGGCGGCACTTTTTACAGTCTTGGTCTACGTCTGCTTTGACCTAAACAGCATGTTAGAATACACCAGTTCTGAGATGCGTCGATAGCAATACTCGCAATAACCCATATCTTGACCCATAACTCGTATGGTAGCCTCTCCTTAGCACGTCGAGGGCGAGCGACCTGGAAACGGCCGGGCTGTCCTCGGAGCGCGTAGGCCTTTCCTCGTCGAGCAGCCATGACAAGGATGTAGAGTAGAGTATACAACTAGAGTACACGACAGGACCTTCAGGTTCGGGCGGTTCGGGCTTTCCGGGCGGTTTGGGCTTTCCGGGCTGTTCGCTGCCTATTAGGCATCTGGCGCGTGCAGCTCCCGTGGATAGATGCCGTAAAGCGCGTTTCCCCCTTGGACGACCCCATACCTCCCTTGGACGACCCGACGCCTCCCTTGGACAACCCAATCCTGCCCTTGCCTCACCACTCCTGAGTCCTCCGCATCCCCGTCATCTGCGCTGGTCGCCGCGGAGGACTTCCCCACCGCCTTCGGTGCAGCCTGTCAGCAACGCTCCTTCCTCCGTAATGTGGACTGTAGCACCAGTACGCCCCGCTCAACAACGCCCCTCAGCGCCGCGGAATATGCGCACTTCTCCAAGATTTCTGGTACCTTAGGTTTACGCATGCTGGCGAAGATGTGTTGGCAGACTGGGCAGGGTCTGGGCACGATCGGAGGCGGTATCGTGACCCCGGTGGAGAGCAAGCTGTGGCCGAAAGGTATGGATCTCGCTTTAAGGAAAAGACCGAGCAGTCCAAGGCTGAGGCGCGCCGTCAGGGCAAAGTTGTCAGTGATGGAAAGGATTCGAAGGCGACGGCTCGCAAAACGTGCAAAGTCTCAAAGGCGCATGAAGCCCGTACGGATGCTCGGAAGAAGACGAAGACTCGCGTTGAGCACAAGACGTACGAAGCAATCGTCGCAGAGGCAGGTCAAGATGCTCCTCAAGCCAGCGTTGGTCCTATCGTCGATGCCACGGGTGCGATGGTGAGTACATGCGCGGCTTTCGTCTTGTCAGGTCGTGCTGACGATGTGCTGTAGCTCAGGGAGGTGTCTTCGTTGGCTGATGTAGCCAAGGCATCATGGACACCCTCTACGGATCCCATGCGCCTCCCGAAATCCGACACAACCTGCGCCTAGTCACTGAGTCAAGTCGTACTGACCCGGACAGTCTCGCAAGGTGGCCCGTGCACCCGAGGAGCGCAAGAAGTGGATTCGAGCAGAAGATGCGAGGTTACGCAAGCAGGTGGATGACGAGGCCGAACGTAAGTACATCTTGCTTCTTTGCGTCTTTGTTGCTGCTTACAGAGTGGTAGTCATTGCTCGCATGCCGCAGATTCATGTCATCGTCGAGGAGATTAACACCCAAAGCGTCGCTCGAGCTATTCTCCTCAAGCTTCAACGAGCTCCTCGGTCAACACGCAAATCTGTTCTGGGGGTCATCTCTGGAATGGACGTCGAAGGGAGTCGTGGGCCTCAGCGCGGGCCACCCGCCCAAGGTCTCCTAGGTACGGTAGTATTTACCACCAGTGAGTATTTCCCATTTTGGAACCCCAACAGGCGCAGGGGGTGGGAGGTCCAGGCCTGAGCCGGCGCTTAGTCCCCAGGGGAGGCGCCCATAGGCAGTAGTTCAGTCCAGGATTACAAAGAGCTACACGCTGGGTTTTGATAGATATAAATCGCCTCACGCTTTGCTTCGTTCTGCTAACCAAGGCTTACAGCCACTTTCATACGTATACGAAAAACGCATTTTTCGCGGGCCCGGCGCTCTCAAGGTGTCTCTGGAGACGCTGGAGATCACGAGATCCAAACCCTGAAGGGTGTGATGAGTGACTCTGTGTGACCCAGAGGTGACCGACAGCATGTCCCTTACCGGTGCCGTTCCTCTCATCCAAACGGCATATTTCTCACTTCTTCTTGTCTACGGCACAACATTAACTGAACTGACATGATCTTTTCTGTTTCTATTGAGGATAATGGCTCCGAGAGTGGTATCGAGCAAATGAGTGACGCGGTGACTCTTCGGTTCTCCGGCTTTATCGGCGGTCCGTCAGGCCGGCTCAGCGTTCCGGTAGCCCAGCGCTCTACAGACACTGGCTCGCCAAAAAACCGTTTTTTCTGTATCGTCCTGAAAAGCACGGTAAACTGGATAAAAGTACATGTTACGCGTAAATGGTTTCGCTTCGTCCCAGATATAAGTACATTAGTCATGTCTGCTTCTGCTTCTTCATCCTCGCTCGCGACGGGGCCGCGCGTGGCTAGGCCGGAACGTTCTCCACGGCATTCCCGTAAGCATCCTCCCAGGCCTCAAGGAAGCGGCGCGCAACCCACTCCCGGGTCGCCAGTGACTGCTCGGCCGTCGTCATATGCACCTCCAACCAGACTGACCCTAGGTGGGTCCCAGGCTCATGAAACGAAAGGAGCCAACCCGAGCCATCAGATTTAAGCAGGGTAGACATCTGGAGGCCCTCCATCGTTCGGGTCCCTAGACCCCTAGCTTGGATCTTCTTCCCCGAGCTGGAGGCTAAATCGATGGTCTCCAACGGCCGAAAGGTCATAAGCCTCTCAATGGCACCCCTTAACTCTCTCTTTTGGGACGCCTGCTTCAAACCTGGTAAGTTCCGCACAGAAAGGTAAGGGTTCAGACTCACCTTAAGTATCGAGGCGTGGGAGGAAGGGGGTGCATTCATCGTTTTTTCAGAGGGAGACTGCAGGACAGAGTAGGGTCAGAACGGTGAGGACCAGGAGTGCAGATGAAAGGGGGCCTTACCTTCGTGGAGAGCACAGAAGCTGGGGAAACGATACCCAGGTCCCAGCTTAAGTACGCTCTTCTTCCGGGAACCTACAGTTCGCTCACGCCCGTAGCGCACCCACGTTGCTATTTTAGCCGCGGGGAAGCTGTCGAACGGGGGAATGGTGAGTTCCTCGCCGCGATGCTGACCGACGACCGCACACCCCCCAGCACGAGAGAGAAGATCCTTCGTGCTGAGCACCGGGTGTGCGACCTGGGCGCGGGAGCGGAAGACGTTGGGGAGGTCCTGCACAGGAATACCTCATGCATACCGGAAGAGGCATCCCGCGACGGGTAAGTTCCGTTCTTCTGCCGCAGAATAAGTCAGCAAGCGCCACGTATCGAGGAGGAAAACACCTTTCTTCCCTCGACCCTCGAATCCCCATGGACCCTGGCCCTACGTTCTCGCCTGGCGAGAAAGTCGTTATACAAGCAGCAGACCGCACCCTCGTCTTCACCGTCGACAGACCTTGCGTGCCGTTCACCCAAACGGTCGTGCTCATCGCCCGCTCTCCGCAGCTGGGTCCCCAGCCCGTCCTCGTCAAGATATACGATCCCCGATTCTTGAACGAGAGGCTCCCCTTCCCACCGTACCTACCCTTACGCCCATGGAGCATGGAGGCGGAGAGAGCAGGGGCTGCCCTAGGGGAAGACAGGTTCGAAGAGGAATGGGAGGCCCGCTACGACCCGGTGCCGACCGATGCTGAAGGTCTCGCTACGCGCGCCGTGGTCTGGGAGAAGCATTACCAGAGGCTCTCCAGCTCCGCGTTCCGTACGGAGCACACAGCATACGAACGGTTGGCCCACCTCCAGGGCTCTGCGATCCCACTGCTGCTCCTCGTCGGCACCTACCTTCCACCGGACGAGCGAGTCATCCACTTGCCCGCGATAGTCTTCGAGTTCATCCCGGACGCCATCGAGGCGTGCGACGTAAACCCCACCACGCTGGATCCCGAGGTGTGCACCACGCTTCTGCGCGCCGTTGACAGCTTCCCGTCATGCGGCGTATTCCACGCGGACCTCAGATACGACCACATCCTGTTCACTCCTAGGAACCGACCTACACGTGGAGTCATCATAGACTTCGGTGCCGCAGGAATCAAGGAGGAGGATCACGACGAAGAATCATGGCAGGTAGACGTGGAGTTCTACGACGACAGTGGCTTTGTGCGTAAACTGTTGCAGGCGAAGGGGGTCCTGGTGGAAGGTGTAGAGATCTGCGAGGACAGTAGCAGTAGCGAGGACAGTAGCAGTAGCGAGGACAGTAGCATGGACAGTAAGTGGTGTGTAGTAGCGTAGACGGTCTGGCGGCAAGGTTTGATACTTTACCCCATATGTTATCCCTTACGTCGTCGTTTTGGCGGTTGGACGCGTTACCGCGGCGCAGGAAAACTGGTGAGGGTGGGTAGAACTTTGCCATGTCCAGGAAATAACGTCAGAAAAGTCGCAGAAAAGTCACGTGAACAAGGGTCTCGACCACGTGCTACGGACTAGGAAGTAACGCGCGCAGACCGTTCGCGACTATGCCCTCCTCCCTCCCCATCACGCCCTTGTCCCGTATGCGTTCTACTGTTATCCTCTTGCACTGCGACGGCATGCTTTGAATCTCTGCCTCCTCCAACTTGGCTAGTACTTGGCGGTCTGACAGCGCTTTGTCGGGACGCAAAAGCCACTTGGGTCTCCTTATGAAAACAACAGAACCTTTCCCAATTTATCGTAGACCGCAGTATACGAAGTTATCGTTCAGTCGTATGTGCCGTGTTTTCAAGGTAAGTGAGTTGTTTCTCCAGGATCATTGAGGACTGATGTCTCCGGATTCAACATTGATAGTTCGCTTCTGGCATCATGTTCGGCTTCCATGCCTCGACGTCCTGTGCGGCCGTCCACGCCGTCCACAACGCGATTGGATGGCAGCACTATAAGGCCCCCTCAGTGGCGCCGTCCTGCACGGTTGCCTTGCTATTCTCCCCCCACCATGGCCGATAACACCCCCGCCAATGCTGCTCCTCAGGCCCCGAAAATCATGCCCTTCGCGCAGTGCGACCTCACTCCGCTGGGCATCGGAGACATGGTTGTACACCTGCGCACCCAGCCCTTGCTTCACGACCTCCCCCAAGGTCCCCTCGTGGCTATGGCCATCGCCCTCATTACCCACGGCGGGTCCTCCGATAAGGAGGATACTGTCCCCCATGGACGTCTCTATCCCGCCTTTTACGCCGCCCACTCGTCACAGTCGACCACGACCTGGCGGAGCGGCATGCGTGATGATTACATGAGACTAATCATGGACCTAGTAAGTCATTCGAGCATAAATTCGTTGATCTTTTCGCTCACTTCATCTGCAGCTTACTTGGCACGACCGGGTCTCTGGTGGATCTTCTTTCTTCATCTCGACTCAAGCGACCCGCCGTCCCGGCTCGCGTCCTCTTGTCTCGGAGGCCAAAATGGACGTTTTCCTCCCCGTCGTCCTTCGTAAAGAACAGCCACGTATCGCCAGCCACCTCGCTCGCATGGTTCAGTGCTTCGCGCACGAGATCGCCGTCCCTACGATGATTCGCATGGACAAGGCAAAGTCGACGTACACCAACAGGTTACCGACGATACCCGAGCCACCTTCGCGCGTCGATTCCCAGCTCGGACTGATACCTTACTCGACGACAAACTGGTTGACCTTCTACGGTTGGGACGATGCTGTGCTCGAACGACTCATCTCTGAGCAGACAGGCGGCACGCAGCTGACCGCGGCCGTTGTCCCTGCCCCCATCCCTCCTCCGCCAACGCCTTCTGCTACGTTCCCTCCTCCTGTCTCGGTCCCGCCCGTTGTCCATTCCCCCATCCCTCCTCTGTCAGCCCCTTCCGCTACGCTCTCTCCTTCTGTTCAGTCGAGCTCGGCATCCCTCCACGGAAAGGGGAAGCGGCGCGAGATAGAAGACAGGCCTTGGACCATAGACGATCTCAGACGCTGCGCGGAGCTGCTGTCCAATACCGGTGCGTTCGGCCAGGACATTCGACCTCAGATCTGTGAGCAACTGGCGAACAAGTTGCCGGATATATTCGCCATTATCTCCCAACTCGAGAACCGTGTCGAAGACCTTGAGAAGATCAAGCACACCCAGCTCGATGAGCTTGAAATACTCCGTGACTCATTGCGGAACACGTTGGATGGTTCATTTGTTTTATCGCGCTACTTGCCTCTTTTGAGCGTTATTAACCACAGTATTTGTCTAGAGCACCATGTGAAGATGGAGCGTGTCAAACACAGCCGCACGGCAGCCCCCTCGCACTCTGGTACGTTCGGCACGCCGGATAAAGTGAAGCGCTCAACAGGTTCGCCGACGTCGACAGCTACGAGTTCGGTTTCGTCCATCTCTTCTGTCACCGAGTCCAGTTGGCATCCCGTCCGTCACCCCAGTCACCAGTCGCGCGGTACTACTCCCATGCAGATGTCCTCGCCTCCTGCCACCCACGCTTCTACCGCCGTCTCGCGCCGTTCTACTCCCATGCGATTGGTTTCGCCTCCTGTCACCCCCGCTTCTACTGCCCACAGCGGCCGTCGCCACCAGGCAGAGCCTGTCTACCGCTCAACTTCAGATGATGAGGAGTCTGAGATATTTGGTCCGCACACCCGTAACGTCATCGACAATTTCTTTCTGTCCCCAGTGACGCACAGCACGCTCAACTACATCTGGCGCAAGTATCCGAGGAATGACTGGGCGCAAACAGTGCGCTCCTCCATCACGACCCCTTCAGAGGATGTGACACAGCATCTCATCGACGCGATGCTGCGGGACTGTGAGGAGGCTGAACATTCGTGAGGTAAGATGTGACGTCCTTCCCCTTCCAAAACGGGAGTCCATCGCGGAGGCTACCAATGGTGCGTCCTGTAACGGGCAGGTCGCGTCGTTAGTATGATGGCTCCATTCGCGCATTCCGCTCAAGTACGCCTCCCCAAAAACCGATAACGTTCACGTTATCGGATGTATCATAGGTCTGTCGCTCGCTGTCTGTCGCCGTGTACTCGCTGTTCTTCTTGTCTCGCTAGTTGCTACGTTCGCTGTCTCCCTTCTCGTATCACTCGTCTTCCATAACTTCCATAACTCTGTCGTCGCTACGTCGCTGTGACACGTGTCTTCCCTGCTGTCCCCCGCTCAAAATGTACTTCCCCTGAATATTATCCAACCCCCGATTTTGATCGGACATTGCACTGCGACGGCGGGGTCCATCTTCCATAACTACCGTAACTCTGTCATCACTACGTCGCTGTGAAGCGTGTCTTCCCTGCTGTCCCCCGCTCAAAATGTACTTCCCCTGAATATTATCCAACCCCCGATTTTGATCGGACATTGCACTACGACGGCCGGGTCATCTAATGTGTCTCAACGACACCACCGTGGGCTGGTACGAAAGGCTCGACCTCTATGCAGACTAACGTCGTACATCGTTTTCGTCTGTGAGTTTTAGCTTGAGGACCGGGGCCGTTACGGTGCATTCCGCCACGCGGTCAGCAATAGACTCCGCGTCACTCGGTGTCCATTCAATTGGCAGTCTTTGACGCTTCTAACATACATTGAACGCTTGGTTGCCTGCATTTTGCTTGCATTCAATACAGAGCCTTATGACGGCCTAAGCGGCACATGCTGCTAAGGCTAGCCTGCACAAGGAGGGCTGTCCTCGACTGCGTCAAAAAGTATACGGTGAAAATTGTAGAGGGTGGATTGACCTCGTTTTGTGCGTCTTCTGTAAAATGTCACGTTCATCTCCAAATGAAGATTGGGGTTCTCCGCGCTCGACACATAGACGATCACAAGGGCACCGCGGTAGCGAGGAAAGCAATGAAACGGGGATGACAGGGCATACATCTCTTGCCTGACGGTAAAGTCGTCCGACACAACGCATACGGTCGACAGGACCAAGACTTTGTCAATACATTTCACCTATCTTCAAGCTAGGACGCAACATCAGACATGGTATATACAAGTGCTGCCATTCTTCGACGGAACTCGGCAATGTCCTGTACCGAAAGCAAGACCGACGTATAACCTCGCAATATCGCTGCGGTGCAGGCGAGAACCCACACACCACAGTCCCAAGAATTTTTCTGCAAGGGCTCAATCTTCACAGAACGTCAATGGCATGTCAGGGCCTGATGAAATTGCGAGCAAGGAACTCACCACGAGAGGATACGTCTTCCAGTCGCCATCCAGGGAAGGTGGTGCATATCCGTAGGCTACTGCAAGGCGATGCAAACGGTGGATTAGAACAAAGATATCCTGGAACTTGGTAGTCAGAGATAGTGCATGCGCGGAGGTTGTTTCCACTATACCTTTGCATTGGACTCGAAGCTCTCCTTATCGCCGAAGCTGTCGAAGTAAGCGATGCGTCGCTTCCTCCAATATACTACAGCTAGAGTCCAATGGGACCGCTCGCAACTGTGGATCGGAAAGACCCAGATGTCCTTCTCCCAAAATCGTGTACTCTTCCAGCAGACCCGCCATACACCTTGGTCATCGCCAACTCGATGTTGCACTACTGTCCAAGAAGGAAATAAGGCGGGAGCGCCGCGCGTGGCAGCCGTGCCGAGGTGTCGAAGGAGAATCTGAGATCCTTCATTAATACAATTGTCATTCAGCCAGGCGGCCGGCTGGTAGAGCCGCTTCAGAGAGGGGAGATCAAAGACCAGACGGCGATGTTCGACAGTCGCCGGAACTGTACAAGTTTCGCGCGGAAACTGTGGCATATGAGAAGGGGCAGGAGGCAGGCAGATCTCAGTGTTATTGCGGACAGTGAACTGTACCCACTCAAAACATAAGAATCGCAGCGACGATGGTATTGGATCGTTACGTACCGGGTTGCGGTCCGACAGTAACAGTTCCTTCTCGATCAGCGGCATGCCAGAGGGCGTTGATGGGCCGAATGTCGGCTCCATGTGGCGATCACCGATGTCCTGCCCGTGCTCGTTGCAGATAACCTCGAGGGTGTCGCGGACAAGGCAGGTCTCCTCGTCGAGCTCCTCCATTCCAGCATCATTAGATACGTCACCCTCCCACTCGTCTTGGAAGCCAAGATGCACCCAATGAAGAGGTACGGGCTGTGCGGCGCCGGACAGTTTCTCCGCCAGGCGAGTGGCTTCGGAGATCTGTGACTTGAACCGAAGATCCGAGACGAGTGTTGTGCGCCACTGGAACTGGAGCAAGAGAAGTTTCTCTTTCTCTTGTTGCAGGAGAAACAGAATTTCCGCATCTGACGGGTGATAATTCGGATGTGGAACCGGGCGTGAAAGGGAATTGTACTTACTTTTGGGGAGTCGTATGGCCAGCTCGACAGCGGCTAACTCGAGCCCGTACCATCGGCACATGTTATCAGCTTCTGATCCCAATCTGCGACGCTCTTCTAGGCACCGCTCCCGCGCCAGGACCGCCCGAATTCCGCTGCGTACGTCAGCATCCTTAAGCCACCGCGGAAGAGTTGGGGAGACTCTTGTGACCCAGACGTCGGCGAGAAGACTCAAATCCTCCCGTAACTCATTGAGCTTGGTCGGTAAGTGGGCAGGTAGAGGGAACTCCCAGGAAGGATGGTATTGCCCAGCCAAGGCGTCACAATAGCTGTTGAACTTCCGAATAGCAGTTGTCAGCGCCGGGGTACGCTTGGTGATGGCCTTTCGCGTCTGCTGATGAAGCTTGGTTCCTGAAAACATGTCCGTGTGAGTAACACATTATGCGCAGGAACCGAATGACCTGCCTAAAGGCTGATCACGACCCCCTGCAGCGCGGTCCAGTTTGTCCCATTCGAAGAACGTTCCAATCGCTCGTTTGCGGATGTTGATCTTCAGATCTCGTGCAAGCAACAGCGTGCGAACGAACTCCAGCGGTAGTCCCTGAATCTCCGGAAAGGCGTCGGTGACGTTCAGTGACGTGTACAGGCTGTCGACCTTGTTGATGGTATCTTTGTGGGCCTGACGCAAACTGTTGAGGAAGTTATGCGCCTCGGGGTTTTCCACGTCCTGGGAGATGGCCTTATGAACGTGTTGGATGTACTCGTCAATTGTATTGAGCTCGGTTTGCAACGTGAGTACTGCGTCAAGCTCCTGCTTGATCTTTGCAGGTGCATCTATAGAAGAGCGAGCCTGGTGAGAAAAATTCATTAAGACGAGATTAGACACGTGCGGTTTCTAACGGACAGCTGTGCCCTCCGTTGTTGCGACCATTGTTGTTGAAGTTCGACAACAGGGGTCTGGACTCCAGCCAGCTCTTGATTGGCTGCTTGATTACGGGCTTCAACTCCGTTCTTCAGCCGGCCTCGAATCCACCCTCCGAGGTGATCGCGGGCAGCGATGTTGATGACGTCCGTGTGTCGGTCGATCAGCCAAATACGGCGCGAGCGCTGTGGTCGTTCCGTAAGGTAAGTTGTGTTAGAGATAGTCCGAAAACATACCGCAGATGAGTGTGTCACGCCGATCAATTTACGCAACTTCGACCAAATCCTTTCTGCACCCTCTCCCTCTGTCAAACCAAGCCCTTTCCGCAATCGTGGATTGTAGACCAATTGGCACGCCCACTGGTGTCCGTAGGCATGCATCACTGAGGTGGCGAAGAGTAATCTGTCCATGATAGAGGCCGGTAGAATATCAAACTGAATATTGTGTTAGAAAGGCCGGGACGAATAAGACATAGTCCTGGTTCATTACGCACCTGACGCAGACTGCGATCCATCACGCAACCGATGTCGTAGTACACCACAACTGTTGCTTTGCGTGGGAGGCGGGAAAAGAGTTCATCAACTAGCGCTATGCCATAGTACTGCCGCTCGCCAGGGGTATCGACGTTCGCCAAGAATAACACGACGTCATGACGACACACAAGGGCCATGAGGCCAGTGTCGTCGAACTTTGGCCCGTGGGTCTTCTCCTTTTTCTCATCCGCGGCCTCATACAATTTCTCACACTCGTCAATCGATGTGTCGGGAACTTCACTTGTGTGTGGCCGAGGGGGCTTCTTGCGTGCGGCAGTGACGCGAGCCTCCATCATATCGATCTTTTCTTTGGATAAGAAGTATTTCGGCTCATAGAACCACGGGCTTTCGCCTGCAGCGACGTTGTGACGTTGGCTGAATGTCGCATCCAGGGCAACGTGGATGTCTCCACCATCACTGGAAAATTTCGTGAGTACAATACGAAGATCCGTCGAGGTGAACGCACTGTTCGAAGTCGCGCCCAAATCGTGTCCCTCCAAAGCACGCCGGACATAGCTTTTGCAGGTAGCGGGTACAGGTTTCCCCGGCGGATTCATCGTCATGGAGGCCTTCTGGTGAGTGCTCACGCGGACGGTCGCTCGAACGGTCGCGTGGATGGTCGCGTGGATGGTCGCGCGGATGGTCGCTCGAACGGTCGCGCAGATGGTCGCTCGAACGGTCGCGCGGATGGTCGCGCGGATGGTCGCTCGAACGGTCGCGCGGATGGTCGCGCGGATGGTCGCTCGAATGGTCGCGCAGACGGTAATGGTTGCTGCCCGGGTGCTCTGCAGAAGGATTCTGTTGTTAGAATTCGAATCATGATGGGTATAATGCAAAACATACCGAGGGACGAAGAGTTCTTCGTGGCGTTTGTCTGAGAGTTCTGCCGCTCGGTGTTGACGAGAGGGATGCACTCATCTACCGCCTTCTCGAGCATAGCCTCCGGGCGCCGACGGAGGACGTCGTACCATTGGATAGCATGACCCAACCCTCGACGAAAGGGGTCTTGTACAGGCTTGTCCTTGAGTTGAAAATCAGTAAAACATAACGGAGCGCAGAACTGACGAAATCATACCTTGTCGTTTAGGATGGGGAATCCACGGCGACTGTACATCGTCTTCAGCGCGCCGGATAGGGCCCCCACAGCATCTGCAGACCGCTCAAAGAGGGCGAAGTAGAAGTCTAGCAAGTCTATCGATACCGCAAGACGAGGTTGAAGAGGTGACGTGGGGAAAAGACCGTTGCGCACGAGAGTTTGCGCAATAGTAGCGCACTCGCAAGTTTCGAATGCGATTGTAATCAAGTCTGTTGAAATGAGTTCATGTTGTTACTGCTTAGAATGAGCAATGACGTACGGTCGACATGAAGACATTGGATATTCAGTTCCTTGGGGGTGCACACTGGCAGTCTTTTGCAGTGGCACATGTTCGTCTTAACTTCAAGAAGGCGACCCAACCGACCTTGACTTCGCTGCATGTAGCCAAGATAGTCGTGTACCAGAGTGGGGATCAAGGCGAGCCAGTTATTGTATAGGCGATGAGCGGTATCGTCCGGAAGTACTCTCCGAGAACGCGGTTGTGGGTTTTCTGTCCCTGAACTTGGCTCGTGACCATGCAGGTCGTCGCTGGGATGTGGAGTGCATCCCTCTTCAGGCGGAGGGCTGCTAACATCCACTACAGGCTGGGTGTCTATGTCGGAAGGCTGGGTGTCTATGTCGGAGCGCTGGTGACGTTTGCGAATCTCATTTATTTCGCTGAGCAGCTGTTCCGCTTCGAGAGCAAGCCCGGGCCGAATGATCACTTCAGAGTCTTTGCGCCAAGGCCGACGTCTTTTTGGGCTCTCGAAATGGTGTCCCACCACCTGATGTGAGCGTTTAGAAGGCCGTCGCGGAGGCGTAGCTGGTGGTGGTAACACGGGCGACCTGGAATCCATGTTGGACCACGAAGGCAAGGCAGGGAGGACCGAAGGATGATGGATCCGGAGAACGTGCAAGCGCCTGACGCGGGCCATCGAACTGTTTGTGTCTTTAATCAAAACCAAATATCCTATTCAACTGACGGTCGCGCGGACGGTCGCGCGGACGGTTCTGCGACCAGAAGAAATCCAAACCTATATTAGGAGAAGCTATTTATAGACTACATGTGAGAAGTTCGCGCGAGGGGGGTCTCTCAGAGTCAATTCCCATGTGCAACCAATACGTCTAAAGGAGGGGACTGGGGACCTGCCTTAGGTGATACCGTCGACTTGTCAGTCCCTGTGACTTGTCTCCGACCCTCTCTATCCTTTTTCAACCATCTGCTGGGGGCGCGCAGCGTGCCCCCAGCCGCGCCCGGCTCGCTCACCAATGGCAGCCTCAGCGGGTCTGATTATGGCGTGCACTGCTCTGACAGGGAGTCCCAGAGCGGATATGCGCGTCATGACCGTCGACCGGGACTGGAAAACTTATGTCAGAGGTTTGCATTGTAGCCACCATTATAGCTAGCACTCTGGTTTGTGCACTTTCTATCCTCTACGCCGAAGTTCACATCCGGCTTACCACCTTACCCACCCACTCACTGATTGCGCCGTTCGTCTCCTCCGGCCGCTCAAAATGTGGCGCGTGCCCTATCCCGTCCAGCAGTTACACCTCCACGTTTGCATACACCCTCTCCAGCAGCGCCCGCATTGCTTCCCAGTCCCGATGCCGGTCCTCGCTCCCCTGCACGACGAGCACGGGCACGCCCCGTGCGGCACGCTCCCAGGCCTCCGACGCAGCCTGCGAGCGAGAGATGCTCTGCGCCCGCGAGAAGCGCGACTGGGCGGTGAAGCCGCACATCCACTACAGCTTCACGGAGTAGGGGAGGGGCTGCGCGATGCAGCTGTCGACAAAGGCCGACGCGGTCGCAGCCATGTCCTGGGAGGACTCGGAGAGGACGGCGCTGACGAGGGTTGCGAGGGAGGTTTGGGACGTTTCCATTGTGTAGTGGAGGTTGACCAGGCCCCCGCCACAGTAGATGATGCCGGAGAGGTAGTCGGGACTGTAGGCGGTGATGACGTCCGCTGCTACCACGCCTGCAGCATGCCGCGTTAGCAGAAGGGAAGGAAGGTGGTTTAAAAGGTGCTGACGAACCCCCGAGACTCCTGGACGGAGGTAGTGGATAAGCGAAGGTAGGATGCGGGAGTGCTCAGTGCTCAAGGGCTCACCAGCCGACCAAGAATGGTTTGTGTACGCCAAACGCCTCACATACGACCTTGAAGTCCTCCGCATATCGGAGAGATGCGTATGATTCTGGCTCCAGAGGCTGCCCACTCCGAGCGTGTCCCCGCATCTCATACCGGACAAGATGGAAGCGGTCGAGGAGGTTCCGATCTGCAAACTGCTTATCGAATCCTAACGCAGTGCATGCGAGCCCATGGATGAAGACAAGAGCGGGCTTGGCCGGGTTTCCGGCGGACTCCGCCCAGATCTTTGTGCCGTCGGGCGAGGTGAGGACGTGTTCCCCAGAGAGTGGGGCGTTGACCATGTTGACGAAAGATACTAGCGGACGCAGTGGTGGAGTCGCCGACTAACGTTATATATACGGGGGTCTACGCGAGCCGTCTACACAGACACTTGCAAGTGCGCCGGTTTATTATACCGGCGCCACTTGCAAGTGCGCGCTGATGGCGCCTGGGAGACCGGTGGCGTGGCCCGCCGGCCGCTGTCCCCTCCCTGTCCCCTCTCCTCCAGCCCTCCTCCTGTTCATAGGTAACGCCCTGTCATCAATTCATCCTGTATATGCCTTTGTATACCACCGTCAATGCTCATTGATCAGTTTTAAAAATTTTGCCGTCACTGGGACTCGAACTAAGTACCATGGGACAATTACTAACAACCCATTCTACCACTAAGCCATCAGTTCCTTATAGCTAAAGGGAAAGAAAATGCCTATAACCCATACTTACAGCGCTTATGCTCCCGTCCGCGCTGATGCAAGTGCTGATGCAAGTGGTCACTTGCATCAGCGTGGTCTGGTAGAACACCCTCCCCCTGATGCAAATCTATTCTCCATCGCCTTCGGCGCGACGGCCTTCTCCTCAAAGCTGACACCCTTACTTGCGGTCACGTCCGACATACATACGCGCGACGCAGCCAAACACACCAAAGAGGTCGCAGAGGTCGTTCTCCTGAGTGTCTTCGGAGATGTTCGTGACACGAAGAGTTGGACGGCCCTCTCAAAGCTGACAAACGCGGAGCCCTTACCCGCAGCCCATCTCGCGGTCGCGTCCGACGGTTGCAGGCCGTGATCGTCGCGTGCCAAGGAAATGAGGTCACCGAGTGTGGCGTCATGCCGATGTTCTCGGACTGTTGAATATTGCATCATCAAAACAGTGTCGCCCGTGCCCCGTTGGTTGTCCACCCGCCCCCCGTTGGTCATCCACCCACACCCCGTCCTCTGTTCGCCCGGCCGCGGTTCCCCGTCAGCTGCTGGGCGCACTCTGAATATCTATGCAACAAAGGTGGACAAATATCCGCACCATCCACCGCAAACCGAGTCCGGACGATCGTCCGATGATCGCGCGCGTCCGACCGCCGCGTGACCGTTGCCCTGGTCTCCCCCCACCCCATCACCGCCCATACCCCCCCGGATCTCTCCGCGCGCACTTGCAAGTTGCGTCGGTTTAATAAACCGGCGCACTTGCAAGGGCGTGTGTAGACTCTACTCTACGCCTACCCAGGAGTTCGGCGGGCGACAATTGGCAACATTTCCGCCGAGTCACGTCCCGGTACTCTGCGAATATGCAAATACGAGGCGGAATGCCCGTTGAGTAAACGACGGACTCGGATGAGTAATGTAGACAAACATACGGTGTTAAGTCGAGGTTAATAACCAGAACCGCCCGAGAGCGATGAAATTTGAGTCGATGATGACCGAAAGCCTGGCTGGTCATACGTCGAGGACTTTCTTAGCGATGAGTGATCATTGGCTCCTCAAGCAGAGGAAGGCTTTGCATGGCGATGGACTGTGAGTTCAATGAGTTCCACTGGACTCTCACGTCGACGAACTGAAATAGCAGATGCGTGGAAATGTTGCAAATTCCGATGGTAGAGTTGTATGCGCGGTACGTGAACCCGCTGCGACGGGGACGGCAAGGATGGCCGAACTGGAGGTTTAGAAGCTAACCATAGCGAGGTGAACGGAGGTCGACGGAGTCTCGTACAGAGGCCGACAGAACTTGACAGACTTTCCCACGGCAATTCTGCCACCAGTCGACGACAGCTCTTGACGCCAGCTTGCTCTGGAACTTGCTGCTGATCTTGGTGTATAAAACGAAAACACTCCTTCCTTTTGAACCTGCCTGTCTGATGCTCCCGTTTACGCCTACAATCAGTGAAGCAATCGTCGACATCACTGGCTGTGCTCTTCTGTCCAAGCATCGAATGTCGCAGGGTTGGATGAGTTGAAGGGTGCATATCATTCGCTGAGCTTCAGCCGGTGAGTACCTTGCGAGATTCATGGTGCATTTATTGTCTCTTGTAAATTGTGGGAGTCACCACACGGCGACCTATGGCACACGATCACCGCCATGGATTGCAACAACTTGCCAGGTACGCCGACTTCGTCTTCGCCCGACCATGCGACCGCCATTGCGACTCTCACGGTTACTAGTTAGCCATCAGTCGAACCTTCATTTTGACTGCAATAGTTCTTGGTGGGTGCTTGACGCGAGCTGCATCCACCCACCAAGAACTATCGAGCGGCGAATCAGAGGCTGGGTCCGCCGACTTCAATGCATCCCCCTCACAGTACTCATCATGCCTGCCAGGTCCATTGGAAGGCTCTCCGTACTGGCGCGGGGTAGGGAACCATGGTGAAATGAGTCCACCGCCGCCCGCACACTCCCCCACGCCACTTCGTTTGATCCTGTCTTTCAGCACTTCCGACCTGGTCTTCGACCGACACGATACGACTTGATCCAGGGTAGGGAACGGTGGTGGTCTATTGACAGCCACCGCCCACACACTCCCCCGAACTGACCGCATCGAGAACGTACTTGCGGATCTTTGCCCATTTGGGGCATTACTCTTCGGCGTCATGGTCATCCGGTCTCGAGGCTTGTCTTTCTCCCGTTCATTCTTCAACACGCCGAGCCTCAGCTGGGGTAGGGCTTAATGACGGTAGCAAATACGGTCGCCCACACTCCCCCATTGCTCCAACTACGTCGTGGACGCGCTTGCGGATTTTTGCCCGTTTTGGGCTCTACTCTTCGGCATCATGATCCCCTTGCAAGTTCTTGTCCGTGTTCGCGTTTTGGCATGACGAGCCTAGGCTGGGGTAGGACATAATGACGGTAACATGTACGGTCGTCCACACTCCCCCGATGCTTCGACTGCATCGTGGATGCGCTTGAGGATCGTCGCCCGTTTGGGGCTCTACTCTTCAGCGTCGCGCAATATCATTTGCACCGATGTGCATGACACGCGCCCAGGGTCCTCTCTCCTCTCCTCCTGCCGACGCCACCCATCACCGACACCGATGGCGAAGCCTAGGACGACGTACCAAGCATGCCGTTCTCATCCTCTCCTCCGGATTTCTCGTGCGCAGAGCGCGCGGGGTATCGTTGGGCTCGCAGTGGCGGTGGTTGGTGACGGCTAACCACAAGTGGGGAGCGGATTGTAGTGGGATGGCATTGTCGGAGAACGAGCGGTGGTCGCGACGTCGATGGAATGCCAGGAACGGAGAGTGTTGAGTGCGAATGTCGACTTCGCCATGCGGTCGAGGACGCCGGTGGTTGAGGTCGACTCGGAGAGCAGGACCCACTGCTGTGGCATCACCTGCAAAAATGACCAGCGACGGAGTCAAGAGCAGCGGCTGACCACGGCGCAGGGCAAGAACACCTCCAAGTGGCGGGTGGAACGGGGAGGAAGGAAGGGAAGGTGGGCGGAGGGACCGAGCACAGTCGAGCGCGCTTTTATGTTCGGAGGCGGGGCAGTTCAGACTCCGAATGCTACCTGCTGCCGAAATGGGCTCTCCAAATCCAGCCTCCTCGCAACCGTCTTTGTTCTCCGATTGGGCTAATGCGACATGCGGCTAACATGAGTAGGATTTTGAACGCGTCTAGAAGGCCGTGTTAGAATCCGAGGATACACTTGATATCCAGATATCCACGCCGCGCACCGTCTCGACCACTTTCCGCTGTTCTTCTTCAGATATCCCTCACACTTCCAAAGATCAGGCTCATTGTAATACGTCCTCTGGCGGGTGCAACGTTGTCGACAGTGAGGTAGCGGACGATGGGTCTGACGGCACAATTGGCGCAACCACCGGGCGCCAACGCGTTACCACTCGCGCGACGCGTCGTGCACGTGGTATGTGACAAGGTCTGTGTCACGTACAAGATGGGACGTACCTTGCGAGCGCATTCACAGTTCACTTAGACTCAGACTTGGCTCCGAGTCAGACTGAAATTCCTAGATCCACGCTGGAGAAAACGTCTATCCAACACAAATCATTACCGCGGACAAAGAAGACAGGTTTATGCTGCATAGGTGAGTACAACATAATAAGTAGCCATCCATCGGACACCTCCACATGAAAAATCCTAGTCGCCATATTCAGACACTTTCCTCCCCCCAGCCCTACAGCTTCGTGCACTGCCACGTCTGCCACACAAGCAGGCGTATCGATAGGCTGATGGAACCGATACGGATGACATGAATTAGGTCAGTGCCCATCCGGTGCCGTGTGCGCGAGGCAGGCTTCAGAAATGCTCACCTTCTGGTCCCGGTCCAGGACGCGCTTCGCCCACTGCTCGATGCACCTGTTCATCTCCTGCACGTTCTCGAAGTGCGGCGAGTGCCCCACGCCGTCCATGAGCGTGACGGCGACGTCGGCGTACACCCGCCGCGCGATCCCGATCATGTTCTCGTACAGGCAGTGCATGCCCGCCTTGCCCTGCACGATGAGCACGGACACGTCGTGCGTTGTGCGCTCCC
Organism: Sanguinoderma infundibulare; assembly: GCA_032821775.1. Classification (NCBI taxonomy): domain Eukaryota; kingdom Fungi; phylum Basidiomycota; class Agaricomycetes; order Polyporales; family Polyporaceae; genus Sanguinoderma; species Sanguinoderma infundibulare. The sequence continues at coordinate 180,570 of JAVLRN010000018.1, read as the reverse complement.
ACATGATGTGGTCCTGGACGCGCGTGATAGACAAGTAGCGCACCGCGCGGGGCTGTATGATGAAGCCGCCCATCCAGAGCAGCTTGACGGCGTACGGGAGCGGCTCCGGACGCACGAGTCGACTAACGCCTCCCCCCCGGCGCTCATGTCGTCCGACGCGGCGAGGTGATGACCGGTCAGAGCTCCTCCATGAGGGGGTGCCGGCATGGCAGGTGGTAGTTGAGCGCCAGGATAGATCACCCGACGTAGATGATGCCCGCGATGAACTCGGGCCCGTACACGGTGATCACATCGACCGCTCTGCACCCTCCCTGGCTCCTGTGCGAGACGGATGGGGCGAGAAGGTGAGCACTCTCCCCTGCCTCGGAATATCAGATGGCCGAACACATTGATAAGGAGGATGTATGATCACCAGCCGACCATGAACGGTTGCACGAGCCCGAACGCGCCACACACGGTCTTGAAGTCCTCCGCGATACCGGAAGAGGTGGAAGCTGCGGTGGAGCCCCGTGTCCGTGAACTGCTTGTCCCACCCGAGCGCAGTGCACAACAGGCCGTGGATGAAGACGATCGCCGGTTTGGACGAGTCCCCCAAGGACTCGGCCCAGAGCCACGTCCCGTCTGGCGAGGTCAGGATGCAGACCCACGACGGGTGTGCCGAAGGCGATTCGGAGGCGGAGGAGGAGGAGGAGGAGGAGGAGGGGGACGCTTGGAACTGCGGTGTCATCGCGGAGCCGGCAATTTGAATGGATGTGGCATAAGCAGGGACGACGCGAGTCGCGAATGTGGGTAAAGGCTGCGAGGCATGTCTGTGTGTGCACTTGTGGCGGCGCACGCCTTCTCGGATGCGGTCCGTCCATTTCGCATTCAAGCTTATTTAGGCTTGGCAGGAGCAGCGGCGCTAACAACTTAAGTATTATCTCCACACTCCCGGCAGGGCAGCCACCACCATCAGCCCCACCAGAACCCTTGCGCTTCTGCCAGTCAACACACCCACCGTACGGAACCCCGGCCGTTCTCAGACGATCGCCCTCTCCTCAGGCTCCCCTCGCCAGCCGCGCCATACTGTAGAGGGTGGCAAATGTGAACCAGGCGCCCACGAGGCTCGCCGGAGCGCAAAGCCCATTCTCCCGCTCCCTTCATTTCTGGAACTCGCCTGCCAGCAATGCGCTGCGTGCGCTAGCATTGGCTGGGCATGGCGCAAACCCCTGATTGGACGCGAGGTCCCCGCGCGTTCTTATTGGAAGTGGCCACAGTTACGCTCCCTCTCAGTCCTCCTCGTCCTTCGCAATCTTAATGCAGCCCATACGCACATCTCCTCTCCCAAGACTGCATCGACGCCGGCGTATATCTATATATCAGAGACCGTCTGGAAAACGCATACTGTAGCTCCGACGTTGCATATTGTATTATATTGCTCCCTGAGCGGGTTGCGAGCCATGCGCCCAGCGCGAAGTGTACGAGATATGATAGGCACGTACGTACGTCGGGTGCCCTCCACAGACAGAAGTCCCAGAACCTCGAGAGCTAACAGGCGACCCGTGTCCTGCGCGTTGTCCATGGCATTCCCAACCACACCCATGCGATTTGTCTTCCAACCAATTTCCATCTCATGGTGGTAAAATGTTTTAACCTTTGCAACCTCGTATGTTTTATGGCCTCTGCCACTACTCTGCTATGATATGGGACATGCAACCATACGGACTGCATTGCACTGTATACTCATATACCTATACATGACATTATTGCGTGTGCGTGTGAATGTGTGCGAGCAAGCTGTCCTCGGTAACATAAGCTAGGCTCGGAGCAAGGGATTCGGGCTATAAGAGTGCGTTGTGTATACACTGACAATAGAGAAGTGAGTGCGATGACAAAGCAGAGCTGAGAGAGTGAGAGTAAAAGCGGGTCTAGTGATGATGAGCGAATGTATGCAAGGATCAGCGACAACAACAAGCCTCCAGCTTTACCTCCACGACGACGTTCGTGACCATCAGGAGCACGTACGCGAAGATGAGCGTCAAGCCCCACCTCCTTAGCAAAAGTACCCGTTCATGGGCATGAACACGAGTGTCGCGAGGAGGAACACCAGCAGGCCTGAGCCAGTGATGATGAGCGAGGGCGAGAAGTCGAGCGGGTACAGCACCCCCGTCTGGCGGGACGATGTACGAGTCCGAAATTCCGACGCCGAGCAGGATGTTGAGCATCGGGTCCCCGAAGCAAGTCCATGACGGGTGCAAAGACGGCGACGGGCATGTTGGCGACGAGGTCTGCAAGCGAGTTGCCGATGGCGAAGATCGTGATTCCAATGATGGCGTCCGAGAGCTCGAAGAGGAAGCTGAAAGCTATCGTCATAGTTAGTGTCATGCTCGTGCGTGCGCCGAGAACGAGAAGGGTCAGAGCGGTCAAGGTTTTAAATGGGATGAAGGGAAGAGGACGGAAAGTAAGGTCGCATGAATGACAGATGAAGGCACGACCACCCAACTGTCAGAGGCAGGGTCACGGATGCAAACACTTACGTACCTGAAGAACCTTGACGACTTCGTCCGCAATCGTCATGATTCAAACCACAGACACGACAAAGCCCATCGCGCACCGGGCAAGATGGGCTGGAGGCGAGTGCCCCTTGTCCACAAACACGGCGACGAGGATCGCGGCGGTAAACCCTGTAACGCTGGTGGCCAGTAATACCCAGCCCTCGTGTTTGATCCCTTCTGCATACATTCATTCGTGTCCGGTGAGTAAAACCACTCCGGAGAAGCCAAGGCAATGGGAACGTGTACCTAGCAGGATGGCAGCGCAGAATAGCGGCCCGAGACAGCACTGGACGGCCATGAGCCACTTGTTGAACTTGAGTTCGTGCATCTCTTCCTCGACTTCCTCCTCCGCAATCAACGCACGCTCGACACCCTCTTCCTCAAAGTCAATCAGCGGACTCACGCTCGTACTCCCCGCAATAGACCGCCTCTTCTCCGACAGGTCACGACTACGGGAAGCGTCAGCGTGAGCGCCATAACGGCAGGGGCAGCGAGCACCGCCGCAATCTTGCCCAAGAACGGCTTGCTCCAGAATCCATGCAGCGTGGGGAACAGGATGCGCCCCATGTGAGCGAGAAAATGGGCCGCGCGCTGCCTGTATGTGAGTGGCGACGTACGTCTGAGACTCCGTGTCTGACGCGGCAGAAGACGTGGGGGATGTGGGCGTGTGAGAGATCGAATGGATCGGCGTAGATCCTAACCCTTCTTGCGACGACTCGCCAATCGGAGGCTCTGGAATTTGAGGTGGCGCGGGTCGCGCATCCAGTTGCATCTCGGGCGAGGCGTCCCATGGATCTCGCTCATGGGAAGCAATAGGAGAGCGAGCGGGGGAGCGAGAACCAGACTGTAGGCTAAGTCGGGGTCGGCGATACGAGTATGGGGTGAGTGGGCTCTCGAAGTGAGACAAGGAAGCGGAGGCGGCGTCACGCTGGAGCGAGGACACGACGCGCCTGAAACGAGGGAGAAGGACGGCATGTAGCTGAGAGGCGGAGACGAAGGGCACACGGAGCGGGTGCGTGGACGTCGCGGGAGGTCGGTCTAGATGCCGAGCCAGGGCGGTTCAGGGTGGGAGATGACGCATAGATAGGCGAAAGGCGATGGGACCTGCAGATTATTTGAAGACGGAGAGGGAGAGTGGGCCATCGTGTCGGGTGTCACCTAGCGCAGGGCGCACACCAGAATCCAAGTTCGCAATCGGCCATCGTGCGAGTGAGCACCAGCTCTTGCTCGAACCATCTAAAACGGTGCCGCAGTCAATCATTCACAGTGGCCTGCCTCGAGGCAGCCCGTTCTGCGTTCATACTTATGTAGCACATCATGGACGGTCGAGTTTGAACCGATAATGAGACCGGGGGACCAGGCAACAATCAATGCGCAGAAAGGGGACCGGGACATACCTTGGCCTCCTCAACGTTCGGACCATATGATGCATTCTCAAGAGACAGTGTCCATTCTCAAGAAGCAATGTCAGGTCCAGGACGCTGAAATTAAAAGACAAGGGACTCACGAAGATTTTGTCTTAGTATCGCTGTCTTCATTGCTCGAAGTCTTAGACGCTCGATTTGGTGGCACCTCACGCGACGTGCCACCGAATCGAGCGTCTAAGACTTTGGCCTCTCCTCCCACTTGCCGCATCGCCTCTCTCGTCTCGAGCGCATCCCTTGTCACCACGCCCGAGGCATCCCAGCTCGCCCCCCAGGCGTCCCCCACCTTGTCCAACAAGCACTTTTGCCAGGAACACGACCAGGCCGTCCCCAACGACGACGGCTTAGTCCACGACCCCATTGCCGGCGAGAGGGGCCAGGACGATGACAACGATGAGGACAAGCCAAAGACGAACAACAAGGCCACCGCAGGAAGATCATCGTCACCCATCTAGTCCTCATCCCTTGCTCTCCCCCCTCGCCTCCTCCAGGCGTATGAGTTCTTCACCCTCACCGGCACGCAAGTCGTCCTCATCGTGTCCGAGACCGGTCTCATCTACACCTTCACCACCGCAAAGTGCCAGCCCCTCGTCACCCAACCAGAGGGCAAGAACCTCATCCGGGCCTGTCTCAATGCCCCCCCACGGCCAGCTCCCCTCCTCCATGCCAGTTGGCACCCCCATCGACCGTACCTCGGTCCCTGTGCATCACCCTCCTAACGTCCCCGGTGGGCTCGCTATCGCTGCCAGCTCCGCCACAAAGGAGAATGAGGCGCAGGAGGACGGTGAGGATGGTCTCCCATCAGGCGGTGCGTCGGGTCCTTCTTGGACTCTCACTCTTGGGCTCTTGCTCTCGGGCTCTCGCTCTTGCTCTCGGATTCTCGCTCTTGGGCTCTCGCTCTGGCTTATGGTCTTGAGTGCATGGCCAGATGCGGGTTGCAAGCGACGCTGCACGTCGTCCTCCAAATCCCTCCTCGAGCTGCCTCGAGCTCTCTGTCCGGATCTGCCATCGTCGCCACCCTCACGCTCGTTTGCGTATGCATACGCTCCTCCCACGGCTGGCACAATGCCATGTAACGACCGTACATCGCAGTGCATCACCGACATGTCTTCCTTGGCCTGCCTCGTCTCACTTCCTCTTCCTCCAAAGAACGTGCTTGGCGGCTTGTGCCCCATTCGGCTACGCACACCTCTCGCTTGCTTTCCCGGCATTTCCATCTTTGGCATTCATCGTCACAGCCGCGCAATCCTGCCACAAGGCCTTTCACCACCTGGATTGAATGCCTCGGCCCACGCAAGTCCCCAGACCCCCTCGACAAACCGTCAGACTGCCATGAGGACGCCGCAAAAGTCACCATGTTCGAGAAACCCATGAAGGGACGCCAGCCTGTCGACCTCATGCTCCGCTGTGAGTCCACACTTGGTCAAGCACACCGGACACGTTTGTTAACATTGACAGACCCACAGGTACGATCCTTGATGCCAATGGTCAGCTGAAGCCCTTCCCTTCTCCCTCCAATAGCAGCCCATCATCCTTCAAGTTCGCCCTCATGCTGTGCTCAGGTGTGTCAGCATGTCGATGTACACGCCGGGGAGGTCCACCCCAAGCCCTGTGAGAGTAGGGAATGTTCAATATATTTGTTGTTTGCGCTACCTATGTCATATGTGGCGGACGGGGGGTGAAATATTTGAGTATATTTGGAAATATGTTAAAGCAATGCGAGGACGGGCTCCCTCTCCACGGCGTTGTGTTCAAATATTTAAGGTAGGCTGAATATTTGGCGGACAGTCATTTATTAGAGAGACTCGTTCATCACATGCCCCTCAAATATTTGGGCCGACGTGAAATATTTGGTGGGCTGCTTGCGTGGGGGACATCCCTCCTCCTTCCTGGCGGCGGCTGAAATATCTCGAAATATTTCAGAATATTTGGGGAAGTCCCCTGGGGTAGTATCTACTACATCGATGACATCCACACGAGGTAAATATTTGTAAGTATAGCCGAAATATTTGGAGTGGCCCCACACGATGCCTTGAAATATCTCTGGGGGAGGCACGAAATATTTGGGGGGCCATTAATAGTCATTGGGCTAAAAAATTTGAGTATAACTATAACTAACGTCCCACAAATATTTCACGGACCGACATCCCTGAAGGATTCTGACCTTCCGAGCGTTTTTGCTGGTTGGAGGCGGGCGTTGACATCTGCGCCTGCGCTTCGACGTCTGCGCCATACAGCTCCAGAACACCGAGTCGTGTCGAGACTGCCTTAGCCTACATAGTTCCCCCTATCGGTTGCATTGTGGACCACATGAGTCGGCGGACAAACGTGCCGTGCCCAGGTGCACATGCATGAGCGACGTGAATCCTGGGCCAATCTCAACGTGCATATGCACACACCTCTAATTTCAAGTCCAACTTCACCCGATCCCTCTGGACGTCCGGCTAGAGCCAATGGACAGGCTTGGCAAGAATGTAGCAACACTACCCCACCGTGCCAGTTAGTCGTCGAAGTGGGCCTGGCCGGTCAGGAAGACCAACATAGTGGCCGCATCCGAATGCCTGTCTCGTGGGAGTCAGGTCATCACCCGCGAATGGAGCCCTTGTCATGCTGAGCTTATTTTGAAAAAAATCTCAGACAGGCATTCAGAGGCAGAGAACGAATGCACGGACTTGGACACGTACCAGGCTCACTGCAAGTACTCGCGCTGAGCCACGCACAGTCCTCCCATTTTGAATCCATCGCGCGCCGCATTCGCGAGACCAGTTCGTCATTGATTTCCATGGTCTCCAAGCCTAAGTAGCATGCAATCAGGTCCCTTGGACATCCTGGCAATTCGAGAGAGACGACCGTCGCGATACTCACCGAGAGGGACTAGTAAGCGTTTGGGGTCGCGCGCATTCGTGCAGGACTGAAGTGCGGTTCGGAGAACGTCGCGCGCAGCATCGATGGGGACATAGAGGTACCCGGGTGTACATGACGTCGTGGGTTGTCCATCGACGGGCAGAGCACGACGGTGCTGTACTGGTAGCGCACTTCGGACACGTGACCGCATGCCATCTCGCGTCCGATTGGTCGAATTTCCCAGGTTCCTCTTCCTCTTCGTCCTCTTCGTCCTCTTATGCTGTACTATCACAAGTATGGGTGTCCCAAATACGGATTCTACCTAAAGGAGTACGTACTTGCTGTCAGCTAACCATCGCATCATAACTGAATGGACAATTAGAGTCGACACAGCGGTCGTCGTTTAACAATCGCGACGACGCCAACCCCGCGAAATGCTGTACGCGATCCTCTTCCATGTCTGACAAGAAGACGAATTCACGTTCCAAGAGCTCGGAATCAAATACACGTTTCCTCTCCACGACCCTTCTTCCTCTTCCTCCAACGAAAGTCTATACTTGCAGGCGGCCGTCTCGCGGCAGGTGAATACGGCTACGGGTCAAGAAAGACGAGGGGCACTGAGCTGTCCGGGGTCATCGACTCCCGGTTCATAGCTATGCTGGGACCTGCTTCCCGTTCTTCCATGTGCGGCGGCCGGGTAGGCATCCATGTACAGGTTTCATCGTTCAGGCGGAGCAAACGGTCCCCTCGTGGGCGGATGCTTCTGGAGGTTTTGGCCCAACATGCGTCGTGCCACGCGCGTTCGGAACCGGAAGGGACACTGCCCGCCGACAGAACCCTACTACAGGTACGTGCATGCAAATATTCATGCTACTATTCATACTCATACCGTGGACTTGTACCGATGCATGCGATCGTTCCCGCGTTGTACAGACTCGTTGGCTGTGTCATGTGGAAGTGGACTCAGTTTCCGCGTGGTAATAAGTCGAGGAGCTTCAGCTTCGGGGCCGCGGCCGGTCCGGAAGCTGTACATGGTACACTGATCTCCCCCGGACTTGAAAATAACAGGCGTGACGGTGCCACTGTGGCTCGGCCCTTGTGTCTTTCCACAGGTGGCAGCAGAATGAACTCTTCACGTTGTTTCGACACAGCTGAAGTAGAAATGCGGTCGGTCAGGAGTCTATGAAATCATGTCGCGAGACTGGCTTGAGGGTTCAAGGTATTTTTGAGTTCAGTCTAGTGTGGACTCGGGCGTCCGAATCGTTGTAGATGGCTGGCAGATACCGCGCCTTCGGACCCTCGGGGCTACTGCGGCTCAAAGACTATATCTCACCGACCACACTGCATTGGCCGCGTGTACTCCTCCTGCCTTTCCCTCCTCCCATTCCCCACACGATTTGCAATGGCTCTCGCGCTCCCATTCCGCACTCGGCTCGCTATGTCCCCCGCTCCCCCCTGGGAGGTCATCGAAAGGGTCATTGGCCATTTATACGACAATCGCCGGGCCCTGTACAACTTTTCCCTCACATGTCGCGAACTCCGTCCTCGTAGTCTCTGTCTTCTCGTTGCCTACGTCAGGATCACCTGCACAGATGGTATCTTCAGTCTTTGCGACTTCCTCCGGGCCAAACCCCACCTCGCACCCCTCGTTCGGACGATAGCGATGTATCCGACTGACTTGGTGCCCTCCCTCCCTCTCAAAATGCTTCCCAACCTGATAAAGGTCGAATTCACTCGCACGAGTAATCTCCATCTCGATTCCTCCAGGAGCTGCTTAAAGAAGACCATTCTGCACCATTCCAGTCTCACACACTGTCGTGTATCCGGCACGCACATTCAGACTCTCGGATTCTGTAACGTGACTTTTGCGACAGATCTGGAGTTTGTCCGCCTACTGGCGGCATTTCCACGCACCAAAGAACTCTTCTGCAAGTTTCTGCGCATCATAAAAAATGTTAGCCCACATCTAGTGCTGACGGGACAACGCGCGTCGAGACGACTAAAGCTGGTGACACTCGGTGTGAGGACCATCCACCATGTCTCCAGGAAAATCACTGACTTGGGCCTCCTCATTTCAGATACACGAATACGTGGACAAAACGGCAGGCGCGTTCCTTTTAGAGTTGGGTAAATCCACGGTGGAGACTCTTTCTTTGGCTATGCTAGCAGACGGCGAAAGTGAGCCCACAACTATCTTACATCAGGCTGTAGTAGCCCATTCGTAGTATACTGACTCCCTTCAACCTGCTCAGAGGACTGGCATCCACTTCCACAACCAAACGAATGGCCTCAACTCTACTCCCTGACCCTAAAACCAAGGTTCAACACCGACGAGATCACGAAGGCGGTCGAGTGCCTGAAGGTTATTCATTCTCGAACCTTGAAGAAGGTTACGGTCTCCTTCTTGAAATCCCCATGGGAGGCCTATCAGAAGTTGCTCAAGGAAGACTCCATCGCGTCCAGTTGCTCCGAGCTAGAGCAGGAACTGCTGCATCTCCCTCAACCCGCAATAGCATTCAAACCCAATTTCTCTATATCTGATCGCAGGAGTGCTTTCTGGATTGAAGTGCTCCGACAGCATTTCCCCGGTTTGCACAAACGAAATGCAATCACTGTCTCGTCGGACGGAGTAGGTGGGTTGTAAAATCGCGATTACGATGGTCGCAATGCAGCTCATCGGTTGTGTAGGGAACGCAACTGGTCACGACATCACAGTGTCCTCGCTCGCTGTTTCTTCGGACAGCAAGTGGATTGCAACCGGGTCTGGCGATTCTACCATCATTCTATGGTGCTCGGACGGGCAGGTCTCCCATGAATGGGTCGCTCATCTCGGACCGCTCTGCTCGCTTGCGTTCTCCCCAGATAGTCGATTTCTCGTATCTGCCGGTCCACCTGACGAGAAGGTGGCGATTTGGGACATCAGCCAGGGCGGGGCCCTCGAAGTTGCAACACTCGAAGGTCACTCGGAATGTGCGTGGTCGCCTGACGGGACCACGATCGCCTTTGTTTGCGCCGATACCTCCAATACTCCTCTAGCGAATTCCGAATTTGCCCGGGCTGTGTGCCTGTGGGACGTCCGGACGTCCCAGCAGCTCCACCTCCTCACAGGTGCTCATCAGGCAACAATCCGCTTCATCCGCTTCTCTCCGGATGGACGCTGGCTTGTCTCGTGCGGGGACGATCATCACTGTTGCGTTTGGGACATCGCATTGGGCGCACTGCATACAACGGTCCTTCACGGTCACAAGGCGCAGCTCTGGGCTGTCGCTTTCCATCCTGACAGCATGCGCCTCGGCACCGCGTCTGGCAACATTGTCCGGATCTGGGATGCGCATACAGGACAACAGGTCTTCACGTTGGAGGGCCACTCGAGTGGGGTATTGGACGTGACGTTTTCGCCGGACGGGGCGCTGGTGCTGTCCACGTCGTTCGACGCGACGGTGAAGATCTGGGATTCGAACAGCGGTGTGATACTCCTCTCGCTTAGCGGGAATAGCCATCCAGTTTTCGCCGCGTCCTTCTCTCCATGCGGGCGGTACATCGCGTCGGCGTCGGATGACAAGACGGTACGACTGTGGAGGACTCGAGACGGCTCGTGCGTGGCGACGTTCCGCGAGCATGGAGGCCGGGTTTTAAACGTAGCTTTCTCCCCGGATGGGAGAACACTGTCGTCGGGAGCATTGGATGGGACTGTTTTCATCCGTCGTCTCTCTGATGTCATTCCTCAGGACGGTTGCTCGTGGGATACAACTATAGCGAAGTAGAGTCGGTCTTTTACAAGGACACACATGTCTTTGAATACATGATGTCTGGATGATGTCTACTGTCGATACACTACTACTTGTTCAAGGGCTGAGACAATACGCTACCTAGGCCGAAACCAATACATCGGTTAGGTCAAGTGTCCTCGTTCACGACTGGGAATCGACCACTCCCATTCCGTCCTCGCTGGCCACCATTGACAAGGAATGGTTTCGTCGCATGTGGCGCGGGGCGCTGCTGACTGCGACTATAACCCGGAACGGCAGTATGACGTGGAGTGGTGACTCCAGTCGGTCGAAGCCCATGGCTCTGACGGGTCGCCGCGGGACCGGCTCCGGGCTCCGTTCTGTCTCCGAACTCGCTCACGGACGTCGACCGCGTACTGGGTGCGCGCGAGGAGCTCGCGGAAAGAGCGGCACTGTTCAGAGAGCCGCCGTTCGACAGGGTTGGCTGGCGGAATACTGGACGCGCCGCGCGCGGTGCTTGAGCGTTCGAAGTGCCGCGTACTCGCCAGGCGGACGGTGAGACCCGTACGAATGATAGGCAGGCGAGGCGCTCTGCACGGATTGCAGCCCGGGTGGAGACATCACGGAGGACGAGGACGGTCGCCTTGTGCCGGGGTCTGTCGCGTTACTCCTCCGCGAATGGGATTGGCCCACCGGCACAACACGGGATGACTCGCGACGAGATATCGGCTGGGGTATACCCGACGACTGCGACGGGGTGTGCATCGATGCCCGGTTGCCTGGTTGAGACGCCTGTGGCGAAATCCAGCTTGGTCCCACAGTTGTCCGTGATGTCGGATTCACCAGAGCCATTGCTGCGTGCGAGATGGGCGGCGAGGCTGCAACTTGAGAATATGTGCGCAGCTGCCTCGCGACCGCAGGTTCTATGGACACAGGAGAGATCGAGAGTGGCACCGGTTCGGAGGGAAGAGGGTCCAAGATCTCGGCGCCCAGTCGGTACGCTTTTGTGCGCGGGACGTCGGCAGAGTTTTGGGTGTCGTGGCTGAATGTGAGGCGTAGGGTGATGCGTGGTCGAAAATCTGACTCCAGGTTTATCACCTTCCAAGCGAAGCCGCCGCTGAAGTCCCACGATTGGATGTGTGCCGGGTGGCCCTTGTCGTAGTGCTCAGGCCTCTGAAACTCCGTCTCGAGAAAGTTGGATCGACCTCGCGCGGACACCATGACGGCAAGCAAATGGTGCTGCTCGGCGACCCTGCAGCCGCAACGTCCGACGCGGATGGTGATATGCTCGTCGCAATTGGAGATTACGACTGCACATGTCGTGGATGCGGATGGGGTGAGAACAAGGCGACAATCATGGCGAACGATATTAGTGTCTTGCGCTGGCGAGACCGTATACCCGTACTGTGTTGAGAGCGTCCGAGACCAGCTCGAGAGGCGAGCCTCAAAAAACTCTCGCGAGTCCCGCAGAGCGGAATGCGTGGTTTCCTCCAGTTCCAGCTTCTGGGCAGTGATAGGAGGTCGGTGGGGAATGTAGAGATCTACCATCTCGATATAGGCCCGAAGGGAGATAACCTCCTCCCGGTAGAGGTAGGTGACCCGATAGTAGTGAGACTGCCACAGTGGGGTATCGGAGTGCATGAATGTGTGCGTGTGGCCGACAACGGCTCCCACGAAAAAATCGCGACCAGTTGTGTCGGGTTGTGGGCGAAGCAAGAGGGCCAGCAAGCGGCCATCTTGGTCTTCGCAGGCAAGGAGAGCGAGGTGTGTCGGAAGATTGAACTGGTGATCGCGGCGATTGACGGTGAGGAGAGGTAGGCATGCGTGCATGCCGTAAGAGGTCGCCCTGAATTCCTGAGAAGTCGTCTCCGAGGGTAGCCCGAGCAACTCTGCGAACGTTTCCCGGGGAAGACGGGTGAATGTCGACGATTCTTTGAACTCGCGGGGTCCGGACGCCAGGAAATACTCGGTCAACGAAGGAGGCCGACGCACCAGGTCGCTCGCGGAGATCTCGGTAGGACCCCCAGGAGCTACAAACGTGAAATCGAATGGAGGGAGGATGTGTCCCCAAGCGAAGATGATCTGATCGGGGTAATGCTTGACGATCTCTTCCTGGAGGCGGATGAATGCGTACCGGCCTTCTCCATACGACACAGAGATGGTCACGCCGAAGATTCCCATCAACGCATAGGCCTTGTCCTCCACACGAGTAGACGTCCTCGCCGCGGCCCATGACATTTTGCGCGCGACGCTGACAGCTTCCAACGGATACTCGAAGGTGAGGATGGTGGTGTCGATGCCTGTCACGGTCTCCACATGGGAAGCGAGGGTATATTTCGAACCTATAACACGCCAGGTGCTGGAGAGGAATAGAAGGACGTGTGGAGCGAGGAGTTCTTGCAGCGTCCACATGCGCGTGAACCATTTGCTGCTGCCGAATTCGTCGCAGAACGTGGGATCTGTGGTGTCAATGTCGTGGAGGTCATGGAGGAAGGCATAGCAGGCCCCAGAGTATCGATACCAGTCCACCTTCTGGATACGACAAGTCAGAGACGGAAGCGCTTTGCGTACGAAGGCGGGGACATGGAAACACACCTGTTTACTGTAAGCTTCAAGCACTGATATTCCGATCCGAGTCCACAGCGAACCCGTACGCTACCGTCTGTGCAGACGACGATGAATCCACAGTGAAGGGAGGAGCCCAGCGGTCGGTGTGCAGCGGTTGGGATGTTCCTTCCCTTGGAGGCGCAGTCTCGAAGATTTCTACCCCGAGTTCGTACGTTCTGTAGAAGTGAGGCGCGTCCCCCCACGATATGACGCTAAGATTGAGCTGGACCGTCAACCTCTGCGCGTCGGCGAAGCATGTATGGAACTGCTTGGACGCAAGCCCCGAAGCGAAGTACCACGTGGATACGTGGTCGGGATGGTGTTGCTCGTGTCTGACCGCGAACGTTCGTCGAGGCGTGGTCTCCGCGACGGGCCCCAGGGAGTCGGCGGTCATCGCGCGCGGCGTACACTCGGACACGACGGCTCTCAACCGGCGACTGCTTCCTTCCGCGCACTCACAGGCTCCTAAATCTATCCGAACGCCACGGCCGCCTCTACTGATCTCGAATCCGCGTCTCCGAGGGTATTCCAGGTCGAAGGCCGTGTCGTGCCAGATAGGCGCGACGACGAATCCCTCCTTTTCCAGAAGCGACTGGCACCATCCGGTTAGGCGCACATCGAAGGGGCCCTCGCATTGGCTGAGTGCGACATAGATTTCCGCGTAAGCCTGGAAGGCCTGCGCAAGCGCTCGAGAAGGTCGATGTGGCACGTAGAGCTCTTGCAACTGGATGCTGTCCCGATGAGCGTTCAAGAATTCCTGAGACAGGCACGTGGTGCGGAAGTAGAGCTCGCCGAGGAGGAAGTTGCCGTCTGCGCTGAGATCCTTGAGGCGGGAATCCTCATCTCCGATGGACATCGTCGGCGCCAGGAACGCACCAACGAAGTACTCGTTTGATGTCAGCTCTTGGTTACGCAAGATCAAAGCGAGCAAGCGTCCCTCGCTGTCCTGACAGGCCAGAATGGCTAGGTGGATGGGGATGTCGGAGCAGGGCGTAGATTTGGCTGTGAGCACGGGGACCGTCATACGAATGCCATGAGACGTGGTCGTGTAGTCGGAGAGTGGGCAGTTCACCTTGAGCCGCTCGAGGAAGGTGTGCCGCGGGAGCACAGACGTTCTCGCAGACGACGCGAAGTCTCGCGGAGAAAGCGCGAACAGGTTCCGCACAGATGTGCCATCCCAGATGGACTGGCTTGGTTCCTCCCAGAAGTGGGTGGCGTCTGGCGGCTCGTCGTCTACGAGCTCGACGTTGTCTCGAAGCGCGAGACCCCAGACGAAGAGGCTCTGGTCCGACGTCTGCTTCAGCACCTCCTCCTGCAACCGGATGAAGGCGAAGCGTCCTTCGCCGTAGATCGCCGGTAGGTGGACGCCGAGGATGCCCATCAAGGAATAAGCCTCGTCCTCCTCCCTCGTCGTCTGTCGTCGTGATGCCCAAGATATGCGTCGCGCGACGCTGACCGTATCCAAGGATGCGTCGTGGGTCAAGATCGCGTAGTCGATTCCGGTCACTTGCTCGATGACGGTAGCGAGCATCGCCTTGGTGCCAAGAACGCGCCAGCCCTTGGAGAGGAAGACAAGCACGCGGGGGGCGATCAGTTCCTGGAGCGTCCACCCCCGAGAGAACCAGCGGCTGCGATGGAACTGCGAGTTCAGCGCGCGGGGTTCGTCGTCGTCGTCGACGTCGTGAAGATACGCGTAGCACACTTTCGCGTGCTGGTACCAGTTGAACATCGAGTTGATCGCCTCGGAGAGCTCCGAGCTGCTGCTCTTGTCGATGCAGCATATGTCGATCCAGACGCTGTCGAACCCGTGCTCGCGCGCGATAGCACAGCACTGCCGTATCTTCTCGGATAGCTTTAGAGGGATGGAATCCCGCTTCCGCCGGCTCGCGGGCCACAGCTTCGAACGAGCGGCCTTTTTCAGGATCTTCGTGACGTCCTCGAAGGTCTGCTCCGGGGGACCCTCGCCCTCTTTCATCCAGACGTGGGAGATGATGGCGTACTGAACGTGGCGCGGCTCGTCGACCCATCGGAACTCGGCCGTCCTCGTGTCTAAGAGACGCATCCACGATCGTACATCTGCGGGTGATTAGGTTCAGTAGGAAGCGGCGGAAATGACAGCCGATTGCAGCAAAACAGAAAGTAGGCCTTTCGAAAAGACAAACTCGTTCAGCTCGCCTACTTGCCCGAGCCCGATCTCACCCCCAATTTGACAGGCAGGCGGCAAGGGAGGGCGGGAGGCGGCGTGCGCGGAGACTGGGCATCCTCCCCAGCGCCTAACTGTCAGATCGTGGCTCGGAAGGGCTCGACAAAGAAAGACGAATTTCTATTCCGAGGGCCTACTGTTTTGCAATCAGTTGTAATACGTGTCGATACGTACATTACGCGTTACGAGCTTGATGTGAGGTGTCGCTGGTCGCGTCCAGGATGTGACTTCAAAATCAAGGTCTCGTCAAATGTCTCGTCCGCATGAGCAATCTCAACACGAACCAACAAGAGCGAACTGGCCAACTGCGAAGTCGAGTCAAGAGGAGGAGACACCCAGAAGCGTTGAGAATCTAGATGTGCCCCTGCCAGTGGTCGCGCCGACTTCAAAATCAGATCCCTTGTCCACATGAAGAAGGACAATGCGTACCGAGAAACGGTGAAGTGGCCGACAGTAGAGGAGGTCAAGTTGAGGGGGTGTGAGAAGTGCCCACAGCGGATTTAATACGCCGCACTGCCCCGCCAATGCGCTGTTGGCGGAACTTGGCGAGCGTTCACGTAAAGTCGTGCCAAAAGCATCGTTCTTCTGCGCAGCCAGGCTACCGACGTCAACCGCATTCGATTTGCTGTGTACTGATTTCGGATGAAAAAGCGTCATACAACGACACCGCAACACTGGTACGCGCATTGCTCCAACACTCGTCCAACCCAATGGCCCGCAACCCCTCACGCGATGCCGAAGAACTCGAGATACTGCTGCTCGAAGAGTGGGACGGTGTGGCCCACGCCCTGCGCGAGGATTGCCTGGAAGTTCGGGCCAAACGTCGCGTTCGAGTAGCCCGCGGGGAGGAACGGCTCGGACACGTTCGACCGCGGCGCGCTCGGGTACCCGAACACCGTCGTCCACTGCTTGATCTCCTCGAAGAAGTTCTGCGGGAAGAGCGTCGTGTCGCTAACACGCGCGGGCGAGCCCGTTAATGCCACCGTCCTCCATATAGACTATGCACGTGAATCCGGAATCACTCACGCGGTCCCGTGCCAAACCTGCATCTTCGGCCTCGCACCGGTGAAGCCAGGGAACGCGTTAAACACCCTCTGCGCCCACTGCGCGCCGGTCAGCACCAAGTCCCCCTCCGCGCACTGCTCATTCCACGAGTCATCGGGCTCGCCAGGCAGCGCGAAGCACCCGAACGCGACGCCCGAGTCGACGACCCCGGCGCGGAACACGTCCGGGTATGCGCCCGCGAGCACGCTCGTCATCATCGCACCCGAGGACGTGCCGGCCGCGAAGACGCGGGACGGGTCGACGCCCCAGTTGGCGAGCGCGAAGCGCGCGGCGGACGCGATCCCGAGCGAGTCCCCGCCGCCGTTGTGCGTGAGCGTCGCGGTGGAGGAGACGTCCCAGCAGGTGCCCGGGTGGGGCTGCAGCACCGGCGCGAGCGCGAGCGCGAGCGGAGCAGCGGGTAACCGGAGGTCGGGAGAGGGAAGGGGAAACGATGTCAGTGGGCCCGGCGGTGATCTAAGGACAGGGACGGAGCTGGTAGACTCACGGAGGAGGGGAAGAGGACGACGTAGCCAAACGTCTCGGAGAGGGAGGCAAACTTGGAGCCTTCGAAGTACTCTTGTGCAGTACCGGTGCAGACTGTGTCATACGCAGGGCATCACGTTAGACCCGGGCAGCATATATGCGGTCAGTAGGTTCGAGAAACGGGACATACAATGGCTCGCGACGATCAGCGCT
Source organism: Sanguinoderma infundibulare (assembly GCA_032821775.1). NCBI lineage: Eukaryota > Fungi > Basidiomycota > Agaricomycetes > Polyporales > Polyporaceae > Sanguinoderma > Sanguinoderma infundibulare. Next base: position 163,490 of record JAVLRN010000018.1, on the reverse strand, counting down.
GGGTTGGGAGCGACCTTCGCGGGCTTGTAGACAAACATGAGGACATTGTTCGGGTTCGGGCCAAAATTGAATATCTGGGTGAGCGTCGAGGCGGGGATCGAGGCCAGGCCGGTGGTGGCTGCCGGGACGGGGGACGACAAGGCGAAGACGAGTTGGATGAGAGGTAGGAGGGCGATGACGCCCAGCGCGTACTTGAACGAGAACATCTTGGGAAGCGACCGGGAGCTGTGGAGATGTCGTTCCTCGTCCCGGTCCTCGTCCTCATATACTCCTCGATCTCAATGGTCGAGCAACCGCATCTGACCACCTGTCCGAAAAAGCAGCAAGGCCAGAAATGGGCGACACTTTGCTGCCCACGTAGATCTAAGTTTGACCGTGGAAGAACGACGAAATATAGACTCACGAGTGCAAGCAAAGCTCCTCTCCTGTGCGCTTTCCTTCCGTTAGGCTTCTGCTTCGCTTCGCAAGCGGCATCACAGATAGTCGAGTCCTCGATACACTTGAACGCGGAGATTTATCGTGGGCAGCATGGTGATGGACGACGCGCCGCACAAGGCCGCACATCGTGATGCCTGCATTGACAATTCGAGGCTTCGAACCCAGTGCTGTGTCACTGCGCACGCCTCGGGGCGGAGTGTCAACGGTGGCAATAACGTGCGCCAAGCCATGTGATCGTTGCTCGGATCCTTTCGAGGTCAGCAGTCAAGGGCTTCATGGGCGTCGACGACCTTCACGGGCAAGTCTGGCTGGCCGATCCCAGGTTCATCTCCGTAGGGAGTACGCGGTAAGGTGATCGACTCGTCGGAAACTGTATCCTGTTCCGAAACGCGATCCCGCTTCCGGAATGGGCGCTCGCTGACCTGAAGGAGTGATAAAAACGACGCATGTGTAGGGAGGTTCCTGAGGGATGTCATGTCAATCCCCCATTCCGCCTGCATACCGATGTGGTCAGTAGTTCAGTGATTCTCGTTGTGATTCAGCGTACGTACCCATGTATGGAGGCACGGAGAAGATTCATGACCCCCGGGCCACACTGGGCCTGTTAACGGTGTTTTGGTCAGAGGTAGAGGAAGCGCATATGCATGGCGACTGCTCTATCATTGCCTCGTCAGATGGCACGGCACCAGTTTCCGGCATATAGCAAGTGTGTCACCGAGATGTTGCCAAAAGTCGCAACGTCTCGGCATCGCGACTCATCGCGCCATCATGCAACCATACTCGGACGTTGTCTCATGCGACGCCGATGAGTCCGGTTTACATGTACGACTGAGTTCGCCCGCAGCTGATTTGCCAACTACACTGCAAGGCGGCAACAGTCGTCGATCACATGCGATCGGTGACTGCCCGCAGGCATGACCACGTCCTGCAGACGTCTGATCCAAAGATCGATGTAGAGTGGAAGGCTGGACATTGAAGACGAGCGAAATGTGCATGCTTACCCGAGTCTCACATGCATTGCCGCACCGAAAACGGCACGGATCAACGAACAAGTATTTAACCCCATTGTCTTGGCGCCCTGGACTGGCACGTCAAGAAGGAATGTAGCGCCTCTAATGCAGTCAGGCGTTGGAGGGAATGTCAGTGCCCGATGAGCTTAATGAAGCTGAAGGCAGAAGGTTCGCACTTACTCATGTCGCCCTATTGCAATTCCATCTTCACCCCAGATCTTAACACCGCAAGACCGCACATCCCGGGAGTGGCTTGCCAACCCGCGCGACTCTGTCCGACTTCCACGACTGCCGCAGAACACCTCGAGTGGTGGAGCGAATGTGGAGCGGAGCGTGCGATAAGAGCGAGAAGGGCTGTGGAATGAGATGGTAACCTTCGGGCAAGGCAGACGCCGGTGGGCGTGGTGGCTGCGATTCAGCGACAAGACAGGTACAGGCGACATGTGTTCGGGGGGTATGCAAAGGCTACGGAAAGCACGGGAGGAAGAGACCAGGGACATCACGATCTGGAGGTACACCATCTATCAATGCGTCAAGACTAAGTATCGGTGGCGGGTGGTCAGTCCGACTGAGCTGCGGTGCGAGTGGCGTCGAGGTTGTACTGGACGTTCTTGCGGTATTTAGTGACGAGGTCTGCCGCAGTCTTTACGTGCGCGTCGGCATGGATGATCTCCTATAGAAGAACACGTAAGTGCGAGCAAGATAGAAGCGAGGTCGCATGCTGGCATGCGCAGGACGTGCCTCAAGGCAGCGGTTGAGCTCGAGGATGGCTTCTGTGCATTTATCCTGCAGAAGGGAGGGGATCAGGCACACATGTTGCGCGATTGGTTGTTAGGGCCGGCGACGTACCGCGTTTTTGACGATGCGCTGGATGAGGACGTTCTGGTGTTCGGCGTGAGGGTTCTCCATTGGACGCGTCGACTGCTGCGGGTGGAGACTTGGACAGGCGGGGGACTCGAGTGACGGTTGGAGTGATTATGAACGAGGTGCGATCGATGGGCGTCTGAGTGTGGGCCCTGGTCTAGACCGGATCCGTATATGGAAGAACATCTCGGAAACAGTTCTCAAACCGATGGCCACAGCGCGTCTTCCCCCACATTCCGCTCTCTGGGGAAAGCATCTTCTCGCACGCACGCCGGTGGGCGCATGAACGCACGCGCTTGAATTGGCTATGGCCATCGAGAAAGGATTCCGACTGGGAGATCGACGACAACAACCGATTTCTCGACCGCGGCGTGCCCTTGACCTACCACGACCCCCACTCGTGAGAGGAGCACGAGCTCGGTGTGCCACACACGTCCTCGCACATATGCGAGACGTCGAGCTCGTCGCTGCTGCCAAACATCGAGTTCCACGGCGTGCGTCGCGCGCCGACGTTCCTGGAGCGCTTCATCAGGTTCAAGGACGGGATCCGGAAGCGCGCGAGCTACCAGTCAAAATACGTCTCCCCCATCTCCCCCGACCACACCTTCCGCATCGACGGCTCGGCCGCGAATTCGCCCACGCCCAAGAAGTTCAATGATAAGCAGGACCTGTCTCCTTCCGGAGCAGTCGCCTCGCATTCGGGGTCTGGGTCGGGGACGTCTTTCCATCCGCACCGCGTCAGCACTGTGTGGGAGGAGGCGGAGGAAAACATGCCGGGAGGCTCGCTGGTGATCGTCGAACGGAGCGACTTCGACCCACGGCAGCAGCCCTCAGTGGCCGAGTTCCCGAGCGGGGTGCTCGTCATCTCGCGCGACGGCGAGGACTTCAACTCGGACTACAACTCGACGGTCGCTCTGGGAGCGCGCACGCTGTGGACGGTGAGTACTCGCGCGCTTCTCCATCTTCACCATCACGGCCTTTCTCTGCCTCCTTTGTGCATCATTCCAATCCCTCTCTTTGTGATCGTGCTCCTCGTCTCTCGTTCCTGCTAATTTGGGCCCACTTCTCGGATGAACTATCCCTCCATCTGCTCGGCACGCGATGATGCTAACTGAACCCCCGTGCAGGCACACTTGGCGTACTCAGGCAGCGCACCACCACTATCCCCAGCCACGACGCAGGCCAGCTGGATGCCGACGCCGCGGCGCGCGAGCACATCCTTGACTGTATCCGGGGTGTACCCGCACGAGCTATGCAAGGACCCAGACCTGTCAGCGCCCCTGAGCTGGGTGAACAAGCAGTGAACGACAGTGTTCAGGACACACTGCGACCAAGGCGAGGACCACCAACCTGCCGATCAGGGCAGCCCGATCAATTCCGCGTGCGAACATGCAATTCCTGCGGACGTATGAGGCTCCGGGTGTGCAGGACACAATGTCATACAACCGCGAGCAAGGCCGCAGAAGAATCCAACTCCGAGGCGATCACCAGACGGTATGGACCATCCGAATCGTGCCTAGAGCACCCGTGAGTACTGACGGCAACACGTTGAACCCTAGCTAGCACAAGTGCAGTATGTGCCCACTGGCATACACATGCACATCTCCGAGCTAACTAACGTTTCTACACGCAACAGAACCACCCAATCCATCACCGCCTTGGCAGCCGAACGCAACCGTCAATCACCCATCGCACTGGTCGAAGCGGACAACGTGAGGACAACACATACTGGTCAGCCACTCGAGAGAGGTCGGGGACAGGGACATTTGAGGTGAGGATCTTGGGAGCAGCGGCATGGATAGGAGTGGCGACGGCGGGGAGAGGAGCAGCGATGGCGGGGAGAGGAGCAGCGATGGCGGAGGAAACGGCGGGAAAGCAGCGGTAGACCGGCTCGAGGGAATCCTACCCCTCGACGGCCACCTTGGCCTCGACTTATACGTCCCTCGTCCGCGCACGGACCGTACCACGCCAAACCCTCCGCTGTCTCGCCAGCCGGCCGGATTTCAAACCATCGGATAACTGGAGCCGGGTGATTCGTCTATCATTAGTGTTGATTCTCGGCTAACGTGTTACGTATTTGCCATTGTAGGTCCCTGCAGCGCCTAGCCAACTCGCGTCCGGTGCGCTGAGTCAATTCCACCGCCGACCGGACTCTGTACGCCGACGCCATTCCACCGCATTCACGCAACTTGCCCCGCTCAAGCGCAGTATGAGCACAACTCGTCCGCGAACTGTACAGAAAAAACTGTCCGGATCTGGGATGCGCATACAGGACAGCAGCTCTTCACGTTGGAGGGCCACTCGCATTGGGCACTAGACGTGTGCGACTCTGCGGCATCCGGATGGTCACCATCATGACGACGGCCATTCACCCCGGGCAGCGTGGCGGGTTTTAGGTTCAGGATGGTGCCAGGGTGATGATGTTTCTGCCGCTTCTTGCTCTGTACGGCATACTCTAGGACTAAGCGACCGGAATACGCCTCTATTTCCTCTGGACCCTGCTCTTGGCTGGCTCGCTTGATGCTCCGGAGTGACGCGAACTGCAAGGTGAGTGTGCATCATACTCGCTTACTTTGTCGAGCCCTTCTGAGCCACGATCTGATGGTCAGGTGCTGGGGCGGATGCCCAGTCTCCGCGGACGCCGCCTACCGCCCTTGCCACCTGCCTTTCAAATTGGGGGTCAGATCGGACTCGGTCAAGTAGGCGAGCTAAACGAGTTTGTTTTTTCGAAACACCTACTTACTGTTTTGCAATCGGTTGTCATTTTCGCTGCTTCCTACTGAAACTAATCACCCGCAGATGTACGATCGTGGATGCGTCTCTTAGACACAAGGACGGCCGAGTTCCGATATACATCGCGCGACGCTGACTGTATCCAAGGATGCGTTGTGGGTCAAGATCGCGTAGTTGATTCTGGCCACTTGCTCGATGACGGTAGCGAGCATCGCCTTGGTGCCAAGAACGCGTCAGCAGACGTCGGACCAGAGCCTCTTCGTCTGGGGTCTCGCACTTCGAGACAACTCGTAGACGACGCACCGCCAGACGTCACCCACTTCTGGGAGGAACCAAGCCAGTCCATCTGGGATGGGTAGAGTCTACACACGCTTTTGCAAGTGCGCGGCCCGCCGGTCCCGGTCCACTCCCTCCTCCTATCCCCTCTCCTCCGGCCCCTCCTCTAGTTTGTATTTATAGCCCTGCTATAAGCGCATCTTGTACATCTTTTCGGATACAATGGTAATTGATTAATATTCAAAAAAAAAAAAGCTACCATCAAGACTCGAACCAACGACCACCAAACACTTCACTAACAACCCATTTTACCACTACACCACCGGCTCCTTATACCTGTTGGGGAGGACAATGTATATAACACATACTTACAGCCCCGATGCTCGCGCCCGCGCTGATGCAAGTGACTGCGCCGCGTGACAGCCCATCTGATGGAGGCGCCTCGCCCTGATGCCAAGCGTCTCGCCCCTGATGCAAGCGTCCTCCGGGAGTGTCCCAGAAGTGCGTGAAGTCCCAGTGGGGTCGTACTTGCAGATGACCCCAATATTTGCAAGTCCACGGCAGTGCTCAGCCCTGGAAGGTATCTGATAGAGAACATACGCACAAAGAATTCATTCAACACTTTCCAGAGTGTGCAATTGCATCAGGGCGCCGCCATCTGGGCATTGGGCGGAGATTCATGCTGGGTCGTCGCACTACATAGGGCAAATGATAGTATTACTCCTAAGGAGTATATAGACTAGTGGATTGGAGTACTGCTCAAAACAAGATGGTTCGTGTTGCTAGGGGTTCGAACCCTGATTTTGCCATTGTCTTTTCTTTCCCGACCCGACAATCGCGCACCTCCGACAATCGCGCGACGGTTGCCCCTGTCTACCCCGCGCCGCCATCACCGCCCAGCCCCCTCCGGATCTTCCCGCGCACTTGCAAGTGCGGTCGGTATAATAAACCGCGCACTTGCAAAAGCCTGTGTAGACGGCTCGGGATGGCACATATGTGCGGAACCTGTTCGTGCTTTCCCCGCGAGACTTTGCGTCGTCTGCGAGAACGTCTGTGCTCGCGCGGCAAAGCCTTCCCAACTGACAACCCAATTACGTCTCTGTCGGCACGGAGCAAGCGCGTACACCGAAGATGCGCAGACGCGTAAGCGTAGACTAGTGTCAGGGTTACTTGTCTGTCCAATCCCGAGTGCTGGATATAGAATACTGACGGTCGGTGTACGCAGATAAAGTTCTAAATGGAACCTCGGCGGAGGGGCGATACTCGTCCAGACACGAAATTTTGCGCGCACGCGCTCGCCGTGATACGCGAGCAGGGTCCTAACCCCGGGATGCGACAAGCACGGGCTTCCATCGGTGAGCATTTTGTGCCAAAGGCTCTCGGATTCGACTTGGCTGGCATGACACTATTGGTCACCGACTCCGTCTCGGCCACTAGGACTGACGTATGCGCAGTGGTCGGCAGACGGTCATTGCAAGAGATGGCCTCGATCGTGAACCTCCGCTCCCCATTTCTCCAAGTCAGTAGGTATCAAACTCCACCGTGTACTCCAGAGGGCCAGGGCGCGATTGTAAGCTGCCGCCCAATAACTCAAAGTCGACGCTTCTCACGAGTGGCCTTTTTCAGGATCTTTGTGACTTCCTCGAAGATCTGCTCAGGGGGTCCCTCGCCCTCTCTGATCCAGACGTGGAAGATGATGGCGTACTGAACGTGGCATGGCTCGTCGACCATCGGAACTTGGCCGTCGTGGTGTCTAGCAGACGCATTCATGGCCGTGCATCTGCGTATGATTAATTTTGGAAGAGGTGCTGATCGGAGACGAACAGCACGCGATATTGTCAGGTTGATGCGAAATGGTCAAGCGAAGCGATTAGAGCCGGACGTGATATTGTGGCCGGCCGTGCCGCTTGAAAGGTGCGTGAAAATCGCACTAGTCCGGCTGCCTAGCTGATGTAGATGATTTAATATTGCCCCCTTTGCGCACTCCAACTCCGCCTTGCAACAGAACCACCCAACCAGGAGCTGGCCATAACCCGGCTGTCATTACGTCTGCTCTCGCCGTGTGGCCCGAAGGCTTGGGGCACGCCTGGTTGCAATGCTCGTATTTCTCTACAATACGCTGACTGTCGGTTACCCTGTCTGCTCGCCCAGCAACACATGGAACATATGTGATGCTGACAGAATACGACAATGTCAGAGGTCCGCCGCCTTAACTGCAGCCGGAGCAGGCCCAGTCGCGTAACACATCTTCCGGGCGGACGCTCAGCCAGGGCAAACGAATAGAAGAGAACAGGAAGGCCCAGCGTGCGTTCCGAGAATGACAAAATCAGTGCGTAATTGAAGCCTGTCACGGCGTGTCCCGTGCTGATCACAAATATGTTCCGGCACCCCAGTGCTCGTTGCTTTGTGACATTCTGCAGGCACGTAAAAACACTCGAATTGCGCTCTCGGCTGCTCGACACCGCGCTCGCATCCGTGGACAAGGCGAACCGGCGGTGGGAAGAGCGGCGGACGATCATCAATCAGCTCCGGATCAAGAACACGATGTTGCGCGCGGTCCTACAGGCGACCCAGGCCCAGCTCATGGTCATCAACCCGAATGCGAACGTGCCCATGCACCACCCCGCTGCAGTCGTGAACTTATGCTGGACATGCAACTGCAACGGCCACCCGTCGAAGAAGTTCAGTCATGCCAGCACCTGCCCGCCATCCACACAGACAACCTTCTTTACCGTCGGGATCCCGATGCAGGGACCTTGGCCAGCAGTCGTCTCCGCCACTGCCGAGCTGATCCATGGGCGTTTGAGACGGAAATTGCAACGTAACAAGCGTCTCCGCAAATTACCGGCTTCAGCGACGTACGTCGGCTAACCTCTGACTTCGTAAATCTGTGCCTGCCGCTAATCGCAGATTCTGCGCCCAGCAGCATGAACCACCCCACGCCGGGGTTTCCAGGGATGGTGCGAAAGGCAGGTGAGTATGGCGCCGGGAAGTCCATATATTGCCCACGGACCCTCACGTACTCTTTCCCCTTCTCCTGATCTCGAGTCTAGCGCCGCTATTGTTACCGCTCCCATTACGATTCCCGACGCATGCTCATCACCTCCACCGTCTGTCCTCTTCTCTGCCGCCTTCCGGTCTCCTTCGCGCTGTGCTCGTCTGGCAGCCGAGGATGGCTCGCCTCCATACTTCCTCGTGTATCGTCGTCGACTCTCGCCTCTCATCTCATCGATCTCCTCACGGGGCATGCGGCGGAGTTTGCACAGCACGAGGTGAGTTCAGCTCTCTTGGCGATTGGGGCTTGGCTCATGCCCTTCCATCCGAAAGTGCAGATGCTACATGATTAGGCGCGACTCGTCTTCTCGTTATTCGCTCTGCACAATGAGACCCGTGCGTACCTCAGCATTTATCGATTTGAGCAAGCTACTTATGATTGGCTGGCCGAACTTGCAGTGAATATCCACACGCATTTGATACCCTTCTTGCTCTGGTCCTTCGCACTCTTCCGTTTCTCTCCATCCTACGATGCGTCTGACATCCAGAAACCGGCCAAAGTCACATTCACTTTATTCGCATTGCTCTATCTCTTTACCGGCGCGCTATGTCGCACCATGGCTGGCGCGGCGCACCCCGACAGTTTGAATTTCTGCGCTAGGGTCGACGACGTCGGAATTGGCTGGTGAGTGTCAGGGTTGGTTTTTGCATGGCGCTGGAGCTGTCTGACGCCTGTCCGAGGTCCACCATGCTCATTAGCGAAAGCGTCGGCACTGTCCGAGTCATCTATTATGGCCTCCAGTGTCAGCCATTCGAGCGCGATGCATTCATGCTGGTCTGCCTTGCCATCGGGTTCTCTGGTGGCATCGTCCCGTTTACAGACTGGTTTAACCAACGCGTCTTGATGGCGCGGAGGACGGGCGTGCGCGCAGTCGCGTGGAGGCGGCTCGGCTGGCAGTAGAAGACGTAGTCGAGGCGTGGCTTGCCTTGGAACCTGCGCACGTTGGGCTCGGGGTGTTTCCCAGCGAGTACAAGGTGAGTTCCTGAAGATTGTATCCCGCTAAACATCCACACCGAAATCATGTTCGGAACACACAGATTACATTCTTCCTCTGCCTGGCGTTCAGCAGCATCGCACCCTTGCTAGAACTCTCCAGACTCTACATGCCTTTGTCTCCACCGCATATCCTTCACTACCTCTTCCGAGCATGACCGCCCTCCTGTCAAGCTCCGCACCCGCGCCTTCCCCCACCCTCTCCCCTTGCCCTCATCATCTGCTGCTCCTCCTGCAGAACCTCGTCATCCCATTTGCAACTCCCAATGCACCTCGGCCGCCCCGGCAGACCTCCCTTTTTCTGTCCCTCGTCCCGTTATGCCGATTCACGCACTCTCCGTCTCGCGCCGTGCCACCACGATGCCTCCGTCTGCGCATGGGAACACGGCACTCGACGACGTCCTGCCACCCTCCTCCCCCATCTCCTCGCCACTGTCATCACCGCTATCCTCCCCCGCGTGTCTGTCCAAATCTGGTCCTAGCCCACGCTCCGGTCACACGGTCCAGCATGCCACTCTGCCACAGGAATACTGCCAGCAGTTAGACTCGGACTTGACCCTCCTGCCATCCTCACCCATCCCTATACCCCTCCCGTCTACGCCGCTGCGCTAATGCACGGACGCGAGCGAGAACGAGATGGAACTAGACCTCGCGGACTTGGTCGCGAGCCCACCCTCGCCGACTCTGGACATGCTCCGGATCACGTTGAGAGTCTCTGTGCGTGCCCTGCTCAACCCCGCTCCTCCACCCGAGCCTGTCCCTCTCTCTCCGGCGCCTCTGTGACCCGGTCCTCCCCTCCCTCACATCGTACATCGTCAGGCTCGTCTTCTACGCGACGCCTGTTTCCCCGAGTGCGTCGTTGCGTCGTTGCGTCGCACTGGCCATCCGTGTGGTGGCTCGACTAGCTCGGCGGCAGGTCGCACGCGATCTGGCACGTCTTCATCGGCATGCTGGCGATCCGCCGGCATGGAGGTCATGAAGGCCTGCCTCGGGGAGGGGTGTGTCGTGATGTGATCTGGATCTCTTCGCTCCCTGACGGCAGCTGTTGCGGTTCATTTCTTGCAGTCTTGCACGGGTCGATTGCTGGGGAGGGGCAAGGCGCGACTTTGACTTTCCGAGTTGTAGCGTATAGTCTTCTGGCTACTGAATGCGATATTTGAGTCGCGTTCGAGCTTGTTCTAACTTTCTGTTCGCAGTACGCGTTCCAGCCGCTGCGCCGGCGGTTTTGAGAGGTGCAAATGACTCTCTGCGGCGGGCGAGCGCATTGATACATGCGGATCTTGCTGATGTACTTTTGTAACCTTTTGCCTCCCATGAATGGTTCCATGGTCTCAACGCGGCCATCACATCACTCGCGTTCTCCCCAGATAGTCGGTATCTCGCATCCGTCTGCTGTTACCTTTCATAACTTTTCGAGTACTCTACTTGCGTCTGTACACCGTCCTCTCCATGTCCACGTTCACACTGTACCAAGGAAGGGAGGAACAAATATATTGCGTTCGAGTACTGTACATGAGTGTCTGTCTGCGCGTCCACAACCAATGTCTCCCAAATGAACCCCCCGCAATCCCTCCGCCCAATACACCCCCAGCTCAAATACACCCCAGCGCTGCCAGAATGCCACCCCCAGCACTGCCAAAATACCACCCCCAGCTCTGTGCCTAAGTCCCTGTTTGTTTCCAAGGCAGGAAACCGCGTGCTTTGATGGACCAAACAACGCACCCGCGCCCACCCGAACGCGCTTCGTCGCCCCGCCCGCCGCCGACAGCATCTGCATGTCCTCCGGAGGCCACTCACGCGGTCCCGTGCCAAACCTGCATCTTCGGCCTCGCACCGGTGAAGCCAGGGAACGCATTGAACACCCTCTGCGCCCACTGCACGCCAGTCAAGATCAAGTCCCCCTCCGCGCACTGCTCGTTCCACGAGTCGTCGGGCTCGCCGGGCAGCGCGAAGCACCCGAACGCGACGCCCGAGTCGACGACCCCGGCGCGGAACACGTCCGGGTACGCGCCCGCGAGCACGCTCGTCATCATCGCACCCGAGGACGTGCCGGCCGCGAAGACGTGGGACGGGTCGACGCCCCAGTTGGCGAGCGCGAAGCGCGCGGCGGACGCGATCCCGAGCGAGTCCCCGCCGCCATTGTGCGTGAGCGTCGCGGTGGAGGAGACGTCCCAGCAGGTGCCCGTGTGGGGCTGCGGCACCGGCGCGAGCGCGAGCGCGAGCCGAGCGGTGGGTAACCGGAGGTCGGGAGAGGGAAGGGGAAACGATGTCAGCGGGCCCGACGGTGATCTAGGGACAGGGACGGAGCTGGTAGACTCACGGAGGAGGGGAAGAGGACGACGTAGCCAAACGTCTCGGCGAGGGAGGCAAACTTGGAGCCTTCGAAGTACTCTTGTGCAGTACCGGTGCAGACTGTGTTATACGTAGGGTATCACATTAGACCCGGACAGCATATATGCGGTCAGTAGGTACGCAGAACGGGACATACAATGGCTCGCGACGATCAGCGCTGGGTTGGCAGCGACCTTCGCGGGCTTGTAGACAAACATGAGGACATTGTTCGGGTTCGGGCCAAAATTGAATATCTGGGTGAGCGTCGAGGCGGGGATCGAGGCCAGGCCGGTGTCGGCTGCCGGTACGGGGGACGACAAGGCGAAGACGAGTTGGATGAGAGGTAGGAGGGCGATGACGCCCAGCACGTACTTGAACGAGAACATCTTGGGAAGCGACCGGGAGCTGTGGAGATGTCGTTCCTTGTCCCGGTCCTCGTCCTCATATACTCCTCGAACTCAATGGTCGAGCAACCCCATCTGACCACCTGTCCGAAAAAGCAGCAAGGCCAGAAACGGGTGACACTTTGCTGCCCACGTAGATCTAAGTTTGACCGTGGAAGAACGACGAAATATAGACTCACGAGTGCAAGCAGAGCTCCTCTCCCTCGACTGGCGTGCGCTTACCTTCCGTTAGGCTTCGGCTTCACTTCGCAAGCGGCATCACAGATAGTCAAGTCCTCGATACACTTGAATGCGGAGATTTATCGTGGGCAACGTGGTGATGGACGACGCGCCGCACAAGGTCGCACATCGCGATGCCTGCATCGACAATTCGAGGCTTCGAACCCAGTGCTGTGTCACTGCGCACGCCTCGGGGCGGAGTATCAACGGTGGCAATAACGTGCGCCAAGCCATGTGATCGTTGCTCGGATCCTTTCGAGGTCAGCAGTCAAGGGCTTCATGGGCGTCGACGACCTTCACGGGCAAGTCTGGCTGGCCGATCCCAGGTTCATCTCCGTAGGGAGTATGCGGTAAGGTGATCGACTCCTCGGAAACTGTATCCTGTTCCGAAACGCGATCCCGCTTCCGGAATGGGCGCTCGCTGACCTGAAGGAGTGATAAAAACGACGCATGTGTAGGGAGGTTCCTGAGGGATGTCATGTCAATCCCCCATTCCGCCTGCATACCGATGTGGTCAGTAGTTCAGTGATTCTCATTGTGATTCAACGTACGTACCCATGTATGGAGGCACGGAGAAGATTCATGACCCCCGGGCCACACTGGGCCTGTTAACGGTGTTTTGGTCAGAGCATCAGAAATTCCCAGGAGTTCTGAGACGTCTGTCACAGACATTTCAGACGTTTTCAGACGTTTTCAGACACGTTCAGACCTGATTCAGACCTGTCAGAAGTCAGAGGTCAGAGACGCAAAAATTGCCTCTCAGACATTTTGAAAGTAACACTTACGATGCAGCTATGTGTCCGACGAGTGCCAGAATGGCTTGGATGTTCCCTGAGAACACCCCCCGATAGCGAAACCAGTGCACGACGGGCGCCATCGCCGGCAGCGATGGTCGCCGTCGTGCATGATTGTGCCAGCACTGAAACACTCTCCAGTCCCCGCGCGTGGGCCGCGCGCTCTCAAACGGTTGCGCGAGAGCAATAATATGTTCCGCACCTCAAAACTTGGCGCCGCGAAGGGTGGGTGGCCAATGGTAGGTTGATGTTTGTGATTTCGGCCTATTAGGCGCCCTAAGCGCCAGATATCCAGACGTTCAGAACTCGGGTGAATTACTGATGAGGTAGAGGAAGCGCATATGCATGGTGACTGCTCTATCATTGCCTCGTCAGATGGCACGGCACCAGTTTCCGGCATATAGCAAGTGTGTCACTGAGACGTTGCCAAAAGTCGCAACGTCTCGGCATCGCGACTCATCGTGCCATCATGCAACCATACTCGGACGTTGTCTCATGCGACGCCGATGAGTCCGGTTTACATGTACGACTGAGTTCGCCCGCAGCTGATTTGCCAACTACACTGCAAGGCGGCAACAGTCATCGATCACATGCGATCGGTGACTGCCCGCAGGCATGACCACGTCCTGCAGACGTCTGATCCAAAGATCGATGTAGAGTGGAAGGCTGGACGTTGAAGACGAGCAAAATGTGCATACTTGCTCGAGTGCCGAAAACGGCACGGATCAATGAACAACCTTGTTTAACCTCATTGTCTTGGCGCCCTGGACTGGCACGTCAAGGAGGAATGTGGTGCCTCTAATGCAGTCAGGCGTAGGGAATGTCAGTGACCGACGAGCTTAATGAAGCTGAAGGCAGAAGGTTCACACTTACTTACGTCGCCCAATTCCAATTACATCTTCACCCCAGATATTAACACCGCAAGACCGCACATCCCGGGAGTGGCTTGCAAACGCGCGCGACTCTGGCCGACTTCCACGACTGCCGCAGAACACCTCGAGTTGTGGAGCGAATGTGGAGCGGAGCGTGCGATAAGAGCGAGAAGGGCTGCGGAATGAGATGGTAACCTTCGGGGAAGGTCAGACGCCGGTGGGCGTGGTGGCTGCGATTCAGCGACAAGACAGGTACAGGCGACATGTGTTCGGGGGGTATGCAAAGGCTACGGAAAGCACGGGAGGAAAAGACCAGGGAAATCACGATCTGGAGATACGCCATCCATTAATGCATCAACACTAAGTATCGGTGGCGGGTGGTCAGTCCGACTGAGCTGCGGTGCGAGTGGCGTCGAGGTTATACTGGACGTTCTTGCGGTATTTAGTGACGAGGTCCGCCGCAGTCTTTACGTGCGCGTCGGCATGGATGATCTCCTATAGAAGAACACGTAAGTGCGAGCAAGATAGAAGCGAGGTCGCACGCTGGCATGCGCAGGACGTGCCTCAAGGCAGCGGTTGAGCTCGAGGATGGCTTCTGTGCATTTATCCTGCAGAAGGGAGGGCATCACACATGTTGCGCGATTGGTTGTTAGGGCCGGCGACGTACCGCGTTTTTGACGATGCGCTGGATGAGGACGTTCTGGTGTTCGGCGTGAGGGTTCTCCATTGGACGCGTCGACTGTTGCGGGTGGAGACTTGGACAGGCGGGGGACTCGAGTGACGGTTGGAGTGATTATGAACGAGGTGCGATCGATGGGCGTCTGAGTGTGGGCCCTGGTCTAGACCGGATCCGTATATGGAAGAACATCTCGGAAACAGTTCTCAAACCGATGGCCACAGCGCGTCTTCCCCCACATTCCGCTCTCTGGGGAAAGCATCTTCTCGCACGCACGCCGGTGGGCGCATGAACGCACGCGCTTGAATTGGCTACGGCCATCGAGAAAGGATTCCGACTGGGAGATCGACGACGACAACCGATTTCTCGACCGCGGCGTGCCCTCCACCTACCACAACCCCTACTCGCGAGAGGAGCACGAGCTCGGTGTGCCGCACACGTCCTCGCACATATGCGAGACGTCGAGCTCGTCGCTGCTGCCAAACATCGAGTTCCACGGCGTGCGTCGCGCGCCGACGTTCCTGGAGCGCTTCATCAAGTTCAAGGACGGGATCCGGAAGAGTGCGAGCTACAAATCAAAATACGTCTCCCCCATCTCCCCCGACCACACCTTCTGCATCGACTGCTCGGCTGCGAATTCGCCCACGCCCAAGAAGTTCAATGATAAGCAGGATCCGTCTCCTTCCGGAGCAGTCGCCTCGCATTCGGAGTCTGGGTTGAGGACGTCTTTCCATCCGCACCGCGTCAGCACTGTGTGGGAGGAGGCCGAGGAAAACATGCCGGGAGGCTCGCCGGTGATCGTCGAACGGAGCGACTTCGACCCACGGCAGCAGCCCTCGGCGGCCGAGTTCCCGAGCGGGGTGCTCGTCATCTCGCGCGACGGCGAGGACTTCAACTCGGACTACAACTCGACGGTCGCTCTGGGAGCGCGCACGCTGTGGACGGTGAGTACTCGCGTGCTTCTCCATCTTCACCATTACGGCCTTTCTCTGCCTCCTTTGTGCATCATTCCAATCCCTCTCTTTGTGATCGTGCTCCTCGTCTCTCGTTCCTGCTAATTTGGGCCCACTTCTTGGATGAACTATCCCTCCATCTGCTCGGCACACGATGATGCTAACTGAACCCCCGTGCAGGCACACTTGGCGTACTCAGGCAGCGCACCACCACTATCCCCAGCCACGACACAGGCCAGCTGGATGCCGACGCCGCGGCGCGCGAGCACATCCTCGACTGTATCCGGGGTGTACCCGCACGAGCTATGCAAGGACCCAGACCTGTCAGCGCCCCTGAGCTGGGCGAACAAGCAGTGAACGACAGTGTTCGGGACACACTGCGACCAAGGCGAGGACCACCGACCTGCCGATCAGGGCAGCCCGATCAATTCCACGTGCGAACATGCAATTCCTGCGGACGTATGAGGCTCCGGGTGTGCAGGACACAATGTCATACAACCGCGAGCAAGGCCGCAGAAGAATCCAACTCCGAGGCGATCACCAGACGGCATGGACCATCCGAATCGTGCCTAGAGCACCCGTGAGTACTGACGGCAACACGTTGAACCCTAGCTAGCACAAGTGCAGTATGTGCCCACTGGCATACACATGCACATCTCCGAGCTAACTAACGTTTCTACACGCAACAGAACCACCCAATCCATCACCGCCTTGGCAGCCGAACGCAACCGTCAATCACCCATCGCGCTGGGCGAAGCGGACAAAGTGAGGACGACACATACCGGTCAGCTATTCGAGAGAGGTCGGGACAGGGACATTTGGGGCGAGGATCTTGGGAGCAGCGGCATGGATAGGAGTGGCGACGGCGGGGAGAGGGGCAGCGATGGCGGAGGAAATGGCGGGAAAAGCAGCGGTAAACCGGCTCGAGGGAATCCTACCCCTCCACGGCCACCTTGGCCTCGACTTATACGTCCCTCGTCCGCGCACGGACCGTACCACGCCAAACCCTCCGCTGTCTCGCCAGCCGGCCGGATTTCAAACCATCGGACAACTGGAGCCGGGTGATTCGTCTATCATTAGTGTTGATTCTCGGCTAATGTGTTACGTATTTGCCATTGTAGGTCCCTGCAGCGCCTAGCCAACTCGCGTCCGGTGCGCTGAGTCAATTCCACCGCCGACCGGACTCTGTACGCCGACGCCATTCCACCGCATTCACGCGACTTGCCCCGCTCAAGCGCAGTATGAGCACAACTCGTCCGCGAACTGTACAGAAAAAACTGTCCGGATCTGGGATGCGCATACAGGACAGCAGCTCTTCACGTTGGAGGGCCACTCGCATTGGGCACTAGACGTGTGCGACTCTGCGGAATCCGGATGGTCACCATCATGACGACGGCCATTCACCCCGGGCAGCGTGGCGGGTTTTAGGTTCAGGATGGTGCCAGGGTGATGATGTTTCTGCCGCTTCTTGCTCTGTACGGCATACTCTAGGACTAAGCGACCGGAATACGCCTCTATTTCCTCTGGACCCTGCTCTTGGCTGGCTCGCTTGATGCTCCGGAGTGACGCGAACTGCAAGGTGAGTGTGCATCATACTCGCTTACTTTGTCGAGCCCTTCTGAGCCACGATCTGATGGTCAGGTGCTGGGGCGGATGCCCAGTCTCCGCGGACGCCGCCTACCGCCCTTGCCGCCTGCCTTTCAAATTGGGGGTCAGATCGGACTCGGCCAAGTAGGCGAGCTAAACGAGTTTGTTTTTTCGAAACGCCTACTTACTGTTTTGCAATCGGTTGTCATTTTCGCTGCTTCCTACTGAAACTAATCACCCGCAGATGTACGATCGTGGATGCGTCTCTTAGACACAAGGACGGCCAAGTTCCGATATACGTCGCGCGACGCTGACTGTATCCAAGGATGCGTTGTGGGTCAAGATCGCGTAGTCGATTCTGGCCACTTGCTCGATGACGGTAGCGAGCATCGCCTTGGTGCCAAGAACGCGCCAGCAGACGTCGGACCAGAGCCTCTTCGTCTGGGGTCTCGCACTTTGAGACAACTCGTAGACGACGCATCGCCAGACGTCACCCACTTCTGGGAGGAACCAAGCCAGTCCATCTGGGATGGCACATATGTGCGGAACCTGTTTGTGCTTTCCCCACGAGACTTTGCATCGTCTGCGAGAACGTCTGTGCTCCCGTGGCAAAGCCTTCCCAACTGACAACTCAATTACGTCTCTGTCGGCACGGAGCAAGTGCGTACACCGAAGATGCGCAGATGCGTAAGCGTAGACTAGTGTCAGGGTTCCTTGTCTGTCCAATCCCAAGTGCTGGATATAGAATACTGACGGTCGGTGTACGCAGATAAAGTTCTAAATGGAACCTCGGCGGAGGGGCGATACTCGTCCAGACACGAAATTTTGCGCGCGCGCGCTCGCCGTGATACGCGAGCAGGGTCCTAACCCCGGGATGCGACAAGCACGGGCTTCCATCGGTAAGCATTTTGTGCCAAAGGCTCTCGGATTCGACTCGGCTGGCATGACACTATTGGTCACCGACTCCGTCTCGGCCACTAGGACTGACGTATGCGCAGTGGTCGGCAGATGGTCATTGCAAGAGATGGCCTCGATCGTGAACCTCCGCTCCCCATTTCTCCAAGTCAGTAGGTATCAAACTCCACTGTGTACTCCAGAGGGCCAGGGCGCGATTGTAAGCTGCCACCCAATAACCCGAAGTCGACGCTTGTGACGAGTGGCCTTTTTCAGGATCTTTGTGACTTCCTCGAAGATCTGCTCAGGGGGGCCCTCGCCCTCTCTGATCCAGACGTGGAAGATGATGGCGTACTGAACGTGGCGTGGCTCGTTGACCATCGGAACTTGGCCATCGTGGTGTCTAGCAGACGCATTCATGGCCGTGCATCTGCATGTGGCTAATTTTGGAAGAGGTGCTGATTGGAGATGAACAGCACGCGATATTGTCAGGTTCATGTGAAATGGTCAAGCGAAGCGATTAGAGCCGGACGTGATATTGTGGCCGGCCGTGCCGCTCGAAAGGTGCATGAAAATCGCACTAGTCCGGCTGCCTAGCTGATGTAGATGATTTAATATTGCCCCCTTTGCGCACTCCAACTCCGTCTGGCAACAGAACCACCCAACCAGGAGCTGGCCATAACCCAGCTGTCATTACGTCTGCTCTTGCCGTGTGGCCCGAAGGCTTGGGGCACGCCTGGTTGCAATGCTCGTATTTCTCTACAATACGCTGACTGTCGGTTACCCTGTCTGCTCGCCCAGCAACACACGGAACATATGCGATGCTGACAGAATACGACAATGTCAGAGGTCCGCCGCCTTAACTGCAGCCGGAGCAGGCCCAGTCGCGTAACACATCTTCCGGGCAGACGCTCAGCCAGGGCAAACGAGTAGAAGAGAACAGGAAGGCCCAGCGCGCGTTCCGAGAACGACGAGATCAGTGCGTAATTGAAGCCTGTCACGGTGTGTCCCGTGCTGATCACAAATATGTTCCAGCACCCCAGTGCTCGTTGCTTTGTGACATTCTGCAGGCACGTAAAAACACTCGAATCGCGCTCTCGGCTGCTCGACACCGCGCTCGCATCCGCGGACAAGGCGAACCGGCGGTGGGAAGAGCGGCGGACGATCATCAATCAGCTCTGGATCGAGAACACGATGTTGCGCGCGGTCCTACAGGCGACCCAGGCCCAGCTCATGGCCATCAACCCGAATGCAAACGTGCCCATGCACCACCCCGCTGCAGTCGTGAACTTATGCTGGACATGCAACCGCAACGGCCACCCGCCGAAGAAGGTCAGTCATGCCAGCACCTGCCCGCCATCCACACAGACAACCTTCTTTACTGTCGGGATCCCCGATGCACGGAAATTGGCCAGCAGCCATCTCCGCCACCACCGAGCCGATCCATGGGCGTTTGAGACGGAAATTGCAACGTAACAAGCGTCTCCGCAAATTACCGGCTTCGGGGACGTACATCGGCTAACCTCTGACTTTGTAAATCTGTGCCTGCCGCTAATCGCAGATTCTGCACCCAGCAGCATGAACCACCCCACGCCGGGGTTTCCAGGGATGGTGCGAAAGGCAGGTGAGTATGGCGCCGGGAAGTCCATATATTGCCCACAGACCCTCACGTACTCTTTCTCCTTCTCCTGATCTCGAGTCTAGCGCTGCTATTGTTACCGCTCCCATTACGATTCCTGACGCATGCTCGTCACCTTCACCGTCTGTCCTCTTCTCTGCCGCCTTCCGGTCTCCTTCGCGCCGTGCTCGTCTGGCAGCCGAGGATGGCTCGCCTCCATACTTCCTCATGTATCGTCGTCGACTCTCGCCTCTTATCTCATCAATCTCCTCACGGGGCATGCGGCGGAGTTTGCACAGCACGAGGTGAGTTCAGCTCTCTTGGCGATTGGGGCTTGGCTCATGCCCTTCCATCCGAAAGTGCAGATGCTACATGATTAGGTGCGACTCGTCTTCTCGTTATTCGCTCTGCACAATGAGACCCGTGCGTACCTCAGCATTTATCGATTTGAGCAAGCTACTTATGATTGGCTGGCCGAACTTGCAGTGAATATCCACACGCATTTGATACCCTTCTTGCTCTGGTCCTTCGCACTCTTCCGTTTCTCTCCATCCTACGATGCGTCTGACATCCAGAAACCGGCCAAAGTCACATTCACTTTATTCGCATTGCTCTATCTCTTTACCGGCGCGCTATGTCGCACCATGGCTGGCGCGGCGCACCCCGACAGTTTGAATTTCTGCGCTAGGGTCGACGACGTCGGAATTGGCTGGTGAGTGTCAGGGTTGGTTTTTGCATGGCGCTGGAGCTGTCTGACGCCTGTCCGAGGTCCACCATGCTCATTAGCGAAAGCATCGGCACCGTCCGAGTCATCTATTACGGCCTCCAGTGCCAGCCATTCGAGCGTGATGCATTCATGCTGGTCTGCCTTGCCATCGGGTTCTCTGGCGGCATCCTCCCGTTTACGGACTGGTTTAACCAACGCGTCTTGACAGCGCGGAGGACGGGTGTGCGTGTGGTCGCGTGGAGGCGGCTCGGCTGGCGGTAGAAGATGTAGTCGAGGCGCGGCTTGCCTTGGAACCTGCGCATGTTGGGCTCGGGGTGTTTCCCAGCGAGTACAAGGTGAGTTCCTGAAGATTGTATCCCGCTAAACATCCACACCGAAATCATGTTCGGAACACACAGATTACATTCTTCCTCTGCCTGGCGTTCAGCAGCATCGCACCCTTGCTAGAACTCTCCAGACTCTACATGCCTTTGTCTCCACCGCATATCCTTCACTACCTCTTCCGAGCATGACCGCCCTCCTGTCAAGCTCCGCACCCGCGCCTTCCCCCACCCTCTCCCCTTGCCCTCATCATCTGCTGCTCCTCCTGCAGAACCTCGTCATCCCATTTGCAACTCCCAATGCACCTCGGCCGCCCCGGCAGACCTCCCTTTTTCTGTCCCTCGTCCCGTTATGCCGATTCACGCACTCTCCGTCTCGCGCCGTGCCACCACGATGCCTCCGTCTGCGCATGGGAACACGGCACTCGACGACGTCCTGCCACCCTCCTCCCCCATCTCCTCGCCACTGTCATCACCGCTATCCTCCCCCGCGTGTCTGTCCAAATCTGGTCCTAGCCCACGCTCCGGTCACACGGTCCAGCATGCCACTCTGCCACAGGAATACTGCCAGCAGTTAGACTCGGACTTGACCCTCCTGCCATCCTCACCCATCCCTATACCCCTCCCGTCTACGCCGCTGCGCTAATGCACGGACGCGAGCGAGAACGAGATGGAACTAGACCTCGCGGACTTGGTCGCGAGCCCACCCTCGCCGACTCTGGACATGCTCCGGATCACGTTGAGAGTCTCTGTGCGTGCCCTGCTCAACCCCGCTCCTCCACCCGAGCCTGTCCCTCTCTCTCCGGCGCCTCTGTGACCCGGTCCTCCCCTCCCTCACATCGTACATCGTCAGGCTCGTCTTCTACGCGACGCCTGTTTCCCCGAGTGCGTCGTTGCGTCGTTGCGTCGCACTGGCCATCCGTGTGGTGGCTCGACTAGCTCGGCGGCAGGTCGCACGCGATCTGGCACGTCTTCATCGGCATGCTGGCGATCCGCCGGCATGGAGGTCATGAAGGCCTGCCTCGGGGAGGGGTGTGTCGTGATGTGATCTGGATCTCTTCGCTCCCTGACGGCAGCTGTTGCGGTTCATTTCTTGCAGTCTTGCACGGGTCGATTGCTGGGGAGGGGCAAGGCGCGACTTTGACTTTCCGAGTTGTAGCGTATAGTCTTCTGGCTACTGAATGCGATATTTGAGTCGCGTTCGAGCTTGTTCTAACTTTCTGTTCGCAGTACGCGTTCCAGCCGCTGCGCCGGCGGTTTTGAGAGGTGCAAATGACTCTCTGCGGCGGGCGAGCGCATTGATACATGCGGATCTTGCTGATGTACTTTTGTAACCTTTTGCCTCCCATGAATGGTTCCATGGTCTCAACGCGGCCATCACATCACTCGCGTTCTCCCCAGATAGTCGGTATCTCGCATCCGTCTGCTGTTACCTTTCATAACTTTTCGAGTACTCTACTTGCGTCTGTACACCGTCCTCTCCATGTCCACGTTCACACTGTACCAAGGAAGGGAGGAACAAATATATTGCGTTCGAGTACTGTACATGAGTGTCTGTCTGCGCGTCCACAACCAATGTCTCCCAAATGAACCCCCCGCAATCCCTCCGCCCAATACACCCCCAGCTCAAATACACCCCAGCGCTGCCAGAATGCCACCCCCAGCACTGCCAAAATACCACCCCCAGCTCTGTGCCTAAGTCCCTGTTTGTTTCCAAGGCAGGAAACCGCGTGCTTTGATGGACCAAACAACGCACCCGCGCCCACCCGAACGCGCTTCGTCGCCCCGCCCGCCGCCGACAGCATCTGCATGTCCTCCGGAGGCCACTCACGCGGTCCCGTGCCAAACCTGCATCTTCGGCCTCGCACCGGTGAAGCCAGGGAAGGCATTGAACACCCTCTGCGCCCACTGCGCGCCGGTCAACACTAGGTCCCCCTCCGCGCACTGCTCGTTCCACGAGTCGTCCGGCTCGCGGGGCAGCGCGAAGCACCCGAATGCGACGCCCGAGTCGACGACCCCGGCGCGGAACACGTCCGGGTACGCGCCCGCGAGCACGCTCGTCATCATCGCACCCGAGGACGTGCCGGCGGCGAAGACGCGGGACGGGTCGACGCCCCAGTTGGCGAGCGCGAAGCGCGCGGCGGACGCGATCCCGAGCGAGTCCCCGCCGCCGTTGTGCGTGAGCGTCGCGGTGGAGGAGACGTCCCAGCAGGTGCCCGGGTGGGGCTGCAGCACCGGCGCGAGCGCGAGCGCGAGCGGAGCAGCGGGTAACCGGAGGTCGGGAGAGGGAAGGGGAAACGATGTCAGTGGGCCCGGCGGTGATCTAAGGACAGGGACGGAGCTGGTAGACTCACGGAGGAGGGGAAGAGGACGACGTAGCCAAACGTCTCGGAGAGGGAGGCAAACTTGGAGCCTTCGAAGTACTCTTGTGCAGTACCGGTGCAGACTGTGTCATACGCAGGGCATCACGTTAGACCCGGGCAGCATATATGCGGTCAGTAGGTTCGAGAAACGGGACATACAATGGCTCGCGACGATCAGCGCTGGGTTGGGAGCGACCTTCGCGGGCTTGTAGACAAACATGAGGACATTGTTCGGGTTCGGGCCAAAATTGAATATCTGGGTGAGCGTCGAGGCGGGGATCGAGGCCAGGCCGGTGGTGGCTGCCGGGACGGGGGACGACAAGGCGAAGACGAGTTGGATAAGAGGTAGGAGGGCGATGACGCCCAGCACGTACTTGAACGAGAACATCTTGGGAAGCGACCGGGAGCTCTGGAGATGTCGTTCCTCGTGCCGGTCCTCGTCCTCATATACTCCTCGAACTCAATGGTCGAGCAACCGCATCTGACCACCTGTCCGAAAAAGCAGCAAGGCCAGAAACGGGTGACACTTTGCTGCCCACGTAGATCTAAGTTTGACCGTGGAAGAACGACGAAATATAGACTCACGAGTGCAAGCAGAGCTCCTCTCCCTCGACTGGCGTGCGCTTACCTTCCGTTAGGCTTCGGCTTCGCTTCGCAAGCGGCATCACAGATAGTCGAGTCCTCGATACACTTGAACGCGGAGATTTATCGTGGGCAACGTGGTGATGGACGACGCGCCGCACAAGGCCACACATCGCGATGCCTGCATCGACAATTCGAGGCTTCGAACCCAGTGCTGTGTCACTGCGCACACCTCGGGGCGGAGTGTCAATGGTGGCAATAACGTGCGCCAAGCCATGTGATCGTTGCTCGGATCCTTTCGAGGTCAGCAGTCAAGGGCTTCATGGGCGTCGACGACCTTCACGGGCAAGTCTGGCTGGCCGATCCCAGGTTCATCTCCGTAGGGAGTACGCGGTAAGGTGATCGACTCCTCGGAAACTGTATCCTGTTCCGAAACGCGATCCCGCTTCCGGAATGGGCGCTCGCTGACCTGAAGGAGTGATAAAAACGACGCATGTGTAGGGAGGTTCCTGAGGGATGTCATGTCAATCCCCCATTCCGCCTGCATACCGATGTGGTCAGTAGTTCAGTGATTCTCGTTGTGATTCAACGTACGTACCCATGTATGGAGGCACGGAGAAGACTCATGACCCCCGGGCCACACTGGGTCTGTTAAGGGTATGTTTTTAGAGGTAGAGGAAGCGCAAATACATGGCGACTGCTGTACCATTGCCACTTCAGATGGCACGGCACCAGTTTCCCGCTTTAGCAAGTGTGTCATGGACGAGTTGCAAAGAGTCGCAACATCTCGGCGTCGCGACTCATGGCGGTCACCATGCACCCATGACGTTGTCTCATGCGACGCCGATAAGTCCGGTTTACATGTACAACTGAGATCGCCCGCAGCTGATTTCACTGCGCGCCCAGTAGGTGGGGAAAATGACGAGGTCCAATCCCCGAGGTATTGTTCGAGGAATATGCGAGTTTTGGACTAGGGAAAATCACTATGTTAGCTGGTAGTTCTACATAGTGAAAATGGCCAAGAAACTTACCCTTTTACGACCTTCTTCAAAATGCGGTCTGAGCGAAAAGTACGAGGATGGTTGTTGTATTTCGCAGAGATAATCTAGGCATAATTACCGGGATTATTGGGGATTTTGACTGGTTCTTAGTTGGCATTTACGCTGGGAGAGATGGTGAAAAAGCCAGTGGGGAGATTCCATAATTGTTGGATAGCATTGGCGGGCGCGGGCGTTCGAGAGCAGTAGGGATAAGACATATGCGTATGGACCTTAGCGAATGGCGTGGGTGTGGGTGTGGGTAGCCATGGGGGATACCCGTGCCAAACCCATACCCATATGTACCAACTCGCGTCGAACTCGTCATCTCTCCCCCCGACCCCTCCCGCACCACCGACCCCTCCCGTGCCCCTCGTCATTTCTCCCGGTGTCTTGGCCTCAATCACCTGGCGAGGACAGACGTTTGCATCGCGAGGTCATCAGGCAGGACGCAGGACTCACATAGTGGTTATCGCAATGCGGGCAGTACTCATCACTCTCATCGTACTCGGACATGTCCTTCCGGAACGCCTTCTTGCATGCCGTCTTCGCCAACAGGTGCGTCTCCGTCTCCGCGTGGCATTCCGCGCAGTCCAACCATTGCTTGCAGCACGGCGCGCAGATGGCGATCTGCGCGTTCAGGATGTGTTTGCTGGTGGACGAAGAGTGTTGAGCGATCCGCACGCAGATGAGGCCCCATACAGTCCATGTTCCTGCGTCTTCACATCCCCCGGGACCTAGAATACATTCAATCCCATAGCGTAGCAGGACACTCACCACATTTAAGTTCCCAAGTTCCTTGACGTTGACTGCAGAAAAGCGAATTTGGTGCGGCCAAGGCGCAGCTGCAATGACGATCGTCGTAGATTGTGGAAAGCCAGGGCCCAATGTTGTAGAAGCCATAAACCTGGGCGATTTGTCTTGACTCGTGGTTTCCGCGGATCAGGGCCATGCGTTCAGAATAGCGGACTTTGAGGGCAAGCAGGAGGAGGAATGTCTCAACGCTGTAAAAGCCGCGGTCAACAGAGTCACCTGGGGTGCGAAGCTCAGCGCAAAGAGGCATCCGATGCGCTATGCACGTACCCATGAACAGGTAGTTCGTCTCTGGGCACAGTCCGCCGACCTTGAAGAGCTCCATCATGTCCCAGAACTGCCCGTGTATGCCCTGTGTTACTTGGCGCGTTCGTCCCAGCGCAGGACCAATTGACGTACTCACTGTTACTGGGGAGTCTACCACCTGCACGTTGGTCTCCTAAATGAGGATCTCGCGAGCCTTGAGACAAAGCCGCTTGACTTGCTCTTCGGAGATGGGCTCGAACCGGAGGAGCTGCTCGATTTGTCTGCCGGGCGCGTCAAGGACTGAGTGGAATGGATATCGGCTTGCAGACGACGATGACGAACTTGTCTAGGTCACTCGGCATTCTGCTAGAGTGAAGATAAGTGGGAAGAGTAGCACACAAGTCCGCGCTGAGGGAGAGAGCCCGGAGGATGATGGACGTCGACGACAAAGATGACTAGAGGCGCCCACGACCGTCATTTTTCGTCTGGTACTTGGTCGCCATAATCGCGATGTATTCCTCGGATCTCTCGGGCGGCAAATATGGTGGCGAAAAGGTACATGTTTCCTTGATTTATTACTACGTCGTAAAACTCCCGAACTTTCTACCAGTCCGAATTAACCCCGACCTACGATCGCGAAACGCGATTACCCCTGCTTTTCATCGTACTTATCCCGACCTTTGGGGCGCGTAGTGTTTGCCAACTACATTGCAAGGCCGCAACCGTCGTTGATCGCGTGCGATCGGTGACTGCCCGCAGGCATGACCACGTCCTGCAGACGTCTGATCCAAAGATCGATGTAGAATGAAAGGCTGGACGTTGAAGACAAGCAACATGTGCATACTTGCTCGAGTGCCGAAAACGGCACGGATCAATGAACAACCTTGTTTAACCCCATCGTCTTGGCGCCCTGGACTGGCACGTCAAGGAGGAATGTGGCGCCTCTAATGCAGTCAGGCGTTGGAGGGAATGTCAGTGACCAACGAGCTTAATGAAGCTGAAGGCAGAAGGTTCACACTTACTTATGTCGCCCAATTCCAATTACATCTTCACCCCAGATCTTAATACCGCAAGACCGCACATCCCGGGAGTGGCTTGCAAACGCGCGCGACTCTGGCCGACTTCCACGACTGCCGCAGAACGCGTTGAGTTGTGGAGCGAATGTGGAGCGGAGCGTGCGATAAGAGCGAGAAGGGCTGCGGAATGGGATGGTAACCTTCGGGCAAGGCAGACGCCGGTGGGCGTGGTGGCTGCAGATTCAGCGACAAGACAGGTACAGGCGACATGTGTTCAGGGGTATGCAAAGGCTACAGAAAGCACGGGAGGAATAGACCAGGGACATCACGATCTGGAGATACGCCATCCATTAATGCATCACTAAGTATCGGTGGCGGGTGGTCAGTCCGACTGAGCTGCGGTGCGAGTGGCGTCGAGGTTGTACTGGACGTTCTTGCGGTATTTAGTGACGAGGTCCGCCGCAGTCTTTACGTGCGCGTCGGCATGGATGATCTCCTATAGAATGACACGTAAGTGCGAGCAAGATAGAAGCGAGGTCGCACGCTGGCCTGCGCAGGACGTGCCTCAAGGCAGCGGTTGAGCTCAAGGATGGCTTCTGTGCATTTATCCTGCAGAAGGGAGGGCATCAGGCACACATGTTGCGCGATTGGTTGTTAGGGCCGGCGACGTACCGCGTTTTTGACGATGCGCTGGATGAGGACGTTCTGGCGTTCCGCGTGAGGGTTCTCCATTTCGTATACTCCCCTCGGACGCGTCGACTGTTGAGGGCGGAGACTCGGACAGGCGGGGGACTCGAGATGGCGACGGTTGGAATGAACGACGTGCGATCGATGG
Organism: Sanguinoderma infundibulare; assembly: GCA_032821775.1. Lineage (NCBI taxonomy): Eukaryota > Fungi > Basidiomycota > Agaricomycetes > Polyporales > Polyporaceae > Sanguinoderma > Sanguinoderma infundibulare. Next base: position 135,834 of record JAVLRN010000018.1, on the reverse strand, counting down.
GCGTCTGAGTGTGCGCCCTGGTCTAGAGCGGATCCATATATGGAAGAACGTCTCGGAAACAGTTCTCAAACCGATGGCCGCAGCGCGTCTTCCGCGACATCCAACTCTGCTCCGCCCAGTCCGGACTGTTTCGAACCGATATTGTGGTCATGGCCAGACATAGACGAGGGTCAAGGAAATATTTTTGGAGAGGCACAGCGCCGGGTCGTCCGCAACAACGAGGGCACTTCGTTCAAGTGGGGCAGCTGACGTCACAAGCAGATGAGGGTGCCCGAAACCGATGCCAGCTAAGGCCCCTCGCGAGCAGCATTCGCTGACAGCCGCTGTGCCAGATATCCTCAAGGCGCACACCATCGTCCCTTCCCTTCCCCTCCTCCTCCCATCTCCCGCCCGCCACGCCCCACCCTCTCCATCCTGCTGGCGGCCACCATGGTCGCGTTCTTCAAGCCCGACTCGCTACCTTACAGGCCTCTACTCGCTGCCCCACGCTCGCTTTCCTCCAAGTTCTTCGCTCTCCTTGCTGTCCTCTCCCTCTTCTATCTCGCCAACTACATCGTTCCCCTCGAGTTCACCCCCGACTTCCCGTCATTCCGTCTAACATCCAGCCGCCAGCCCGGGACGTGTCCACCGCGATCATGGGCCGCTGGCCAGTGGGTCCCCAAGCCCCCACCAACAACACGGACGAACTTCTCGAAACCGCAAGACGCGTACGAGTTCCTCGGCCTTGACGGCTGCGCCAGCTCACGCGAGCACTGGTGGCATCTCGCCGCCGACAACCCCAAACTGTACGATCGCTTCCCTGCTGTCGCTTCCTGGCAGTGGTCCCCGCCGTCCGACTGCCAAGTCCGCGACCTGGACCCCTCAGCGATCGTGAAGGACCTTGTCGAGCAGGGCGGTTGGTTCCTCGTCGGTGGTGAGTATTCCAGGATCATCTCATCCCGTGCATTGTCTCCTTGGCTCCGGCGCTGTTATTGCCTGTCTGGTGTGCATATGTTGCATTCGAATGGCTACCCGGACAGCGCTGCACTTGTGCCCCTCCTTGCGTGTCAACCATACCACCGTCGGGCCATGTCCACGGTCGATCTCGACAGAGCGCCCCAGTCTGATTCAGTCTGATGGGACTGAATGAGGTTAGGCTTTTTATATTGCGCTTGTGTCGGCTAGCGAGTGTCGATCGGTTTATAAATAGACTGACACTTTGGCTTGGCGCATCTAGATTCCGTGACAGAAAATCACTTCTTCTCCCTGTCCTGTCTGCTCTATCCCCACATCCGTGCAACGCCAGACTACAACGAGAACCCATACTACGACCGTGGCTATCCCCAGAACCTCTACCTTGACAAGTCTTCTCCTCTTGTCTCCTCGATCAATTTTCCGCGCGGGTTCGACATCGACAAGACGCCCCTTGTTACCTTCCGTCGGATAGACCTCCTCATGGAACAGCCACAGCTAGATCACCTCTACCACTCGCTACATTCAGACTCCAAGTACGTCGCCGCGAACGATAGCATCTTCAGCGACGAGGCCACATGGAACATGTCCCCTGCCGACTACGTCAAGATCTTCACGTCTCCGCTCCCGGAAGGCAATTATGCGACGATGGTCATCAGCACCGGCGGCCACTGGACGACAACACTCTTCAGCGGGCTGAAGGACACGGGCATGTACAAGGATGGCATCCAGAACGTCATCGACTTCTTCAGCGAGGCGATGGATGCCTGGGCCCGTCAGGTACAGACGATGCTCGACGACGTCAAGCAGGAGGAGTGGAGGACGTGGAGGACCCGGGTCGGCCGCTGGCGCGGACCGCCCCTGCGTCAGTCGCGGCAAGTCGTCGTCCGCGCGTACCTTCCCGGCCACGAAGACTGCCACGACCACAGGGTGCCTACGGAGTCGTACCACAAGGGTCGCTGGGGCTGGTACAACTGGAACGAGATCGGCCAGTACAATGATGCGTTCGAGGTTCGTATTCTCCACTGAGTTCCTCTCTCCCTAAGTAACTAACGTAACCGAAGGCCGTCCTCGAGTCGCGCAAGTACCCTGACATCCACTTCCTGCCGATCGACAGGCCGGCCCTGCTCCGGCCCGACGGACATGCTGCCGGAGACTGTCTGCACATCATGTCTGGGGCGGGAGTGCTCGAGGGCTGGACGCATTATATCTGGCATTTCGTCACACGCGAGCTTCCCGACCGCCTTCGGTGATGGATACACGCGTGACTATGGATCTCAAGGCTGAAACAGATCTCTATGTTTTCGATTCCCGAACGTCATGGATCAATACTCACTCTATTCCCACCTAGTCTTGCCCACGTACATATCTAGGTTTACCCCTACTCGCACTCACACTCGCATTCGCACACTCTCACCCGCACCTCTCATGTCATGCTGTCCTCGTCGTTTCTGCCATACCAGACATACCATACCATCCGAGCATGCACTTGATTATTGCATTCCTAACCCGGACACTTTCAACGATCCTTTACATGCTCCTAACCCCATTACCACTGTCGCACCATGACCCACGACGACCTCCCTGGCATCACACCCTCCACTATGACGGCTACTTCAGTGCTTACAGACGCTGCCCACATACCGTAGAATCAGTACGCTCGCGGCTCCGTTTTAGACGCGTTTGCTTCGTAATTTTCCTCATCTTCTCTCTGTCAAAACCCTCCTCAATCGTGTCGTCTCGGCATCGTACGTACTTTTCGATATCTTCTTGCTCGCGCCTACGTACGTTGCACGACATTGATGCAGCGCGTGTCACGATCTGGATTTGTATTATTTAGCGTTGGATATCGATATCTCAAACCTTCCTGCGGGTTCGTTCAGACGGTTGGAGTTTTACAGTATGCGTGCTCCCGTGGCCAGCCGTATAGATCAGTTGACAAGAACTTGCATCCCAGTCTTTTCTGCGGCGCGGACCCATGCCATAACTTGAACACGGGTTGAACGGGTGGCGGGGGGCGAGTTTATGTCTACAAGGGTTGGTACGACGATAGGAATTGCAGATACGTCGCTGCGCGCGTGGCTTTCTCAGTGGCTCCCATTCCGATTGCGTGGGTCGCCTCTGGCCTCCTAGAATGGTATTTTAGACGCCCAATGACGTGGGGAGGATGGAATCTCTTTGTCGGAGTACTTCTCTGGATCAGGTTTTCGTGACAGTTTCCTACACATACCTGAACCTCCGTGGCCCAGCAGGGGGCAGATGAAGGCTGACAGGTAATAGTTGGGGGAGTTTATGATGCTACTGGCTCGGACCGACGAGGCGCTGCGTGTGGCGAAGGGCAGGACAGGCTTGGGGGGCACGACTGTGACGACGGAGCTGTGTGGGACAAGGCTGCAACTTTTTTTTTTGGCGGGGGAGGGCCCCCCTGGGTGCGCTCGAAGAGGCGATTGTCGTTCGTCAGGCACAGCACAACTGACAACACGGGGCGGGGACTCCACGGCGTTGTCGAGGAGTGGACGGGCGTCGCTCGCGAGTACGAACACGGCGTCAGTGGACTCGGTCGCTTTTGCACACCCGGTAAGTCGATCAGCATCGGATTCCCTTGAGACGGTCCCTTGACTGACTTCGCCGGCCTCAGAGTGCAAGTGGCGCAAACGTGTCCATGAAGGCCGTTGACACTCACAACAAGGTGCGCGCGAACGAGTCTCGATTTCCTTCCGATCCCCCTCAGCTGTTTTCGTCTTCTGTATGCTCCCAGGATGGCCAACGAGAAGCCACTGCGCCAGATTTCGGCCCACAAACCTGGATGCTAGTGACATACTTGGCGTGCTCAAGGCTCTCAGTTCGGCCACGCCTGGATATGACGCTTCAAAGCTTCGGGCCCCAGCAAGTCCACATACACCTTGCTCTTGCTGCCCTTGTTTAATTGGCCACGTCACAAATCCCGTCGTGGGATCCGGCAAGTGCCAGACAGATTTCAGGGACGGAATTTCCACCATCGGCGCGTGGATTGACGTGAGATAGTTCTGGCGTTCAACGTTGTCAACCCGGAGCCGGAGAGCTTCATGCTAATGGCCGTTCGTGGACAGATCCTAGCCTTTCCGGCGTAGCCTATCCACGGCGTATCTCCTATAGACACCGCAGCGCTGCGGCGAATCCAACGCCGACACGCAGTTCGGTTCGTTCAAGGCAACAAATCAACCCCGTCTTGGCCGGCCGACATGCACGGCGGTCAAACCGCGCAGAGCCACTTGATGTTACAGGTTGCTCCACGGCATACCATGCATCATGTCGTCTAGCTCACCAATGGGCGGACAATACATCACAAGAGCCTTTCCTGTTTTGCACTGGTTCTCGTCGCCACATTCGACCGCCCTGCTCGGAAGGCTGTCAGTGTGGTCGAGCGCCGCACCGCTCCTCAGAGGACGTGTGTATAAACTCGACGGCGCGTCCACACTCCGGCGAGCTGGGTTACGCGTCCGCCTCCCCCTCCTCCTTCCCCTCCCTTACTGTGCGCCGGTTAGTTCTTCATCCATCTTCCCCCTCTCTCCTCACGTCGTATTAACCATCGCGATATAGCCGGCCGCTTCTGGTTGCCCATCACGGGAAAAGCATTTGGATTTGAAGTTCGGATCCTGGTCACAATGTACGTCACTCAACCCTTCATCCGAGAACTGTGGATCTAATGGTTACGTAGCTCCAGATGCGACTGCTCGACACAAGAACAGGGAGATTTCGCTGGGTCGAGGATCCTCGCGAGGTCCGCTTCGCCATCTTGTCGCACGTCTGGTCGAGAGATCCGAACAATCCCGAACAGACGTATCAAGACGTTCTCGGCTTCCAAGAAAAGGCAGGCGATGGACCCATCCTCGACCAGCTCTCCGACAAGGTCCGCAAATTCTGCGAAATAGCGCTGGAGAACGGGTTCGAGCTCGGTTGGGCGGACTCTTGCTGCATCGACAAAACCAGCTCCTCCGAGCTCTCCGAGGCCATCAATTCGATGTACGACTGGTACCGGTATGCGGCCGTCTGCTACGCGTTCCTCCACGACGTTGGCGATAGCCCCAATGATGCAGACGCCTGGAAACAAGAGTTCTGCGACAGCGAGTGGTTCACGCGCGGCTGGACCTTGCAAGAACTCCTCGCGCCAACCATCCTGCTGTTCCTCTCGAAGGCCTGGGATGTGAAGGGCTCGAAACAGACGCTCGCCACCCTCGTGGAGAAAATAACAGGAATAGATCGTGCCGTCTTGACGTTCGAGCGGTCGTTGGAGGAGGTCAGCATCGCGCGCAAGATGTCGTGGGCGGCGTCTCGGAAGACCTCGCGCGAGGAGGACCGGGCGTACTCGTTGATGGGGATCTTCGGCGTGAGCATCCCGATCACGTACGGGGAAGGCCGCTACGCGTTCATCCGCCTCCAGGAGGAGATCATCAGAGTCATCCCCGACCAGTCCATCTTCGCGTGGGGCCCGTTTCTGCGCCAGCACAACTTCGAGCTAGCAAGTCCGGACGACGCCGCGGTCTCGTCGATGCTCGAGCCCCCTTCGCTATCCCTTCCCTCCACCTCGAGTCAATATCTGCTGGCGTCGTCTCCCGGGGATTTCGAGCACTCGTCACGCTTCATCCACCTTTCGCGCGAGGCCTTCGCTGAGCGATTGGGCATCCTCCCAGTAGATGCGTACCAGGTTTTCACCGTGACCGCGTACGGAATGCACACGCGGCTGCCTCTCATAGCGGTCGTCTCAAAGGGCACGCACGACATCATTCCGACGCACCTCGCGCTCCTCGCCTGCGAAGACCAGAAGGACGGACGCCTGATCGCCCTCCTGTTACGTCCTCACGTCCAGAGCTCAGGGACCGGCTTCTCTGTCGGCACCGTTGTGGGGAAGATGCCGGATCTCGTGGCCGCCAACGCACTTGCGTCGACTGGGATCCTCTTGTCCTCGTATTCTCGCGCGACGTACCTTTCCCTCCAGGAGGTGCAGCAGTGCCTCCGGCGCCGCTTCTTCAGAATGGCCAACGTCTACATCCCCCATCGCCCCTCACGCATCGCGAGCGAGGACGAGCGTGACGAGTCGTATCACACCGCCCTCCGGGACGACGTTCGCGACTCCTTCGAGGTCCGCTTGTCCGGCTGGTCGCGGAAGCTCCTCATCCTGCAGGGATATATGGTCTCCATATACAGGGGCGGCGCGAACGCGAATATCGCGCTTGAAAACCGTCCGTTGAACGCTACGCTCGCTCCCGGTGTCATCATCGATAGTGACCACATCAGCATCAACATCCAAATCGGACGCTGCAATTGCGCATTTGGTTCTCGACTTCTTGGCGTTTTGGTCTGGTCTCGGAACGCGGAGTGTAGTCTCGAGCAGCAATTCAAGGAGGATCGCCATCTCATGAACCATCCCGCCCACATCCCGTCGTGGGACTTCCGTGGCGGTATCGCGTCCACGACGGTCCACCTGTATCCTGACTCTTCGCCAACGAAGCGAATCACCCTCCGGCTCACGTTCTGCCGTGACGCGTCCGTAATTCCCCGCGTGTCAGGCGCGAGGGCTTACCAGCTGGGAGTGGAAGTCACGACCTCGGAGGACAACGTCGCACGCCCGTCACCAGCCGAAGCTGAAGCGCGAGAGAGGCGGCGGGAGGATATCTCCCGCACGTACCCTGGGAGTCACACTCCCGTTATCGTCCAGCCACACTCCGCCGACGGCTCTACCTTCCTATCACCCTCCGACCGCCCTCGAATTCAGCGCGCGCGATCCAACTCGGAGACGACATCGTACATTCATCCCTTCGATGGCGACAACTCCCAAAAGCTCAACCCCTCGGGCGGTGGTCTCCCTCCCTCCCCTCCCATCACTGCAGAAAACTCGAGAACGAGCGACGGCCTGTCACCGTGGTATCAGGGGTCCGTCGAGCAGCACCAGCCGCCGCACAATCATGATGCGCAAGCGGGGCACGGCAACCACCGAAACCATCGGTACGAGAGAAGTGGGCCGACCACTCCCATTCCGCCAGGCCAGGGTCAGAAGCCAACTCAACGAAAATCATCGCTGTGGACCCCGGCACAGCAGCAGCCCGCGGGCTGGGGTGGATCACAGTCTCCGCTCGTGAGACGACAACGCTCGCTAGATGATCCTCGGGCGAGTGCTCGCTTTGAAGATCGTCATGCGTCGACGTCGACGTCGACGACGTCTTCGTCTTCGAAGGACGACTCGTGCCTTGTCCGAGGATATAGGCTTCAGTCTGGTCAGGAACCTGTCCGGCCGCAGCCTCGTACCGTCAGGTCCGACGACGAAAGGAGACTGTCGGGCTACCCGGCGGCGGAGATCGGCAACGGTGCGCCCGGCGTGCGTTCGCTTCGGGAGCAGAACGGAGGGCCGTCTTCGTACGTTCCAGACTTCAAAAGGTCGGAAAGTCCGAAACCGCTCGCAGGCGATAACTTGGAGGGTGCAGAGTTTGGAAGGCACCGGCGTCGTCCCCAGCCTGCGGTTGTCGGCTATGCTCCAGGGCGCCTTCCAGATCAAGCTCAGTTATCTCTTCCCGTCAGGAATGGCAGGGGCAAGCAGACGAGCTTCCAGCAAGACACCGGCCCTTCCCCGCCTGACGTCAATGGATGGTCGTCTCCTCTCCGCCCTGCGCTAAACCCCTGGGCCACACCCATTGGGCCAGACAGGATCGAGGAGCGCCGACCGACCGGACAAAGGTCGGACAGCAGGCACCAGAACCAGTCGTGGCCTGAGGAGTGGTCATCGCAGAACGCAGCCCGGATACCGGCGGAGAACCGGGAGCCGATGAATGAGGCAGGATCGTCCGTAAGTACTCCTGTCTGCCCCATGCCATGTCTCGCCGGTGAATATTCGAGCTGATCGCTGCGCGCAGGTCGTCGTGCCGCCATCTTCTGCGCAACTTCACCGTGAGAAGCCGACCGTGGTGCCTCCCCCGGAGATTAGGATCAACCCTCCATCTCCTCCGACGTCTTCCGTTTCTCGTCCTGTGCCGGTGCGGACTGTCAGTCAGAATGGGGAAGTGGAGAAGGGAGTCGACCGAGACTCGGACCAAGCAACGCCAACACCGAGCGTGCCCGTGCAGTCCGATTCTTCGACGGGGGTCGCTCAGCAGCGTCCCCCGAGCGACCGCCAATCCGATGGACATGGCGCACAGAGCGCGCCACCGTCGGCGACAATCAGCACGACAGAGAGCGGGAAGCAAGAGAAGACTAAGGCACGATCACTGAGGAAGGCGCTGGGAAGGCTCTTTGGCAAGACGAGTCGTACGTGAGCGGGTGAGCGGTGGCCAGATCATGCTTCGGTCGTTGCGGTTCCCGTTTGTTGGGTCTTTGTCTTTTGGATTACCTTATTACTCTTTTATGCACGGTTGCGCTACGCTCTTACTGAGAACCGACCATAACCAGAACCGTGACGCGTTCCACCGCTCTTCAAGGCGATGTCGTTCTAGGATGACGAGTAGCGCAAGTTTCGACTCGAATCGGCGACACCGCCCATGCCAGATACCCTAACTTCCTTGTCGTGTGTCACAGCTTCCCGTCATAGACCACGAGACTGGTATGATGCTTAGTGGGAATGGAATACCTACAGTGGCACGAGCTGACAGGTATCCTAGTACTCACCTAGTACGGTGGTTTATTCCGAGTCAATCTCTCCGCCACCCATCATTTCGTTTGTGGTCACGGTCAACTCGGAACTCCTCCTCGCATCATCCTATCAGCTCGCGCACCCGGACGTGAAGCATGATTGAGACGATCTCGCCTGTTTGAGCTCAGATGGAACCCGCGTGCGCGCTGGTCGCTTCTCGAGCTGACAGACCTCCGGGCGCTCGCACACTACGCCGCCCACAACGAAAACTATCAAGATTCATCTCGAAGAGACTCTGCCGCCGCGATTAGACGGTTCATACGCCGAATTGAATAATATCATTGAATCGACCCATCGTCCGACCAGCGGCTGCCGATATACCACAGGTGATTACAATCGTTCACGACATCCGCTGTGCCAGCACTCGTACCCGCACCCGCACCCGCACCCGCACCCATCGTACCCGCCGCGCCTGTACCCACCTCCGTTCCTGCACACGGATCTGGGATCGTCTCGAAGTTTGCATCTGGCCTCTTCGACCGGCGGTAGAGACTCGTGTCGAGGAGGACTCACCCAGTCCCTCGACTGGTACTTTGTACGATTATCCCGTTATGCGAAGGTATATTGCGACGCTTTCTTGACGTTGAGTACTTGCGTACATGCGGTTCATGTACATATGAATATGATCCCAACGTTGACGGCGAACCTTGAAATGAAGTCTATGACTCCATTGGGGCCAATGTGGTAGGTGATTGATTAGTTCCGCACTTCAATCGAATAAGGTGGACGAACACATATGCACGTGCGCAGGTCCGTATGTGAATATTTTGGTGGGAGCTGAATCAAGAGGGACCAAGTGAGCAAGGGAAAGGACGTCGACACTGCGAGAACATCGGAGTGAAATGTTGATTGAATGCACGTGCTCGACGCGGTGTGGCGTCGCTGCTCCAGGCGCGCCTTGGACCCCTCGATCACCGACCCGGACGCGCGGGACCGACTGCATTCTCCATCGTCCTCCCTCTTCGACGCGTCTCTCTTGCATGCCACAGCCCGGTACTCCTCCAGCCGTCTTTGATGGCGTATTCTACTACATCTCCGAGACCATCCCCCTCGACGACCGCGACCAGCTCAGCGAGGTCCTCGACACGCGCCACGGCACTGCCGTCTCGGTGAATGATCCCAAACTGACCCACTTCATCACCACCTCCCTAGCCCTCGAAGAGTTCGTCGAATCCCTGCCAGAAGACTCCCCCGCGCACATCGTCACCCCTTTCTGGGTCGAACGCTCAGCCATCCTGCAGTCGCTCCAAGACCCCGAGTTCTACTACGCTGACCCCGCCTTCCTCTTCTCCGGCATCGTCGCCGCAGCGACAGACCTCTCCAAGTCCGACTGCGAGCTCATCTCCGCCGCCGTCACCGCCCTCGGCGGCCAGTGGCGGACCGCGCTCACACGCGATGTCACCCACCTCTTCGCCCCCGCCCCCGGAAGCGCCAAGTTCGAGACCGCGATGCACTTTCGCGAGCAGACTGGCGTGTGCGTTCTCGTTCCCCACTGGTTCGACGACACCGTCCGGCTCGGCATCCGCGGCCTCCCGACGCGCAACTACGAATGGCCCGAACCACGCGTCTTCCAGAAGAGGCCGGAGGGGAGGACCGCGTCCGAGGATGAGGACTACGAGCCGCCGCCGGAGCGCATGATGCTCTACCAGACCGCGTCGCTGTCGAATGACGAGCAGAGCAAGGTCCAGCCCGCGCCGCGCGACGTCTGGCAGGGCAAGAAGCTGCTGCTCGGCCTGTCGCTCGGCCTGTCGGACCACCAACGCAAGGCGCTGTACGCCGACATCCGACGGCAGGGCGGGGACATCGTCGAGCTGTCTTCATCCAAGGCCAAGGCGCACGAGCGGGCGCGGGAGGAGCTGGAGAAGATGGACGAGGCGGACGTCTTTGTGACGCGGTTCAGGACTGGGCCGGCTTATGCCAAGGTGAGTGATCGTACGTGTTGTTCCCGTGTTTCTGTTCCTGATCCGTGCGCGTGTAGGCGTATCAGCTGAAGAAGACGATCGGCACCCTGGCCTGGCTGTGGTACGTACGCGCGTCGGGCACGCTCACGCGCCCGGCCGACCAGTTGCTGCACTACCCCATCCCAGACACGCCTGCGGACGGCTTTGACAAGGAGGTGCGTCTCGCCATTTCTGATTAAGCTACTTGTTTGTGCTGAAACGAATTGACCACCGAAGGTGGTCACCGTCACGAACTACACCGGCAAGGACCGCGAGTACCTCAAGAAGCTCATCACGCTCATGGGCGGCGAGTTCACCGCGTCGATGGCCGCCGAGGTCAACACGGTCGTCGTGGCCGCTTAGTAAGTGGACGCATTTCTCTTTCATCCCGCATCCCACACGCGGTGGGCATATGCGTCTGCGTGCTCTGATAGCCGTAATCTAACATCACACCCATAGCATGCATGGCACGAAGACGGACAAGGCGACGTCGTGGTCGATCCCGATCGTGAACCACACCTGGGTCGAAGATTGCTTCGTGCAGTGGCGCCGCCTCACGCCCGCGCGGGAAAAGTACATCATCTTCCCGCCCGGCGTCGACTTCAGCACCGTTCTCGCGGAGCGCGGGATCGGACGCATTATGTGGGAGCCCGGCCAGCTCGAGGAGATGCAGCGCGAAGCCGAGGCGGGCGCGGATGGCGACATGCACGAGGAAGTGGTGGTGACGCCGAAGAAGACGCGGCGGAAGGGCAAGAACGCGAACGCGAGTCCTGCGAAGGCGAAGCCTAAGGTGACAAGGAAGCGCGGCGCTGACGAGGACGAGGACGAGGAGCAGGAGGAGGACATTCCCGGAATGCCCGGGACGGCGCAGAGCGCGGTCGAGGTCGAGGACGCCGTTGCGATGGACGAAGGGGAGGGCGAGATTAGCCTGGGCGCGCAGATGGACGTCGATGCAGACTTCTCGAGCTTGAAGGTCAACAGCGCGCGCAAGGCGCGGGACGACGAGATGGACGTCGATGAAGAAGAAGGGGAGCAAGCTGGTCCCAGCAAGCCCCCAGTCACGAAACAGGGTCCTCCGTCGAAGCGCGCGGTGCGGGAGAAGGACGCGGCTCCAGCTGAAGTCCCTACGAAGAGACGTCTCGTGCGGCGGTACACTCCGCGGAAGACGGACGACGAGGAAGATGCAGACGAAGCGCAGGAGGAGGACGACGAGGCGCCGCCTGCGCGCGATGGGGTGACTACGCCGTCGCCTACGAAGCATCCCGCGAAGACGTACGGAAGCGCGAGGGCGAAGCGGATGCTGCGTGGGCGGGAAGCCGCACAGACGGAGACGCCGTCCCCTGTCAAGCGGCCACAAAGTACCCGCCGGAAGGCTGCGCGCGTCGAGGAGGACGTCGAGATGGCAGAGGAGGAGCAGTCGAGCGAGGACGATGCGCCTGCGGCGAAGACAAAGGAACTGAAGAAGGCACCAGGCACGCGCAGCGCGAAGGGCAAGGAGAAGGAGAAGGAGCAGTCCGCGGCGCAGCCCACAAGGCGCAAGGCGATCCAGCTGCCAAGTAGCGACTCGGACTCGGACGGGACGGATGAGGAAATGCGCTCCGTGCTCGGCGACCTCCTCCCGAACCTCAAAGGCAAGGCACGGGCCGGCGCGACGTCCCCCACAAGGGCCGGCCGCACGCCGCAGCGGTTCGATTCCGTGCTCGTGCCTACGGTCGCGCAAGTGTACAGTTCGCCGGCGAAGCAGAACGGGGAGACTCCGCTCAAAGTCGGTCCGCCCAGGAAGGCCCGGAAGAGCGCGGCACCCGCTCCAGCAGCAGAGGAGGCGGACGATTCGGCACCCGCGCGAGGCACCGGGACCAAGACAAAGAAACCTGCGCGCGCGGCGTCGCCCGCCGAGTCCGGTCGCTCCACGCCTCCTCCCGCTCCCGCACCCGCCGCGAAGACGAGGGCGACGGGCAAGTCGGTATTGCCGGCCGAGAACGCGGAGGCGGGCCCGAGCCGGGCGTCGACGTCGACGGTGGCGAGCCCGACGAAGGCGAAGAGGTCGGCGGCGACGAAGGCGACGCAGAAGCTGCACGAGATCATGCCCGACGCGATCTTGTTCCAGAAGGAGATGAAGAAGGGCGCAGTGCGCGCGATGCACGAACAGTCCGCTGCTGCTGCTGCCACCTCCGCTGACGCCGCTACTGCGAAGGGGAAGACGCCTGCGAAGGGGAAGAAGAGGCAGTCGATCTTGTCGGCGGGTGCGGGCGGCAAGGAAGACGAGGACGGGGAGATGCCGGAGAGGAAGAAGCGGAAGCCAAACGAAGTTGACGATGCTCCGAAGGGGGCGGCCAAGGGGAAGAAGGCTGCTGGGAGGAAGTCGACGAGGGTCGAGTCGGAGGAGCCGGAGAGTCTGAAAGGGCCCCCGGCGAAGAAGGCGGGTCCAGTGGCGGCGACGAGCAATGGCACGACAGAGGCGAAGAACGTGCGGGTCATGACGACGCAGCTGACGCTTGCTGAAGACGTTGTGAGGGTAAGTTGATTCTTCTGTGACCCGGGTCGCACACGAGCTCACAGAACCCGCTCTCTTTGTTGACAGGGCTTGACGAAGCTCGGGGTGAAGATCGTCACGAAGCCTTCGGAATGCACGCATCTGCTCGCTAGGAGCGTCGTCCGCACGGAGAAGTTCCTGTGCGCGATGGCCGTCGCGCCGCACGTGCTGGGCGAGAAGTGGGCGCTGATGTCGGCGGCGAACAAGAGGCTGCTTCGTGAGTCCCCCCCTTTCTAGATGATAGCGCACTCACTGCATGGATGACTGAGCACGAGTTTACGCAGCCGAGGCCGACTACGCCATCAAAGACGAGGCCACCGAGGAAAAGTACGGCTTCACCCTCGCCGACGCGCTGAAGCGCGCGAAGAAGAATGCGGGCAAACTTTTTGGCGGCATGACGTTCTACGTGACGGCGAAGGTGTCCGTGGACACCAAGCTTCTGAAGAACGTCGTTGCCGCAAACGGCGGACAGGTCCGTCTTGTTCGACCTGTCTGATGCTGTCCTGTCTTCGTGATCTTGAACGCGTTCGTTTGCGTTTTTTTTTTGCTAGGTGTCTACCCAGAAGCCGACGCTCCGCATCCTCGCGGGGCACACCGACCGTTTCGTGATCTCCTGTCCAGAGGATGCCTCGATCTGGCGACAGCTCGCGAAAGAGGGCCACAAGATATATACCCAGGAGCTGCTGCTGACCAGTGCCCTCAAGCAGACGATCGACCTGGAAGACACGGGGTGTCAGGTCGTGGGTTCCTATGATGATTCGTAGTCTTTTCTACTCGCGATTGGATACATAATGCTCGTTAGGACTGGCATGTCACAATGGATCCGGATCTATCTCACTACCCGTTTCGCTGGTCTTCGCTTTCCGTCTGAGACGTGCCGGATGTGCGTTATGGCGCTGATGGTTAAATACCGACCATCCTTTCATCTTCAGATGACAAGTAAATCAACTGGTGCTGTGCCAGGCCTCCGCCGGACGGAAGTGCCCAAATATTAATGGGAGACAATCCCGACCATACATTGGCACATGAGTCTACCTACCCAACCTGCACCTTCTGTCCTTCATCCTCGGCGTAAACTACTTCCAGCTTCACAACATTCTGCATCATCTCCCCCCAGCCCAGCTCGCTCAAAATCACCGGTCCCGCGTCGTTTGTTCCGTGAATGTAGTAGAATGTGCCCAAAATGAACGCTTCTCGGGAGAACCTGGAGGTTTTGAACTCGCCGCTGCTGTAGACGGAGTACTTGAATTGTGGTTTCCATAAGAAACTCCTATACATCCACTCCAGGACGCCCTGCATTGACCGCAGTTAGTATGAGGCATAGTGCGTACGAAGAAGGATCCAAGCGGGCCTCGGCGGCGGCGGCGACTCACCGTCATTCCTAAGTCTGCGAGAGCCTGCCTCCCGCAGGCATGCTCTATTTCCCCATAGCATACCATGACTTGAGGCACAGGCCAGGTAGCACGGGCTAGTCATTGCGGGGAAACAAAATATGTGTGTTCTTGTTAGCACTATAGCGATGACGGCGACTCGGAAATGGCAGCTAGCGCACATACACACCGGCTACTTCTGAGTCCTGGTTTGTGGTCTGGAGTGGTTCTGGCTTGTAGCCTAAATCTGGACGAGAACCGGAAGGTGGAGGTTGGTTATCGGTATTGAGCTGAAGTGCTTGGCCGTCCCGGGGCATGCTCGAGGGATCTATGCAGAAAAGCGGCGAGGGGATATGAGTTCACGAGAGAGCGGATGTGAGAGGGAAGAAGTTTGCGAGCTCTGGAGCTCGTATATATATATGGTTCAGTTCACAGGGCATGCCGCTGGTCAGTGGACGTCTTCTTCCTCTTCAGCCCGCAACTTACGGAAGTTCAGAGTGGTTAAGCGCCAAGGAAGCGTGGTCACTTGGCTTTGGAAACGGCGTTTTCCGGAGCGGCAAACTTTGTTTGGGACGGCGGACTTGGGCTTACCCACCTTGAGCACTTCGCGGCATGCAGAGATTCCAACGGACGGGTGTTAGCGATCCTGCTCCGTCCAATGTTCACAAATCTTCCAAACTGATTGCGTCTGCAGTCTTCTTCCAGTCGACGTGACGCACTCACAAAGGCAAGGTGCGCCCTCCGTCGGGAAGACATTGATAGGACTATCTACTCTGGTCTCACGCCGTACAGCTTGCCATCACTACCATCTGCTGGGAAGCGCGTCAATGTGGTTTGAGCGTCGCGCCCAATTCGGCGCGCTTTCCCTATTGTCGGGTTTTCTGTATAGCACACGCGAGCGATTTTCGAGCTCACCATCCCCCCTCTTCCTTTCCTTGACCCGCTCGCTTCTGTACAAGTGAGTAATCCGTCTCCCGTTTCTCTGTTAGTTATGGAACTGATCGTGACTGTCGGTAGCCAACTGCACGGCTTGCCGTACGCGCTCGGAGTGTGGGAGTGGTAGCCGCTGATTTGTGATCGTGTTGAACAACATCATGTACGTCCAAGCCTAACACTCTGGGCCATAAAGTGTCTTACACGTGCCCAGATACCAATGCGTCTGTTGAACACAAGGACTGGGGAGTTCGCATTGTTCGATAATCCGCGGCAAGTTCGCTACGCGATTCTGTCGCACGTCTGGTCGACGGACGGACCCGAACAATCTTACGAAGCGACCCTTCGGATCCTCGCAGATACCCCGTCCGGCATTATCCCCCTCTCTCGATATTCCGACAAGATCCAGCGTTTCTGCGAGGTCGCTCAGAAGGATGGTTTCGAATGGGGCTGGGCCGACACGTCTTGCATCGACAAGACCAGTTCGTCCGAACTCACCGAAGCCATCAACTCCATGTATGACTGGTATCGATACTCTGGGGCCTGCTATGCCTTCCTCCATGACCTCCACGATATCGACACCACCGATCCCACGTTCTGCGACGAATTCGGCAGCAGCAAATGGTTTACGCGCATGTGGACGCTGCAAGAACTCCTCGCTCCACACGTTCTTCTTTTCCTCTCCAGCACCTGGCGTGTTATAGGTTCGAAATATACCCTCGCTTCCCATGTGGAGACCGTGACAGGCATCAACAGCTCCATCCTCACCTTCGAGCATCCGTTGGAAGCTGTCAGCGTCGCGCGCAAAATGTCATGGGCCGCGGCGAGGACGTCTACTCGTGTGGAGGACGAGGCCTACGCGTTGATGGGAATCTTTGGCGTGACCATCTCTGTGTCGTATGGAGAAGGCCGGTACGCTTTCATCCGCCTCCAGGAAGAGATTGTCAAGCATTACCCCGATCAGACCATCTTCGCTTGGGGACACATCCTCCCTCCATTCGAGTTCACGTTTGTAGCTCCTGGGGGTCCTACCGAGATCTCCGCGAGCGACCTGGTGCGTCGGCCTCCTTCGTTGACCGAGTATTTCCTGGCGTCCGGACCCCGCGAGTTCAAAGAATCGTCGACATTCACCCGTCTTCCCCGGGGAGCGTTTGCAGAGTTGCTCGGGCTACCCTCGGAGACGACTTATCAGGAGTTCAGGGCGACTTCTTACGGCATGCACGCATACCTACCTCTCCTCACCGTCAATCGCCGCGATCACCACTTCAATCTTCCGACACACCTCGCTCTCCTTGCCTGCGAAGACCAAGATGGTCGCTTGCTGGCCCTTTTGCTTCGCCCACAGCCCGACACAACTGGTCGCGATTTCTTCGTGGGAGCCGTTGTCGGGCACACCCACACATTCATGCACTCCGATACCCCACTGTGGCAGTCTCACTACTATCGGGTCACCTACCTCTACCGGGAGGAGGTTATTTCCCTTCGGGCCTATATCGAGATGGTAGATCTCTACATTCCCCACCGACCTCCTATCACTGCCCAGAAGCTGGAGCTGGAGGAAACCACGCATTCCGCACTGCGGGACTCGCGAGAGTTTTTTGAGGTTCGCCTCTCAGGCTGGTCTCGGACCCTCTTAACACAGTACGGGTATACGGTCTCGCCAGCGCAAGACACTAATATCGTTCGCCACGATTGTCGCCTTGTTCTCACCCCATCCGCATCCACGACATGTGCAGTCGTAATCTCCAATTGCGACGAGCATATCACCATCCGCGTCGGACGTTGCGGCTGCAGGGTCGCCGAGCAGCACCATTTGCTTGCCGTCATGGTGTCCGCGCGAGGTCGATCCAACTTTCTCGAGACGGAGTTTCAGAGGCCTGAGCACTACGACAAGGTCCACCCGGCACACATCCAATCGTGGGACTTCAGCGGCGGCTTCGCTTCGAAGGTGATAAACCTGGAGTCTGATTTTCGACCACGCATCACCCTACGCCTCACATTCAGCCACGACACCCAAAACTCTGCCGACGTCCCGCGCACAAAAGCGTACCGACTGGGCGCCGAGATCTTGGACCCTCTTCCCTCCGAACCGGTGCCACTCTCGATCTCTCCTGTGTCCATAGAACCTGCGGTCGCGAGGCAGCTGCGCACATATTCTCAAGTTGCAGCCTCGCCGCCCATCTCGCACGCAGCAATGGCTCTAGTGAATCCGACACCACGGACAACTGTGAGACCGAGCTGGATTTCGCAACAGGCGTCTCAACCAGGCAACCGGGCATCGATGCACACCCCGTCGCAGTCGTCGGGTATTCCCCAGCCCATATCTCGTCGCGAGTCATCATCCCATCTTGTGCCTGTGGGCCAATCCCATTCGCGGAGGAGCAACGCGACAGACCCCGGCACAAGGCGACCGTCCTCGTCCTCTGTGATGTCTCCACCCGGGCTGCAATCCGTGCAGAGCGCCCCGGCTGCCTATCATTCGTACGGGTCTCACCGTCCGCCTGGCGAGTACGGTGGCACTTCCAACGCTCAAGCACCGCGCGCGGCGCGTCCAGTCTTCCGCCAGCCGACCCTGTCGAATAGCGGGTCTCTGAACGGTGCTGCCCTTTCCGCGAGCTCCTCGCGCGCGCCCAGCACACGGCCGACGTCCGTGAGCGAGTTCGGAGACCGGACGGAGCCCGGAGCCGGTCCCGCGGCGACCCGTCAGAGCCATGGGCTTCGAACGACTGCAGTCACCACTCCACGTCAGACTGCCGTTCCGGGCTATAGTCGCAGTCAGCAGCGGCCCGCGCCACATGCGACGAAACAATTCCTTGTCAGTGGTGGCCAGCGAGGACGAAATGGGAGTGGTCGATTCCCAGTCGTGAACGAGGACACTTGACCTAACCGATGTATTGGTTTCGGCCTACGTAGCATATTGTCTCAGCCCTTGAACTTGAACAAGTAGTGGTGTATCGACAGTCGACATCGTCCAGACATCATGTATTCAAAGAAATATGTATCCTTGTAAAATACCGACTCTACTTCGCTATAGTCGTATCCCACGAGCAACCGTCCTCAGAAATGACATCACAGAGACGCCGGATGAAAACACTTCCATCCCGCGCTCCCGACGACAGCGTTCTCCCATCCGGGGAGAAAGCTACGTTTCTAACCTCGCCTCTATGCTCGCGGAACGTCGCCACGCACGAGCCGTCTCGAGTCCTCCACAGTCGTACCATCTTGTCAGCCGACGCCGACGCGATGTACCGCCCGCATGGAGAGAAGCGCGCAGCGCGAACATCGTCGCTATGCCCGCTGAGCGATAAGAGCATCGCACCGCTGTGCGAATCCCAGATCTTCACCGTCCCGTCCTCCGACGCGGATAGCACCAGCGCCCCATCCGGCGAAAACGCCACGTCTACAACCCTATCCGAGTGGCCCTTCAACGTGAAGACCTGTTGCCCTGTATGCGCATCCCAGATCCGGACAGTGTTGTCTTTAGACGCGGTGCCGAGGCGCGTGCTGTCAGGATGGAAAGCGATAGCCCAGAGGTGCCCCTTGCCATGACCGCGAAGGACTGTGTGCAGCGCGCCCGATGCGATGTCCCAAACGCCACAGTGGTCATCGCGCCCGCACGAGGCAAGCCAGCGTCCATCCGGAGAGAAGCAGATGAAGCGGATTATTGCGTGATGAGCACCTGTGAGGAGGTGGAGTTGCTGGGACGTCCGGACGTCCCACAGGCACACGGCATGGCTGGGTTTTGAATCCGATACGCTAGCCTGATCGCCAGTGTCGTCGCATGCGAAGGCGATCGTGGTCCCGTCAGGCGACCACGCACAGGTCGAGTGGCCCTCGAGTGTTGCAACTTCGAGGGCCCCGCCCTGGCTGATGTCCCAAATCGCCACCTTCCTCTCGCCCTCCGTACCAGCAGATGCGAGAAATCGACTATCTGGGGAGAACGCAAGCGACCAGAGCGGTCCGAGATGAGCGACCCATTCATGGGAGACCTGCCCGTCCGAGCTCCATAGAATGATGGTACAATCGTCAGACCCGGTTGCGATCCACTTGCTGTCTGGAGAAACAGCGAGCGAGGACACTCCGTCGTCATGACCAGTTGCGTTCCCTACACAACCGATGAGCTGCATTGCCACCATCGTAATCGCGAATTTACAACCCACCTACTCCGTCCGACGAGAGAATGATTGCATTTCGTTTGTGCAAACCGGGGAAATGCTTTTGGAGCACTTCACTCCAGAAAGCATTCCTGCGAAATATATGGATCTTGGTTTCGAATGTTATTGCGGGTTGAAGGAAATGCAGCAGTTCCTGTTCCAGCTCGGAGCATCTGGACGCGATCCCGTCTCTCTTGACTAACTTCTGATAGGCGTCCCATGGGAAATACGAGAAGGAGACCGTAACCTTCTTCAAGGTTCGAGAATCGATAACACTCAGGCACTCGACGGCCTTCATGATGTCGTCGGTGTGGAACCATAGTTTCAGGGTCAGGAAGCAGAGTTGAGCCCATTCGTTTGGTTGTGGAAGTGAATGCCATTGCTCTGAGCAGGTTGATGGGAGTAAGTATGATATGAATAGACCGCTACAGCCAGATGTAAAGCAGTTGTGGACTCACGCCTGTTATTTCCTCCCACAACCACGGACAGAGTCTCCACCGTGGATTTACCCAACTCTAATAGGAACGCGCCTGCCGTGTTGTCCACCTTTTCGTCTATCTGAAATGAGGAGGTCCAAGTCAGTGATTTTCCTGGAGACATGGTGGATGGTCCTTACACCGAGTGTCATCAGCTGTAGCCGTCTCGACGCGCGTTGTCCCGCCACTACCAGATGCGGGCCAACATTTTTTATGATGCGCAGAGACTTGCAGAAGAGTTCTTTGGTGCGTGGAAATGCCGCAAGGAGGTGAATGAACTCCAGATCTGTGGCAAAAGTAACGCGGACGAATTGCAGGGTCTGGATGTGGGTTCCAGATACACGACTGAGACCGGACCGGTGCAGAATGGAGCCGCGGTGTAGCGCGGGCGGCGCGCCACCATTTTCCTCTTTTAGTTACTCTGCTCCCGAAGATGACTCATCCCGACCTTCCATCTGTCCTTACCATATCGAGCCCAACCCCAAAACGTAGTATATAAGACTCCCTCCCTGTACTACGACAAACCTAGCGTTCAATCGAGACGGACTCGTAACCTGTCTACACCCTCGAACGAACCTCTCCCGTGAGGCCAACGCCTCACGCGGGCATAGCGATCACTCGTGGGAGTGAATTCGACTTTTATCAGGTTGGGAAGCATTTTGAGAGGGAGGGAAGGCACCAAGTCAGTCGGATACATGGCTATCGTCCGAACGAGGGGTGCGAAGTGGGGTTTGGCCCGGAGGAAGTCGCAAAGACTGAAGATATCATCTGTGGAGGTGATCCTGACGTAGGCAACGAGAAGACAGAGACTACGAGGACGGAGTTCGCGACATGTGAGGGAAAAGCTGTACAGGGCCCGGCGATTGTCGTATAAATGGCCAATGACCGTTTCGATGACTTCCCAGGGGAGAGCGGGGGGCATAGCGAGTAGAGTGCGGAATGGGAGGACGAGAGCCAAGGCAACTCATGTGCGGAATGGGAGGAGGGAAAGGCAGGAGGAGTACACGCGGCCAATGCAGTGTGGTCGGTGAGATATAGTCTTTGAGCCGCAGTAGCCCCGAGGGTCCGAAGGCGCGGTATCTGCCAGCCGTCTACAACGCTTCGGACGCCCGAGTCCACACTAGACTGAACTCAAAAATACCTTGAACCCTCAAGCCAGTCTCGCGACATGAATTCATAGACTCCTGACCGACCGCATTTCTACTTCAGCTGTGTCGAAACCACATGGAGAGTTCATTCTGCCGCCACCTGTGGAAGGACACAAGGGCGGAGCCACACACCGTCACGCCTGTTATTTTCAAGTCCGGGGGCGATCAGTTTACCATGTACAGCTTCTGGACCAGCCGCGCCCAGGAAGCTGAAGCTCCTCGACACATTACCACGCGGAAACTGAGTCCACTTCCACATGACATAGCCAACGAGCTTGTACAACGCGGGAACGATCGCCTGCATCGGTACAAGTCCACGGTATGAGTATGGATAGTAGCATGAATATTTGCATGCACGTACCTGTAGTAGGGTTCTGTCGGCGGGCAGTGTCCCTTCTGGTTCCGTACGCGCGTGGTGGTTCGTGCGTAGCGATCGATGGGATATGATATGGCAGAGAGGCAGACGAATAGAACCGTTCAGCGGATCGAGCTGGGAAGGGCGCATCATGGGTGATTGTACGGGGCGACTGTTGCGGATGTAAAGACTCGGCCCAGCACGGATGGCGGCAGACCGTTGTCGAAGGAGATAAAAACGGCCTCGTCTCCTTGTCGAGAACATGTCAGGACCACAGATAGCTGAGAAAAGCCGAGAGAAAGCCTGTGGAGAGCCTGTGGAATCAATATGCGAGCCTGTGCCAGTGAGAACCGTCCGAGAAGCCAGATGTATAGACTATGTGAACGAGAGCCTGTCTGAGAGGAGACTGGGAAGAGAGAGAGAACAGATCCTGGGGCCCAAGCGGCGAACCCAGATGAGACGTCCGAGACAGCGCGGAATGTACAGATATGGATACATAAGAATGTAATCCGGCTATCTCAAGCCGGCGTGCTCGTATCGCGTCCAAGCTATATTCTACGGGATCGTCAGCATCGTCCGAACACGAAACAAAGAGTCCGAAAGGGAGAAAGGGTCCGTGTCGATGTAGGGAAATCTAACAAGTCGATGTATCGTAAGCACTCATGTCCGAACACCAGTGTCGCGAGGGACACTGCCACAGCGTCCGATATTTGCGCATTTCTGATAACAATATACGGGGGCTAGGGCTGCCTGTAGGGAAAAGAATGGACATACCAGCGAACTGGGCATATGACCGGGGACGTGCGGGTGCGGTGCTTAGGTGTGTCTTACACATACAGTGCTCCACCAGAACACTTGTGCGGGTGAGCCCGAACAAAACAAGTTGAAGGAAATTCCTACATACTTGCTCGGGTCGCTCTGGTCGACAGCGCTCGGATGCATCTCGGCGTGTTGCGCGCCCTTGGTGAGCCCGGTCGCCGCCATCGGGAATACGTTCTCGTCGTTCATGTTCACGACGCACGTCGGCGCTGGAACGCACCCGCAACGCTGAGCGACGATGACGGGACGCACGATTACGGGCTGTGCCGGGGATCCAGCGATGCTGACAAGACCCCCTTTAACTTGAAGTCGCCGATGCGAAGTCTCCGGGCCAGCACAGATGATTCCGATCGGCGGCGGTCGGCGTGACTCCAGGACGATGATAACGAATAGTGACCGAATGCGACCCCCGAATATTGCGGTGGTGATCGGAACTTGGGGACGTCCATGGCACGCGAGCATGTTCCCCCTGCTCTAGCGGTGCGCGGGGCCCTGAAGCGAAGGTCAAATGGAGGAAAGGTTCGAGTTTGTGGGTCTGTAGGGGATGAACTCACCCAGCAGGAAATGTGGTCCGTCTGCTCGAGAATTTCCTCTTGCAAGCGGAGAAATGGGCAATCGCCTTCGCCGTAGATCAGAGATAGATGGACGGTATCGAGTATCTCAGGGAGAGTGTCGCGCTCGTCATCTAGGCAAGTCGTCTGGCAGTCGGCAGTCCAAGAGATGTGCTGGGCGACGCTCGCGGAGGTCGATACGAGGACGCCGAGGAGGGGACTCGAGTGCTCATCCTGGTCGTTTCGGATGCCGTGTGAGAAAGGACTCACCGAGATACACCATGAACCTGAGAGAAACACGATGTACGTTGGGCCAAAGAGCTCCAGAAGCATCCGCCCACGAGGGGACCGTTTGCTCCGCCTGAACGATGACACCTGTACATGGATGCCTTCCCGGCGCCGCACATGGAAAAACGGGAAGCAGGTCCCAGCATAACTATGAACCAGGAGTCGATGACCCCGGACAGCTCCGCGCCGCTCGTCTTTCTTGACCCATAGCCGTACTCGCCCGCCGCGAGACCGCCGCCTGACAAGGATAGACTTTTGTTGGAGGAAGGGGAAGAAGGGTCGACGTCGCGGAGAGGAAACATGTATTTGATTCCGAGATCTTGGAACGTGAATTCATCTTGTCAGACATGGAAGAGGATTGCGTACAGCATTTCGGGGGGTTGGCGTCGTCGCGATTGTTAAACGACGACGCGCGCTGCGTCGACTCTAATTGTCCATTCAGTTATGATGCGATGCCTAGCTGACAGCAAGTACGTACTCCTTTGGGTAGAAACCGTATATTGGACACCCATACTTGTGATAGTACAGGATAAGAGGACGAAAAGGACGAAGAGGAAAAGGAACCTGAGAAATTCGACCAATCGGACGCGAGATCGCATGCGGTCACGTGTCCGAAGTGCCCTACCAGTCCAGACCGCGGATACACTGGCAGCACCGTCGTGCTCGGTGAGTATCGCGACGGTTGTCTCTCTCGAATTGCCAGGATGTTCAACAAACCTGATTGCGTGCTACTTAGGCTTCGATACCATGGAACTCAATGACGAACTGGTCCCGCGAATGCGGCGCGCGATGGATTCCAAATGGGAGGACTGTGCGCGGCTAGCGCGAGTACTTTACGAATCCTTCTCTGATATACGTATTTTACTTGAAGAAATGCAGAGGTGAGGGCTGCGGCTGATTCTGCACGTAGACTTGTTCCGTCCGAGCCTTGCTCGGCCTTTCTTTTTCGTGCTGTTGGAGTGGAAGAGAGCCGCAAAGCTGAGGTGATGATATGGTGGCATAGTAAAATCACAGGGAGGTCCATTATCACTTTACTAGCAACGTACTGTTATATTCGATCGGGTCCGGAGACTGGGCATAGGGGAAATATGTGCGGACGTGGAAGGGCGATGATCTTGATATTGGGCCGCCTAAAACTGTCATCATATCGACGAAGGATACAAGCAGACACACATATGCGCGCACGGTAAATAGGTGTCGTGTTCGATGAGAGCACGACGCTGGGGGATCACATTACTGTACAGCAGGGAAGCCATGCGCGTATAGACTTGGTGGGACGGCGGACGTGAGCCGTGGGCTCTCCAGGCGACAAAGACGTCGAGTTGTCCAGAAGAAGCATGGAAGACGATGCTCCTTTTTCCACGGGAGGCCCCGAAGGTTTCTCTGAGATTTCGGCCTTGATGACAGAGGTGCCGACAGGAGGGGGAGCACTCGCTGCTGGCGGAGGCAAAGGCATACTCCCTGACACTTGAGGAACGAACGGCGTCGGTCGAGGGGGTAGTGGATCCGCTGGCGGCTTCTCCGGCGTCGCTGCGCCCGATCGAAGCGTGGACGACGCAGTCTGTGATCCTGCATCCGTCGGCGGAGGACTCTGAATCGGTGCGACTGGGGACCGGCTCCCCGACAGATGGCCCTCCATGTTGGTCAAGCGATTGTCCATGTTCAGCCTCAGCGTCTTGACCTCGTTCTCGAGCCGCGCCAGGCGTTCGTCCGCGCTGTACGCCGCCTCCGATTCGTCCCAGCCCACCGGCACGGAAACCAGCGTGTGAGACCAATGGTGGACCCGTTGCGCGTAGCGAGCGTTGGCCCGACGCTGGTACAACCAAGGCTGCTCGCGCTGAATGCGCTCATTGCACGCGTAGCATAGCAGCGGTGCGACTGGGAAATCGATCAGTGTCTGGCATACATTTACGAGGACGCGTCGCAGAACTCACGTGTATCGGTTGCGGAGGGTGGCGCACCTTCGCGACCCGCTAGAGTGGGCCTTTCGCAGTCGATGCAGCACCAGTACGGGCGCGACATAACAGGCCACTTGCACTCGATGCAGCGAAAGCGATCGGAGGACAGCGCAAAGATGTCGAGTGACATGTCGTTGTCGGCGACGACCTGTCCTGTTCCCACCCTCGCGACCGCCTCGTCGGCGCATATGCGAACCTTCTTCGCCTCGGACATGTAGGGATGCACGTACGACGGCGCGCGCACCAAGCGCCACTGGACGACGCTGTGGTTTGCGGCGTGAACCTTGCCGTCGCCGATCTTCTCCTTCCCTTCGGCGAAGCAGTCGTAGCACAGGCTGAACCAGTCAGGATAGGCTTTCTTGTCCGAGCACACTGTGCATATCATACGCGCGTGCATGATTCGGACATTGCATATGCCGCATTTGGCGTCCCTGAGACCGACATGAACCGAAGTTCGGGTCAGCAGGACCAGAGAGTACGCGAGCGGAGGGCCTTACTCGGAGTGGACGATATTACCCCCTTCTATCGGACTTGCGTTCTCTCGCACCGCACATATATTTCCATCGTCAGCGATATGCTTCCACTGGTGAAGGTCCCCTGGATGAACATCCTTGATCAGCTCAGCCCAATCCCGCGCGGTGACGGAACCAAATCGCCAGCGGTCCTCGAGAAACAACAGAAAGAACCGGGAACGTTGCTCTCCCCGAGCTGTGATGTCGTCAGGATACGATGTGGGCTCGCGACGTTCAAAGCTCAGCGTGCCGCTACACGTCTGGACTGGTGTGGAGGATGCGTGGTCGTTCCTGACATTCATATAACGCCCGAGTTCAGCGAAATCAGTTTGGTCTATCGCAAGATGCATGCGACGCACCTTGTGTCTCGATCGCCAAGGGTAGCTACGGCGGACTCGTCTTGCGGTCGCTCGCCTGGCATGAAATCCGCGCTCCAAGATCCCGTGAGCCGGTTGCCAGATGCCTTGATCTCGATCGAGCCTTTCCATTGCCAAGGCTCATCGTCCTTGGCAAGCGTCACCAAGTACTGCTTCGTGAACGTGTACCGTCTTCTCTCTTGATGGTCACCGCAGACGATGAACGCCCCAAGTGCGTCCGTGCCAGATCCGGTGAAGGAGCTCCTAGATGCCTGGAATATGGTGAAGGTGCTGTCCAACTGCTTTCCATCGTTTCTGTCGCCTAGCGAGAAGTGGCCTTTCCAGTGGCCGATCAACCCGGGCAACGATACATTAGACTGGGAGTGAGGCTGGAGCGTCGGGAGATTGCCTTTGAGGATGACGTCCGGCTTGGGAGCTTCGTTTCCGACCACCGGGTGAGGGCGCAAATTCTCGGTATACTGCACGTCGGACGAAGATGCGGCATCTGCTCCGAGTGGACACAGCCAGTACGGCCCAATCTCGGGTTTCGCTAGGACGTGGGAATACTGAAAGTCGTCGGTACACCAGAACAATTCGCGACGCGAGGGGAAGAACACCTACCAGGCCGAAAAAGTAATGCCCGAGCTGTTCTTTCGCATTCAAAGCACGGTACTTGAAGGTATCTAGGACAAGCACGGTTAACATCACAGGAAGCGAATCGCCTAAGTATGAGGCTTACTTTGCAAGGACCGAATACGGTGGTGAACGACATCGCGAAGAGATGAGAGGGCCCCTTGGACGATCGAAAGCTCCTTCTGACTCAAAATGCTGCTTTCGGACGTTTGGATGACCGTCAAACTCCTTCGCAACAGGAGGAAGGCCATGGGGAGCAAGAACTGCAGTCGGTTTCCGCTAAGCTCTGGAACGTATCGGATGACATGTGAATGAACCTACGGTCTCCGTTCGTGCTCCTCCCGATACCAGCGTCAGGGCATGCTCTTCCTCGATACGATAGTTCATCGCCCGAAGCTTCTGTCCCAGGAGGGTCTCTGAGGCCACAACGTAGTTCTTGAACATCGACAGATTGCGGTCAGAGTCCCAGTCGAGGTTGTGATGCTCCGCGTTGTGGAATCCGGAGAGCAAGTCCTCGATCCAGCGTATTTCCGGGTTGGTGATGAAGGTGTTGATGGCTTCTCGGTTCCAAGGTAAAGCGTTGCTCGCCGCTTCCGCGAGATCGAGATAGAGCCGCCGGATTCGACGGTAGTACCATCGCACTGTAAGCTCGAAGCCTGACAAAGCAGCACCGAGTCAGGCATCCGGGGAGGCGGAAGATGTGCGCAATGCGTACCGACTGTCCAGTATGCGATCCAGTGCGGGAGTCTGGTGGTGAAACCGACATCAGCAAAAACGCGCAGCGCCATATCGAACGGTCAATCACCTCCAGTCGAGCGGGCACAATGCAGTGAACCTGTTGATTTCAGCAGTGGTGACGTACGCCGACAGGTCGTCGTCGAGGGCTTCGACGAGCGACTGCTGATGGACGGTGATGTATTGCAACGTCCACGAATCGGCATCAGAAATTGGCAGCACACCCGGGTCAGGTGTTGAGTTCGTGCGTGTTTCTGAATCGTCGGCTTCATCATCATTTCTTGCGTCAACGTCAACGCCAGCGTTGGCGTCGGTGGAACCAGTCGGAGGGCGCTCGCGGTGGTGGAAATGATGGTAAAGCGCTACGGCGAGATGTCTCGCCTCGACGTGGCCTCGCCAGTCCTGCCCCAAAGTCAGTCGTGTACAGAACAAGCGTGTTTAATTGAACCCACATGCCGCCTCCAGACCACTTTCATATCCTGTGACGAAAATCAAGGCTCTGTTCGATCGCCGCCCTTGGAGAGAGAGAGAGAGTACTTACGTTGTCGACGATCTCCTTGCTATTCTCTTGCGCGATGTTGATAAGTTGCATCATACTATTGAGGTTGTCCAAGACGACCGAGAACTTCGTTTCGAAGATGGTGTTGTCGTCAATGAGTCGATCTACACCGCCTTTCACCTCCTTCTCCAGCTCTTCCATCGGAGGCATGTCTTCGTCGATGGCGGGTCCGCGCGCAGCCGCTCTCACGTCGGCAGACTTCCTGATCAGATCCTGGAGAAGGGCGGGGTCATCGTTCGCGCGTCCTTTGGATACCATATGGAGCTGTCGTTCCGTAGCGGAGAGGTGCTTCTCGAACGTCATCTGAAAGAAGCTCTGGTTTATCTGTTTCGGAAGATCGAGGATGAGCTTCCTCAAATCGACAATGCTCAAAGCCGCGTGGATCTGGAGCAAGTCCCGCAGCGCCTCCTGGTGTTCGGCGAACTCTCTTGCGACCTGCGTGAACTTCTCTTGCCACTTCAAGCACAGGATTACCTTCACTGTATATCCATCGGCGGGTCAGCAAACGGCTCAGCTTCCTCGGAAACCGGTGTGGCACATACCGAGGAGGTTTCGCTTGTGGTAGCTGTCACAGACTTTGCCGCACTTGATGATGGACGAGTGGACCTTGGACATCCGCGCCTCCAGCTTCTTCTGAGCGGGTTCGGCGATTTCACCCGCCTCTACGCCCTTCAACCTGACGGCGGGTAAGCGAACGTCGACAAAATTAATCACAGAATCGGCGCCACTGACATTCCAAGCGTCTCCATCATGCACGTCATGGTGCCCAACAACGTCAGCGCCTTCGCGTCGTTCTCGCGCCGTGTCAGTTCGAGCACTATGCACGCGTCGAAGGCCTTCACGGCGACTGGATACGGGAACTTCAGGTCAGCGATAATGAGATCCTGTCGCATGAACACGAAACTTGCCTCCTATAAACGGATGGATGGCCGCGATCCCGCCCAGAAGGGTGCGCAACGCGTGACAGCGCTGCTTGAAATGCTCAGCTTCAGACATGGCGAACGCAGCGGCGTCCTTAGCAGCGTCGCTCTGCAATATCGGTACCACTCGACCGAAGACCACATCGCCTGTCAGACAGACAAATGAGTTGCGTACAACGAGGGTAGTCTGGAGAGCCGTACTGAAGTGGTTGTAGGTCTCTTCCGCCTCGGAGGGTTTGTAGCTTTGACTTGCTTCTACTGCAGCTTCGGCTTGTTGAGACGCGAGAGCCGTAAGATCGTCGGACATTGTTTAGCGGGCTGATGACGACGAAAGGTGAGAAGGAAAGAGACTGGAGCTGAGGGCGCCGACGAGTCACTCTGATCTCCTTTATGCATTGGCTAAAAGCCCCCAGACTCGCAACGCGGCACCCTTGCGTTAAACTGGTGTGAGCCATACGGGTGGACGAGAGGCTTCTGTCTGAGGAACACATCTACCTCTTCAGGGAATGCTCACAGTGTGGCGTTCAAGGAACCCCGGTGTGCCAAGGAACGTACCTCGGTCTACCACAGTATGTCAGCGATGCCCATGCGATCTCAATAGCCATGAGGCAGGGAACGCGACGCGCACCTGGGCCGCGACTGAGGGTGGATTCTTCGAACACTCCGAACGGGCGGGGTACTATCAGGCGCCGCTCCAAGGCTCCGACCGAGAGAACGCTCGGAAATGAGCAACATGCCGGTACCATGGCTCGAAGGACATCCCTCGACCGATCCGCTCCCTGATACGCAGCGCACACTCGGTGGACCTGATTCTTCACGACGGCGCTCAAGCTGGCTCACCCACACGCACGGCAATGCGTCGATGGCAAGGAGGAAGGTTCCGTCAATACGTGGTGTACACATTCGTAAAACAGACAGGAAACAGCGTGCAAGAGCGCATAGTGAACAAAACAGAGAGTGGGAAGGGAGAGAGGAACCCGTGAGCATGACGTAAAAACAAAGGAGAGGGTGCACCCAAAGGCCAAATGATGATAAGTAAAAACGGACCCGAATCCCAAGCGCAGCACCGCAGAGGCACAGGCGGACCGTGCGCTCGATCACTGCCACTGTGCCTTGTCCCAGCCGGGGTCTTGGAGGAACGCGCACAGGACCTTGCTCCCCGTCTGTCGTATGACGCAAGCTCGTCAGAACATGGCCAGCTCGGGGGGACATTCCATACTCGCACGACCGCACGCACCTGGAGCAAAGGATGGCCGGCGACGATCGTCAAGAACCTCTCGAGGCCCTCGCGCCTGCTCTCGATGACCTCGTCCGAGAACCTATTGGTGAAGACCTTGCCGGGGAGGGGCGGGATGTTCACCCGGGTCGACTCGCGCTCGAGGATGTCGCGGAAGGCCTCGAAGTCCGAGTACCGCCGGCGGACGACCGAGTGGCGGAGCTTGAACGCCGGGATGTTCGTCTGCAAGTCCCGACGCCATGACCCGCCCGAGAGCACGAGCACGGGTTCGTGGACGGCAGCAAGGTTTAATGGGGAAAAGGGAGGAGAAGGAGGGACGAAAACGGGAGATGAGAGATGCAAGGGAGGCGGAGCTGGAGCGGGGCCTATCTCACGCACCTTACACACGATCTCGTAGTCGGTGTACATCTTCCGGCCAAAGCCTACCACCAAGCCGACTGTTAATAGGCCACGAATTGCCACCAGGCATGCAAAAGCGTGCTCACCGTGCGTATGGGGATTGCGTACTTCGATCTCCAGGAAGCTCTCCGGCACGCTGTACATCTCCTCGATCTGCCCGCACGAATATAGGCTCTGTTGGTACTCTGACGGGGCAATACGGAGAGTACGGGGAGCACTCACAGTCTGTTCGCGCCCGCCAAGGCGGGGCTCGTCAAAGACGCTGCTCCGCGCGAAGGGGGAGACGGTGGTCATGGTGGTCGCAGGCGAAGAATGGTTTGACACTCGGCCTTCTTCCTCTCCTCCCCCACTGCCCCAATGTAGGCGCCCATCCGTGGAACCGGCGCCAGGCCCTGGAAACCTCTTGCCGATTCACAGGTGCTTGCTCCGAGTGGAAACGCATTGATGGTTCAAACATACAAGATAGGATGGGAGAAGCATGAGGCATACATGACTTCCAAAGACCATATTATACACAAAGTCTAGACAAGAAACTGACGCGGACATCCTTGTGACCACTACTGCTATAAAATCCAAGCAACAGGACCCAAGCGCAGCTAGATCGACATAAATGAGGGGGAGCCAGATGGATAGACAAAACAATCGGTCGTGAAGAGGGGAAAAAGGAACATAGTTAGATAGCAACACAAACGGCCATTCATTCGCGGAACCGTCCGGGCTCGTGTTCATCAAGAAGACGAAGAAAGACGGGACAAATCAATCGCCCATCATTTCCACCTATCAACAGCGCACGCTCGTCAGCCAACAGTCAACAACGGAAACCCAATGAACGAACACATACGCACATACACTCAACCCCGAGGGGGAACACTGTAACGCCTATCGCTGCCCGCGTACGACGGCCGCGCATACGTCGGAGGAGGGGACCGCGGCGGTGGCGGCGGCATTCGGTCGCGCCTTTCGTAGAACCCGGGCTCTCCTCGATCCCGCGAGTCGACATACTCCCTGTCGCGCCCCGGGCTCGCGGGGTACCTCGCGTCTTCGTAGTAGGCCCCACCGGCGGGCGGCGTGCGCAGGCGCGGCGGGTAATCCCTCGGCTCGTCGCGCTCCGCAGGAGGATAGTACGCACTGCCCCCTGGGACAGCGTACAAGTCGTCCCTAGGGCGCTTCATCGGCGGGCGCAGGTCGTCGCTGGCCGCGCGCCGCAGCGGGCCCGGGCTGGGGCTCCGTGGGCGCACACGCGAGTACGAACTTGGCGGGTCGTATCGGGTTGGCCCGCGGTCGTCCCGGGCGTAAGCCCGGTCCTCCGCGAACGCATCCGTAAGGCGAGAATCGAGTGGGCGCCGCTCGTATGATGAACGAGCTGGTGGAGGAGGCAGGTCGGTGGCAGACGGGTAGGTCCCTGTCCCCCTGCGCTCTCGTTCTTCGCGCGTCTCCCATGCAGGAGGTGGCGCAGCATCGCGGTCCGGGAAGCGGCTATCCCGGTCGTAGTCCCTCGTCCGGTCCCACGAGCGTTCGTGTAAGTCATCGCCGTACGGCACCCGGTCGGAGTCGCGCCATTCGCGGGACGGGTAGCTGTGCGAGTCCGTCGGGGGCCTGCGGCTAGGTTCTGTATCCCTGTACGATGAAGCTTCGCTAGCAGGCACCCAAGCCCTGTCGCGGTCTCTTGTACGTGGGGTGTAAGGATCTGCAGGCGGTGGAGAAGGTCGACGGTAAGGCGGCCGAGTGTCGCTGAACCTAGGTGCGGGATCGACGTCCATCAATTCGGTGGCACGACGTTCAGACGGGTACCGGTCTGGATCAGGACGATACGGAGGACGAGAGTCCACACGGTCCCGATCCCTGTGCTCACCGGGAGGGTTAGGCCGGAAGTCAGAGCGAGAAGGAAGTATCGCCGGGATCGGAGAAAGGGCCCTGGAAGAACGTGGCGGCTCATCACGAGCCAAGGAAGGCGCACGATACGGAGGACGGAGAGGTGGGTGGCCACGTTCACTCAGAGCAGGGCTCGCAGGACGTGTAAAGCGACCAGAGGGAACGAAGTGGCGGTCGTCACCGTGTGGTGGCAGACGCTCGCTCAATGAGGCAGCTCGTGCAGGTTCAGCAAGAACAGTGCGGTCATCGGGTCGCGCAATGGGTCTGTCAGATGGAGGAGGAGGTCTAGGAGGCCTGTCATCGAGAGGGCGTGGCGGACGACTGTCGACAGCAGAAGAAGGGTTCGAGAGACGTTGCTCCAAGGAAGGCTGAGCATTAGCTGGGCGGCTAAGCCGTTCCTCCAACCGGGGTGCAGGCCTATCGTCCAGTCTTGCGGGAGGAGCAGGATGGCTAAGTCTTTCTTGAAGTGAAGGTACGCGGCTGATCCTCTCTTCCAGTGGCCGAGAACTCCTATCATCAGGCGGAATAGGACGGGGACCGCGGTCGTCCACAGGTGGCCGAGCAGGTAGAGAGTCGACGGGAGCAGAGATAGACGGGCGAGCACCACGTTCCTCCAAAACAGCTGGCCTACGATCCTCCACAGGTCGCGGCCGGTCCGCAGGAGCCGTTGCCGGCGGGCGCCTGTCGTCCTTCACAGCCTCAAGTGGGGGACGATCGCCAGACGGCGGAGGACGATCATCGCCTGGCCGTACTTGTCGGTCAGTAGGCAGAACGGATGGCGCAGGAATAGGTGGACGGCGGTCATCAAGAGGTCTAGGGGGAGCCCTGTCACTTCCAGCAGGCGAAGGGGGACGGCGTCGGTCGTCCAAAACCAGTGCAGGACGGTCTGTCGGAAGGGGAGGTGGAGGACGTCGGTCGTCGGGCCTTGCTGGACGATCAGCAGGTGAAGGAGGAGATCGATGTTCTTCAATGACCCTAGGCGGACGCTCTGGGCTGCGAATGGGTCTTCTGTCATCAATAACCGGTAGAGGGTGTGACCGAGTACTACGATCGTCCACACCAGACGTCGGAGGACCACGACGTTCCTCGGAGATAGATGAAGTAGCAGAGGCATTGACTGGCGGCCGTATGATTGCACGTTCTTCACCAAGGTTCCGGGGGGGAGGGCGTGAATCAGGACCACGGTCGTCACGTCCGCTGGACCCGAAGCTGTCGGTGGCCTTGGAGTCATACCGACGCAGAGGATAACGGGGTTCATACCGCGATCCATTCAGAGGCCTGCGGTCGTCTAGCGGACGAGAGCGGTCATCAATGCGTC
This sequence comes from Sanguinoderma infundibulare, assembly GCA_032821775.1. NCBI lineage: Eukaryota > Fungi > Basidiomycota > Agaricomycetes > Polyporales > Polyporaceae > Sanguinoderma > Sanguinoderma infundibulare. The sequence continues at coordinate 102,160 of JAVLRN010000018.1, read as the reverse complement.
GATCGTCTCTGTACCGGTTGTAACGATCACGGTCTGCATCCCGATCGTAATCCCTCTCCCTGCTACGGTCCCGATCTCTCTCCCGGTCTCTCTCTTTCTCCCGATCTCGCTCTTTCTCCCGATCGTAGGGCTTTTGGTCTCTTGGTGGGGGTCCCCGGTTGTCGTTGGGTACCAAACCAATGTTTCCGTTCCGGGTGTCAGAACGAGTGCCGGGAGGTCCTGGGCGCTCTCTGTCGTCATAGCCGTTCCGCGAAGTCCAAGCAGAATCTCTGAGTCGTACGTCGTCTTTCGAGTCGACAGGAGGAAACTTGGCCGGTATGGAGCTAGGACTATTGGTGAGCTCACCTCCATGACTGGTACGTTCTGTCTTGGCCGGCCCAAGGGGTCCTATGCGAGGGCTGGATTCAACGTTTCCAAAGCGTTGAGAACCTCCTGGGTCGTTTTTGTCTTGCTTGGAAGGAGGAGCGGGCATCGAACTAGAGATTGGATCATACCTGTCCGAGCGCTTTGGAGGCGACTGCGGCGGCTGCATAGTCTGCGACGAAGGTGGGTGATTAGCGGAAATGACAGAGTACAACAACTCGAAAGTGAGTAGCACATTGGTCTTCGGTAACTCGCTCACGGACGAACGGTGCACCGGCTTGCTAGGGCCGTCCTTGTGATCTGGCGTCTGTGGGACACGTGGAGGCATCGTCGGCGTCGAGACAACGGTGTCGCCTGCAGACTTGGGGACATCCTGAGTAGGCTGTGTGGGACCGGAAGGGGCAGGATCGGTGTGAGCTTGTTCGGGATGGGGAGGGACATAGGCTGCAGTAGACGAAGATCTAGGACCGAGGTAGACACTAGCGAGGGCAGCAGGCTGAGGAATGGGGCGGAAGGCCTCGTGTTGGTTATTCTTGATGGTCTCCTTGAGCTTTTCCAGGATTTCCAGATCGTTCTGGCCTGAGGGAAGTTGGATGGGAACGGATGGTAGCGCTGGCGTGGGCTGATACAGCTGAGGGTTCGAGAGGTGGATCGGCGGCTGGAAGGAAGCACCCGGTGGGTGTTGGGCCATGTGTGCAGGGGAGTAGTACGGGAATGGACCAGAGAAGGGTTGAATGCTGTATGGGCCGACCGGCAAGCCTGGGGGAGGAGGCTGCGCAGAAACGATAGGGGTGCTCACGTTTACGGAGAACGGGGGAGACAAGGCGTGGTCGTCGGCTATGGAGATGGGGACGACAGGAGAGGAAGGGAGGAAGGGACCGTCTGAGCCGTCTGTGAGGGTGGTGACGGTGCGTTCGCGGGGAGGGGCATTGTTGCGGCCCTTGCGCTTCTTGTTTTGCCTTGTCGCCATGTGTGGGTCCACAAAATATTTGGGCCCAGCGTGCAAGCGAGTGATAAGATGCCGGGCACAACCGCGCCCACAATCCGGTGCTCGACGCTGCCTCCGCTACGCCTGGTGCACCTACGAGACGGAGTGGAGAATGGAGGAGACGATGAGGACGAAGAACGGAGCAAGATCCGTCGCTTCGTTTCGCGCCACACTCCACAGCAAGACTAATCCTCGTCACGCGTGACCTTGCGAAGATTAGGCGGAGTAACAAGTCTTGTAATTGTGGGAAAGCATGACATAAGACAGAGGCGTGGCATTCGTAACATGTCACACTGACTCACATGGACTCGAAATTGAGCTGGGCACAAACTCAAAAAAGTGAATGCAGGGACTGATTCGCTTCAGATCTCCTGCACTCCTCCTGCGAAGGACCCATTTTCCTGCAGTTCCTCGTCCTATCCCCCTCCATCATCTCCGTACCATGGCCACCGATCACGCAGGCACACACAAGGATCCTGTCACCGGGGAGATGATCTCCAAGACGTGAGTACTCGCCGAGCTTTCCTTCAGTCGCCGCCTCTCATCGATTTTCACAACGTTAGCGAGCTCAAGCGTCGCCAGAAGGCTCGCGAAGCAGAAGCTCGCAAGGCCGAGAAGGCTGCTCAGGCACCACCCAGACCCAACGCCGCAAAGAGCAGCGTGGTGGACGAGGAGGAGCTCAGTCCTAACGTACGTCCCTTGCTTCGATCGTGCAACCTCCGTTTCCTCATCTCGACCTCAGCAATACTTCGAGATTCGCTCGAGGCATATCCTCAAGCTCAAGGAGACTCAATCTCCGAATCCCTACCCCCATAAGTTCCATGTTACGACCTCGATCACCCAATACATCGAAAACTACGGGCCTGAAGGCAAGATTCATGCTGGACAGAAGCTGGAGGGCGTTATAGAAGCCCTTGCTGGGCGCATACACAATGTCCGTGCATCCGGCCAAAGCCTTCGCTTCTATGATCTCCACGGCGAGGGCGTGAAGGTCCAGATCATGGCCAACAAGCAGTACGTCCTCTCAATCTGTGGCGTTACAAAGAGACCCACCAGTCTTCGCCTTCTTACAGAGATGCGGAGCAGCCAGATAGCTTCGTTGACACCCACGACCACTTCCGTCGCGGTGACATCGTCGGCGTAATTGGAACCCCTGCGCGCACGAAGAAGGGGGAGCTCTCCATCGCACCGTCCCAAATGGTCCTCCTCGCCCCCAACCTCCACCAGCTTCCATCGTCGCACTTCGGCTTGAAGGACCAGGAGACCCGCTACCGCAAGCGTTACCTCGACCTCATCCTCAACGAAGAATCGCGCCGTATCTTCATCACCCGCTCCCGCATCATCAATTACATCCGCCGCTTTTTCGACAACCTCGGCTTCCTCGAGGTCGAGACTCCCATGACGAGCATGATCGCGGGAGGAGCGACTGCCAAGCCGTTTATCACCCACCACAACGACCTTGACCTAGATCTCTACCTCCGTATCGCGCCCGAGCTCTACTTGAAGCAGCTAGTCGTCGGTGGGCTCGACCGTGTGTACGAGATCGGGCGTGTGTTCCGTAACGAGGGAATTGACCTGACGCATAACCCCGAGTTCACGATCTGCGAGTTCTATATGGCGTACGCAGACATGTACGACCTCATGGACTTGACGGAAGTTCTCATAGAAGGCATGGTCAAGTACCTTACCGGCGGTGAGACGACGCTCGAGTACCACCCTGAAGGCAAGGGCAGCGACAAGGTCCACAAGCTCAACTTTGCGCGGCCATGGAAGCGGTACGACATGATCGAGACACTGGAGGAGAAGCTTGGCGTGAAGTTCCCTCCTGGCGAAACTCTGCACACGGACGAGGCAAACAAGTTCCTCCGTAAGCTCTGCCAGAAGGTTCGTTTGGTCCTCGTTCTTGAACGTGTCTCGGACACTTATGCTAGTACTATCCCAGCACAACGTGGAGTGCAGCGAGCCCAGAACCAACGCACGTCTGCTGGACAAGCTCGTTGGCGAATTCATCGAGCCGCTGTGCATCTCCCCCGCGTTCATTGTCGGCCACCCACAAGTGATGTCGCCCCTGGCCAAGTACCACAGGTCCCGGCCCGGTCTTTGCGAGCGCTTCGAGGGTTTCATGTGCGGGAAGGAGTTCTGCAACGCCTACACGGAGTTGAACGACCCGTTCGAGCAGCGTTTACGGTTCGAGGAGCAGGTCCGGCAGAAGGAGCAGGGCGACGACGAGGCTCAGGGTATCGATGAGACCTTTGTCGATGCGTAAGTAGACTTTGATCACGTCCACGTGCGCGGTTACTGAACGCATCTTCCAGTCTCGAACACGGTCTTCCTCCGACCGGTGGATGGGGTATCGGTATCGACCGTCTTGTCATGTTCTTGACAAACTCGACCAGTGAGTCTGATCTCGATGGCCTCGCATATCAGTCCTGACGTTCTTTGTCTCTCAGACATCAAGGAGGTGTTGCTGTTCCCCGCGATGAAGCCCATCGAGACCGCGGCAAACACGACTGGCCCTGTTGGTCCCGGTGGTCAGGTGTAGATAAAATCAATCCGTAGATGTAGATGTATATCTAGACTTGGCCATAAGCATGCCAGGCATACTTACCTTCCCCCTTCTTGTGCTTCTCGAGCATCGCGAGTGCCACGGAGCACTTCAAATTCGGCAGAATTGGTGTCGCGTGCGATCAGCGTAACCTCAAAGTCTTGTCGTCGATCCAAAATGCTCCCCAGCGATCACCCTGGGCTTGCGCCGAGCCCAGGGCGCACTGCGGCGATGCAAGGAAGAGTGAGAGATATCGATGGGGCGCGGCGGGGGCGTGGTGGAAGGGCTTGGAAATTGCAAGAACGTTCAAGAACATGCCTGAATTGGGAAGTGACGCCAATCGGCCTCCCAATTTATTTAAATTTTGGGCGCGTAAAAGCGATCAGGGTGCCACAAATCCTGCACGCTGGACCACCCCTCTGCCTCCCCGTCTTTACGCTCCATTACGACGCCCTCCACGACCTTCTCCCCCTCGTATCCTTCCCCACCATGTCCGTCGTCGGCATCGATTTCGGTGCTCTCCACAGCAAGGTGCGCAGACCGTTCCGATCGTGGCGTCTAGATCGATAGTTGACTCGCGCGACGCTCTGCAGATTGGTGTTGCGAGACACCGCGGTATAGATATTATCATCAACGAGGTCTCCAACCGTGCTACGCCGTACGCTCGCCACGTCCCCTCGTTGTGTTGTGCGAAGGAACCACGCGCTGATCAAGTCCCAAATCTTGCTAGATCTCTCGTCTCGTTCGGGCCCAAGCAGCGCTCCATCGGCGAGCCCGCGAAGACCCTCGAGATCTCGAATTTCCGCAACACGGTCGGCTCGCTCAAGAGGCTGCTCGGCCGGACGATTGCAGACCCTGAGATCACCGACGTCGAGTCGGCCTTTACGCACGTGAAGCTCGTCGATGCGAATGGCACCGTCGGCGCGCAGGTAAGTCGCTTTTTTTTTCTTTCCTGGCGACTCCAGTCATTTCCCCAACTCGGCGCCCGTTTCGGGATGAACATGCATCGCGTTCGGTCGAGTGCATGCATGAGTAGTAAGAGTGAGACTCGGTTACCGGCGAGGCGGTGGACCAGAGTTCGGGGCGGGCAAGTCTAACTGCTTTGTGGGGAGGGAGGCATGACCCGCTTCCCTCAGCACCCTGCCTGCCTCCTCGCGCCGCTCCTACTCTAACCATAGCGGCGGACGCCGTGCGCGTGCGCGTGCCGCAGAGGGTAGCTGCGCCGGCGAGGATGGTCGCATACCGTATGGGAGCTCAGTGTCGTCTGGGGCGATGGTCGTCCCAGACAACTTTAAGCTCTCGTAGTATTTGCGGGCGCGGTTGGCTCCTACGTCCAGGTGGGCAAGTCCAAGGCGTCCGAGCGCCGGCGAGCGCGGTCGTATGCGTTTTCATACACTGCCTCACAGTTGTCCGAGACGAGCGTCGTACATGCCAGAGACGCACGAGGCGACAAACCATCCGCTTCCTCGTCCTCACTGACATCCTCTTCTCGGTACTTATTTGTACTTGGATTTGATGGGGACGCGGGAGAAGGAGCGGCCGAGTCGACGAAGTCCATGTTCGGCGCGAGTGCCCTCAGCCCTGCTCTTCGGCGTACGGGGCATGTTACACATTACGTGGCTACGCGGCGCCGCGGCGCGCCTCCCTCCCGACCAAACCCTCAGGCTTCCCGGTTCGCCGCCTCGACAGGGCAAAATAGTAAGACTCGGTAGTTTAGCCAAGTCTTACTCTCACTTATGCATTGAATATGGCATCGCCCAATGGGATATTGACGGAGCTTTCAATAGGTGAACTACCTGGGCGAGCAAAAGGTCTTCTCGGCCACTCAGCTCACGGCCATGTACCTTGGCAAGCTCCGTGACACTGCCGCCAAGGAGCTCAAGGCTGGTGTTTCCGACGTTGTCATTACTGTCCCTGGCTGGTACACGGACATCCAACGGCGGGCACTCCTCGACGCAGCGCAAATCGCCGGTCTCAACGTCCTTCGTCTCATCAACGACACTACAGCCGTCGCAATTGGCTACGGTATCACCAAGTCTGACCTGCCCGAAGCCGAGAACCCAAAACATGTCGCGTTTGTCGACGTTGGCCACTCTTCGATGTCCGTCTCCGTCGTCGCGTTCTCCAAGGGCCAGCTAACCGTGAGGAGCACGGCGTACGAGCCCCACGTCGGCGGTCGCGACATCGACTACGCGCTCCTCAAGCACTTCGCCGCCGAGTTCAAGGAGAAGTACAAAATTGACGTTCTCTCGAACCCGAAGGCGATCTTCCGTCTCTCCGCCGGCTGCGATCGCGTGAAGAAGGTGCTCTCCGCCAACGCCGAGGCGCCGCTCAACGTCGAGTCGATCATGAACGACGTCGACGTCCACAGCCGTCTCACCCGCGAAGACTACGAGAACCTCATCTCCGGCGTGCTCGACCGCTTGGAGGGCCCGCTCCAGGTCGCGCTCGCGGACTCTGGCCTGACGATCGACCAGATCGATGCCGTCGAGCTTGTCGGTGGCTGCACACGCATCCCCGCCGTCCGCCAAAAGATCCAGAACTGGTTCGGGGGGAAGGCGCTGTCGACGACGCTGAACCAGGACGAGGCCGCGGCCCGCGGCGCGACGTTCGCGTGTGCGATGGCCTCGCCCACTTTCCGCGTGCGCGACTTCGCCGTTCAAGATATCGCCTCGTACTCGGTCAAGGTTGCGTGGGAGAAGCAGGCGGACGACGACGACACGGAGCTGACGGTGTTCCCGCGGGGGAACAACGTGCCGTCGACGAAGATCCTGACGTTCTACCGCAACTCGGGGTTCGAGATCGAGGCGTACTACGCGGAGCCCGCTGCGCTGCCTGGCGCGATCAACCCGTGGTTGGCGAAGTTCACGGCGAAGAACATCGAGCCGCAGCCGAATGGCGACCATCAGGTGGTCAAGGTGAAGACGCGGCTGAACGTCAACGGCGTGCTGTCGTTCGAGCAGGCGTACACCGAGGAGATCGAGGAGAGGGAGGAGCCGATGGAGGTCGACGGCGCGGAGGGCGAGGCTGCGCCGGCGAAGAAGAAGAAGGTCGTCAAGAAGCACGACGTCGCTTTCGTCTGGGGCCACACCGGTCTCGACGAGTCCGTCATCGCGCACTTCAAGGAGTCCGAGGCGCAGATGCACGCGGCCGATAAGCTCGTGTTCGACACGGTGGTATGGGGTCCCGTCCTCGTGACTCTCTCGCAGATGCTGATTAAACTGGGATGTACAGGAACGGAAGAACGCTCTCGAGGAGTTCATCTATGATACCCGGAGTCGACTTGACGAACGCTACGCGCCTTACGCGCAATCTCAGGAGAAGGAGAAGATCCTCGCTGCGCTTCAGGAGGCTGAGGACTGGCTGTACTCGGAGGAGGGCGAGGACGCGACGAAGTCGGTCTACGTGACGCGTATCGATGCTCTCCACGCGCTGGCGGACTCGGTCATCAACCGGTTCAAGGAGGCGGAGCAGCGGACGCGGGTGGTGAGCGAGCTGCGGGAGACGATCAACAACTACATGAGCCAGGCGACGTCGGGCGAGGAGCGGTTCGCGCACATCGAGGAGAAGGACAAGCAGACGATCGTGGAGAAGTGCGCGACGATCCAGAAGTGGCTCGAAGACCAGTCGGTGCGGCAGAGCGAGCGGCCAAAGGACGTGGACCCGGTGCTGCTCGCGGCGGACGTGCTGAAGAAGAAGGACGAGATCGTGTACTTTGCGACGCCCATCCTGACGAGGCCGAAGCCGAAGCCGAAGGTGGAGCCGACCCCGACGGGCACGCCTGGGACGCAGACCCCGAAGCCGGAGGAGCAGCAGGAGCAGGCGAAGCCGGCGGAGGGCCCTTCGGAGATGGACGTAGACTAGATTGCCATCACCATCGTCCCCCCTTTACCCGCTTCTATGATGCCGCACGACGCACACGCACTGGGGACTGATGCACTCGCATTTGACAGACGAGCAGTATCTACTAGAAGAAAATAATGTGTTGTAAGTAGAAGAGCGTATATTGTACTTTTTACACCTCGATACTCTTTCGGGACTTTGTACTCGTCTTGTTCTGTTTGGGGGTCTGTTTGTTGGTGTGCTTTTGGGCAACATGCCATTGTCGTTCTTTCCCCCGGTCGCCACCGGCGGGAAGCAAGGGGGATTGGGAGAGGCGAACTGATTGTCGCGCCGCCTCGACGATTGGTAGTGCTGAGTAAGGGTATTTCAAACTCCGCTAAGCAGGTCGTCATACACCCAGCTGCAAGGCCTCGCCGGAACCGTGCTACTTGACTCTGCCGCTTACCACCATCTTCCTGTTTCTCGCATGCCGTCTCCGTCCGCCATGTCTTCCGATTACGAGATTTCCGACGATGAGACCTACTCTTACGAGGAGGAGGACGACGAGATGGAAGTAGACGAATACGACGATGGTACGCATACACCCCACACACGACCTCGGCTTTATGCACAGAAGATTCCTGACACACATGATCTCTGCGCAGGTTCGGCCTCCGAGATTGAGGCGGAAGGCTTCGGCGATGACTTCAAAGTCGCGAGCGGGAGCGAGCAGAAGGTATACGAGGTGGACTACACATCTCTCAGCCAGCCTGAGGTAGAGAAGATCATCACGACGGACATTAACTATATCAGCGGTATCTTTGGCGTCGAGGTGCGTGGATATTTGCTTGTTGCATACTTATCTCAATTTGACACGTTATGTGGGCGTAGCCGGCCGTCGCTGCGCAACTCCTGCGCCACATGAACTGGAACAAGGAGAAGCTCACCGACAAGTACATGGACAGTGCGTCCCAGGTCGCCGTCGCGGCTGGCGTGGAACGTCCCCCTCGAGAGCCGACCCCGCCACCGCCAAAGGCGTCTTCGAGTCGCTCTGCCGGACCCACTCGGACCGCCCGGCGTTCCGCCGTGGAGGCCGCGAAGACGTCCAAGTCGTCCAAGCGCGTAGCGTCCCCAGTCGAGCTCTCGCAGCCGTTCGTCTGCCCGATTTGCTTCGACGACAGCCAGACGGAGACGCTTGCGCTCATCTGCGATCACAAGTTCTGCACGTCGTGCTGGAAGGAGTATATTACGAGCAAGGTGCGCACCGAGGCCGAGTGCGTCATCACCTGCATGGCCGAGGATTGCAACATCGTCGCGCTCGACCCGTTCGTCAAGAAGGCCCTCGCGGACGACAAGGAGACGTGGGGGCGTTACCAGGAGCTGCTCGTGCGACAGTTCGTGTCATGTATCCCTCACCTCAAGTTCTGCCCGTACCCGTCCTGTACCAACACCGTCTCCTGCACGTCGGCGGCGACCAAGTCCTCGCTCACGACGATGGTCCCGATCGTCGCCTGTGCGGCTTCCCCAACGCACGTGTTCTGCTTTGGGTGCCCGATCGACACGGACCACCGACCGATCGTCTGCGCAGTCGCGAAGATGTGGCTACAGAAGTGCAGGGACGACAGCGAGACGGCGAACTGGATCAAGAGCAACACGAAGGAGTGCAGCAAGTGCCAGAGCACGATCGAGAAGAATGGCGGGTGCAACCACATGACATGCAAGAAGTGCAAGTACGAGTTCTGCTGGGTCTGCATGGGTGAGTGGCGACGCGTTCGGGGGTGGGAACGGAGTGATTCATTGATCCCGTTCACATCATATAGGTCCTTGGTCCGAGCACGGCACGTCGTGGTACTCTTGTAACCGGTACGACGAGAAGGCGAGCGTGGACGCGCGTGACGCCCAGACGAAGAGCCGAGCTTCCCTGGAACGATACCTCCACGTAAGTGTTTTCGCTAGGATTCTTCCGCTTCCTGTCCAGAAATTAACCGAGAGAGCAGTACTACAACCGATGGGCGAATCACGAGCAGTCCGCGAAGCTCTCGATGGAGCTGTATGCCAAGACGGAGAAGAAGATGGAGGAGATGCAGATTACGTCGGAGCTGACCTGGATCCAGGTCCAGTTCATGAAGAAGGCGGTCGACGTCGTGTTCAAGTGCCGGATGACCCTCAAGTGGACTTACGCGATGGCCTATTATCTCGCGTCCGGGAACGAGAAGGAACTGTTTGAGGACAATCAGCGGTACGCTTCAGTAAACATATCTGCTGTGCATACAGTGATTTCTGACACGATCTGCAGAGACCTGGAGAGAGCAGTTGAGGAATTGTCTGAGCTCATTGAGGCTCCGATTGACCCGGAGTCGATCATGACCCTTCGGCAGAAGGTTACTGACAAGACGGTGAGACGCGCATTTCGTCTTCATGGCGGTTCACGGGATAGTTAACATCTCTATTGTCAGGTCTATGTGCAGAAGCGGAACGAGATCATGCTCGAGGACACTGCCAAAGGCTACCTAGAAGGACGGTGGTCGTGGAACTCTACCGTAGACGGCTTCGACTGAACTTGCTGCCCTCGCGTTACAATTCCGCCCCTCATCCCCAGAGACTCTGTTCCTTGCTCGCCCTATCCCATCCCTGCTCGGCTGACTTCTTACTGCGCTCTCTCACTCCCATCCATGTCCACGTCCACGTCCACGCCCTGTCTATATCGTCATCGCCTCCCGACCTGTGTATAATGTACATCACCGTCCCCGCAACTTCCTCCTCGTTTTTATCGCCTCTTCTCTCGCACTGTATCACAACCGCACACCGCATCCCCACACACCTGCCCTGTTCTATCTGTGGGCTTCGCGCTAACGACACGTAATGTAATGCACTCTTTTCCAGGTTCATCGTCTCCGCTCGCTGCAGCTCCGCCGTCGAGAATTGGAATACTGACCTCACCGCTCATCGGTAGCGAACTCGGTGGGCTCCTCGATCAGGTCGGTCGCAAATATTGTCGATGGAAGTCTGCGACGCACCTGCACACGACCTTGGAACTGCGTTGTATACGCGTGCTGTGCGGTGGCGCACTCGGCTGACAGCGAGTACCTAAGTTGACCGATCGTCTTGGCGATGCTCACCGAAATACATGTACTTGGCACGCAACCTCACGCAAACCGGCCGACAACCGACGTTATGCGGGTGGATGTCGCGTTCCTGGTTCTTGAACAGTGCAAGATTCAGAACCCGCTTGAGAGCCTGAGAGGACGATTTCCTTCGATCTTGCAAATCACGACTGGAATAGCACTACTAGACATCAGTGTCGCAGACACGATCCCGGAAAGCTATACGATCGGGCGGCGGTCACAAGGCACGCCGCCGCAGTACCTGAGGGCCAATCGGGGTTCAAACGTTCAAGAATACATATTGTGACTCGAAATTCGTGGCGACGAAAATTGGCAGTATATGTACAAGGCAAGAAACTGACGTTCCGCTGTTCTGTTGCTCTGGCCAGGCGGGACCGCACAGTGCACGGCGTCGCTCGTGTCAGGCAACCGATCGGGGGTGGGGTAGGTCTGTTGCTACCGACACGAGTTGACGCGGGAACGCGAACGGGGAAAAAGTCCGGACGGGGGGCAGATGATATTGTCGTGAGTCGTAACGGCAATCGCGAGAAGGGGGGGATGAGAAGAGGGAAGAGGGAGTAAGGAACGGGGAGAGACGAGACCAGCAACGCTATGCGGCTATATACGTAGCTGTAGCTTACATAGGATTCTCGGAATCACAGGCGGTTGGCGGTCTTCGAGCGGGAGAGAAGGGGTAGAGAGGACAGACGGAAGAGGAGGGGAAGAAAGATACAAGAAGCCTACTTGGATGACACAAGAACTGTCCGACCATTTCAGAGGATCACGGCCGAGCAGCTTGAACTTGAAACCAGCTGGCGTACGAGCGTCCGTCATGTTGGCGCTGGGCAGGAGCGGACGGTCGGTCATGTCGCAAGGCAGCTCTACGCCTTGTCGGCCTTCTCGTCGACGGGGACGGCCTCGGCGCCTTCGATGATGGTGTACTGGGGCGGCGGGACGAGCATCTCGGCCTCCGCCTCGTCGAAGACGACGTCGTACTCGTTCTCCTCCTCACGGGAGCCACGGAAGGCCCGGGCGGTGACAAGGACCATCACCCAGACCATGCGCAGCAGTACGCCGATGCCGCATCCTATAAATAGCGAGCAAAACGTTTTGTCAGGACGAGCAAGGGACCCCGAAATCAAAGTGATTGGGGGTGGCAGATGGGCGCAAGGCGGAGACAGATGGGGATGGAGAGAGAACACGAAAGGAAACGGGACTCACCGAGGACGAAGGCGACGGCGCGGCCCTCCCAGGGCCCGAGCGCCATGAGGGCGTGGTGGACACGGCGGAGGAAGGAGCCGTGCATCCTGTGGCCACCGTGGTGGTGAACCCACATCGGGCGGCGACCTGGCCCGCCGTGGTGGCGATCGGGCCATCCGCCCTCACCCTCGGCGAAGGCGGGCCTGACAGGGGTGCCGACGAATGGCAGGATAGGGAGGTTATGGTTCTGGTCGGTCTTGCCGTCCTTGGTCGACACATCCTGCGAGACGGGCCCGCCGGCGTGGTGCATGTGGTGCATGTGCTCGGGGCGGCGGTGGTCTACGTGGATGGCCTCGACGCGGATGGGCTCGAGCCCGAGCCACTGGCGGAGGGCGTTAGAGGCATCGAGGGCCTTGGCGCGCACGGAGGCGCAGAAGTGGCGTCCATGGGATGGCTTGTCGCCCTCGGCGGGGGTAACGGGTTGGGCAAAGGCCGACGCGGCGAAGAGGGTGTCTACGGGAGGATGGGACAGGGAGCCGAGGCTGCTGTTGGGGTCTGCGGCGGCATGTCCATACCGCACGGAGGAGACCTCGGTCACGACGACCCTGATAGGACTCCCGGACGCGGCTGAGGGTACAGTTTGGGATGCGAGAAGCGTGTATTGTTTGATGAGCAGATTGGACGGGGCGAGGGTGGTGCGCCGTGAGGGAGATGTTGCTTGAAGCGAGGATCGGAGGACTCACCGAGACTTGCGCCGAGGACGGCGAGCGCAGAAAGTGCGCCAAAACGCATGTAGATGGGTTGGATGCTAAGAGTGGATCTGGAGGGAGAAAGAGTAGGATGAACGAGAGTCGTGCAGAAGACAGGAAGACTATACCGCACTCGACTGCGGGATACAAAGCTGACGGTAAGAGGCGAAGCAAAGTGTTTACATAACATCCTCCATCCACCCCATTTCCACGTGGCCACCCCTCACTTGCCTCATTTGGACGAGTCGGCGCGCCGATGACTTCAACACCTTTCTTGCTCAGTCACGTCCATATAGATGACTCAGGCTTTCAATTGCAATCTTTCCGAGCTCTCTTGTCTTCAGGCTTGCACTGCTTGCGAGGTCGGATGTGCATCGGAGCTTCCGATGAGTCAAGGGTTCCAGCAAGTTCTCCTCAGCCTCTATGTCTGCAATGCAACTGTTCGGGGTGTGGTGACCCAAGGCTATACGTTTTTGTGAGTAAGCTTACTATAGTGGCCTCTACGCAGGCTGTTGGCGGCGTCTGACACGCCTGACTAGTGGCACTGGCCTCTATCCGCGTTCGCGAACAATCAAGGCTTGCTTTCTGGTACGATCTGTCCTATCTTGACTACAATCCCGCTCTCTTCTTCTGTCACGGCCCTTGCACCTTCCCCTTTATCTGCATCCTTTCGATGACGGTCCCCTCCACGCTACTCAGCAACAGTCATCTTGGCATGTGGCCGAAGCGGAGTAGCAACTGGGTGGGAGATTAGTGTCAAGTCGGGGCAGCGCGAAAACAAACTTCGGCTGTGTCAAGGGACGACTATCGACGGTTGAATTGGATGCCTTGTGGCTGAAGCGCTGAGTACCGTGAAGAGATGAGGAGTAAAGTATTGAAGAGTTCGACATACGCAGCGTGCATGGTCGTCATGCCTTATTCGGTCCCTGGCCATCGTATTTAGGATGTGCGTTCATGTCACCCGTCTTCAGTTTGTACGTTGACTTGCTGAGCTTAACGTCTGTAGCCGAGAGACCAGTCACTGTAGTCGCTATACCGCAGGACACGTATACGCCATCACTCGCAATACCACCACCTGCAGTGGACTCACCGAGAATACGACTCAGGAGACCAGAGCCAGTTGGCGATCCCCGTGCTTTTGTTTGACTTACAACCTTTTCTCACCTTGATGTTTTTCGTCTAGTCTCCGTTACCGGGGAGACGCCCATCCCTCACGTTGTGGTTTATTACCGCGAGATGAAGATAGCATGGGACGAGAGGCAATCGCGCAGGTGAAGTGGCATGCCTTTTGAGCTGGAATCCCCGCTTCCAAACAGCTCGCTGACTTGATGGATCTAGGAATTCATACGGTGGCTGTTCGTCTTCTTCGTTTGGACACCTCCAGGACCAGGCATCCCGTTCGACGTCGCGCAGTACGACGCTGTCCTCTTCGCGACCTTCTGCCATGCAGGAAGGATGACTACGGACCGGTCATGCTCGGCAGCACCGAGGGCCGGAGGTAATCCACGATGTCACCCGCATTGAACCATATACAAAGTTTGATGTAAGATTCATGGTGGCTTTGTGCTCTCCTGGTGGCACTGATTGCTGAAGTGTGTCACACCTCGTCGTTGGTATATAATAATGTATGTTGCATTATGTCCCGCAACCATGCATGGCTTCCATTCCCTGACTTTAACGCCACGGCTGTAGAGTCCATAGTTCGATCAATCTCCTAGTTCGAGGACGTTGTCCGCGAGCACGTGGCTTGAACCCAATTCACCTGATTTCTCAGCCCTCTCGCTTCCGCCGACAGCTGCAGCAGAAGAAGCGGACTGCCGCCCTCGCCGTGCCTCCTTCCGTTGCGCGGTCATCTTCGTCTTCTTAATACACCCACGGCTCCAGATGTCTCCAAAGTCCAGCCAGCTCGAGGAGCCTGCTACTCAGAGCGGGGAATCTTCCAAAATCTCGGAGCCGAGTTCTGATGGCACCCAAGTACAAGAGGTGATTGCCAATATGTCAGGAGTGCCCAGAGTGTTCAGTGAGTCACCATGACTCGTCTGTAATCTGGCGAATGCGGCTCATGTATGCGTACAGGAAGCATTGAATGGCCTGTGCCACATATCATGGTATTCTTCCGCGACATCCAGATCGCCTACGGCAGGGCGGGCATAGCCGAACTCGGATGCTTGGTACGTCACATCAGCCTCCGTTATCTTCCTGTAAGCGATCCCAGCCTCTGTACCATGGCATAGAGATTCAAGAAGGAGCTCTTCGCGAACATGGTGTGGGACTGGCCGGGCACGTACACCCAGGCGAACCTCGACTACGCCTACGGGGAGTCGGCGTTTGCGAGGAGCGCGACCCTGCTGGGCGTGTTCTACGCGGTGCACGGGAAGGACGACGTGGGTCCGGTCGTGCTCGGACACATTGGGTGGGCGGGGATGGTCCAGAACCTGGTCAGCATCACGGTCATCTTCGATGAAGAGAGCGAGAAGTGATGAGTGCGGATCCTGATGAGAAGGAGAGGATGAGGCTATTCGAAGGTATGCCACGTCGCCACTGGAGGAATCAAGTTGACTTAAAACTTGACAGTTGACTAACAGGACGGACTCGCATATGAGTACAAATATATTCCGGTCTCCCGGCCGTTGTGCACACGTGTACATAGCGCAGCTAAAGTAGGTGCCACCTGTGCTCTGAATCATGGCTGTTTACGCCTGACACGCGAGGATTGCGAGACGAGCGTGGCAGTGTTAGCGTCTGTTCTCATATGGCGTTTCATTAACCGCATGTGCGCGAGCGGTCTGTGCACTGGTGAACGTTAGTCATGTGCTCCCTCCTGACTCTAAACATGGTGAGTGTCCATGCTTAAAAAGGTGTCATCAGTCTATCAATCCAAAGGACTGGTCCGGAGGGTTTAGGGTGTTGGCACTGTGTGGTACTTGGCCGCTGGCGGAGTCTTTAAGAGGGTTCTGGGGGTGGTCTCGGGGGCAAGTGCACCTCGCTATTGACAACTACACCTCACGGGGACACTGCACTGTCCAAGTGCGCTCCATCCAACTTGCCCTCCAACCATTCCGTACTCGACTCACTATGTTCCCCGCTCTCCCTTGGGAGGTCGTTGAAAGGGTCATTGGCCATTCATCCGACAATCCCCGGGCCCTATACAACTTTTCTATCACATGTCGTCAACTCCGACCTCGTAGTCTGGCTCTCCTCGTTGCCGACGTCAAGCTCACCAGCAGAGATGGTATCTTTAGTCTTTGCGACTTCCTCCGCGCCAAACCCCACCTTGCGCCGCTCGTTCGGTCGATAGCCATGCATCCGACCGACTTGGTACCTTCCCTGCCCCTCAGAATCCTCCCTAACATGACCCGAATCAAATTCATCTACGGGTTTCGAGTTGTTCTGCACCAATCTATCCTCACGCACTGTCGTCTATCGGGAAAGCACATTCGGACCCTCGGGTTCTCCCGCGTGAGTTTTGTGACAGACCTAGAGTTTGTCCGCCTCCTCGCGGCATTTCCAACCACCAAAGAACTCTCCTGCGAGCATGTCCTCATCAGGAAAAACACCAGCCCCAATCTGCTTATGACGGGACAACGTTCAGCCAGAGGACTACAGCTAAGGATGCTCGAAGTAAGGACCATCCGGCACCTCTCCAGGACAATCGCTGACCTGGGCCTCGTTTTAGATAGGCGACAGGGTGGACAAAGGCGCAGTCGCGTTTCTGTTAGAGTTGGGTAAATGCACGGTGGAGACTCTTTCCTTGGTTCTGCAAGCAGACGGTCAACGTGAGTCCGCAACTACCTTACATCAGGCCGTAGCGGCCTATTCAGAGTGTACTTATTCCCTTCACCCGGGGCAGAACAATGGCATTCACTTCCACAACCAAACGAATGGGCGCAACTCTGCTTCCTGACCCTGAAGCCAAGGTTCAACAGTGATGACATCACGAAGGCGGTCGAGTGGCTGAAGGTTGTCCATGCTCGAACCTTGAAGAAGGTTACCGTCTCCTTCTTGAATTTCCCATGGGTAACCTATCAGGAGTTCCTCAAGGAAGACGGGATCGCGTCCAGATGCTCCGAGCTGGAACAGGAACTGCTGCATCTCCCTCAACCCGCAATAACATTCGAGATCATCCCTACATCTCGCAGGAATGCTTTCTGGAGTGAAGCGCTCCAACAGCATTTCCCGGTTTGCACAAACGAAATGCAATCACTCTCTCGTCGGACAGAGTAGGTGGGTTGTAAATTCGCGATGACGATGGTGGCAATGCAGCTCATCGGTTGTGCAGGGAACGCAACTGGTCACAACCACGAAGTTTCCTCGCTCGTTGTTTCTCCGAACAGCAAGTGTATCGCAACCGGGTCTCCCGATTCTACCATCATTCTATGGAGCTCGGACGGGCAGGTCTCCCATGAATGGGTCGCTCATCTCGGACCGGTCTGGTCGCTTGCGTTCTCCCCAGACAGTCGATGTCTCGCATCTGCTGCTACGTGGGACGACAGGAAGGTGGTGATTTGGGACGTCAGCCAGGGCGGGGGCGTCGAAGTTGCAACACTCGAGGGCTACTGGCCCTGTGCGTGGTCCCCAGACGGGACCGCGATCGCCTTCGCAGACACTTCGGATTCAGATTACGTGGCAGTGTGCCTGTGGGACGTCCGGACGTCCCAGCAGCTCCACCTCCTCACAGGTGCTCATCAGACAATAATCCGCTTCATCTGCTTCTCTCCGGATGGACGCTGGCTTGCCTCGTGCGGGTACTACGAAAAGTGCTTCGTTTGGGACGTTGCATCAGGCGCGCTGCACACCGTCCTTCGCGGGGCCCTCCAGGCTGTCGCTTTCCATCCTGACAGCACGCGCCTCGGCACCACGTCTAAAGGCAAAACTGCCCAAATCTGGAATGCGCATACAGGACAGCATCTCTTCACGTTGGAGGGCCACTCGGATAGGGTTGTAGACGTGGCGTTTTCACCGGACGGGACGCTGGTGGTATCCGCGTCGAGGGACAGGACGGCGAAGTTCTGGGATTCGAACAGCGGTGCGATGCTCTTATCGCTCAGCGGGCATAGCGACGATGTTCGCGCTGCGTCCTTCTCTCCATGCGGGCGGTACATCGCGTCGGCGTCGGCTGACAAGACGGTCCGATTGTGGAAGACTCGAGACGGCTCGTGCGTGGCGACGTTCCGCGAACATGGATGCGGTGTTAGAAACGTAGCTTTCTCCCCGGATGGGAGAACACTGTCGTCGGGGGCGGAAGATGGGAGTGTTTTCGTCCGTCGTCTTTGTGATGCCATTCCCGATAAACTTTGCTTGTAGGATATAACTATAGTGCAGTGGTGTCAATACATTACTGTACGAGAGCTTATGGTTTCTAATGACGTACTTAAACCCGTCACATTCTTTTGGCCTCACCGTGGCTAGTAAGAACTCGATTCCACGTAGAAAGCTGAGTGGGGCACAGTGCAGTGACTTCGAATGCAGCTGAAAGGTAAGGGTGAGGACGTAGGGCTTCAGCTATTCTACCTTTTAGAGTAGTGGTTCAATACGGCGGGCGCGCCCGAGCCAGGCGTACACCCGAAAGGACTAACGGTAAGACAACAGTATAAAAGCACGTCTGACATCGACTCGCCTCATGATTTATTACACTCACATCGTGATCCCACGGACTCCTCTTCGATACTTCCCGAGCCGAGATACACGATGAGCCCCGATGCATGTGCGACGCGGCGTGAACTTGGAGGTGAGTCCGTCGAGTTCGGCAGGCACGAACCGCACGTCGATGGTCATGATGTTCTCCATCCAGCCAGCGGTGTTGCCATCGACACCTCCACCGTCACGGCCCCAGTCAGCCTTGCAGTTCTGGCAACCCGAACCACTCCAAAATCGCCCATGCCACCTCCACCTGTCGGTCATGGCGGTCGTCGATCAGGCAGCAAGTCAATGGCACGTTCCTTGGTGCGCACAGTGCACCCGCGAGTCAGTGAGAACCCCAACGAGTACAGCATCAACCCGTGCGACCCCTCAAAGAACCGAATCGTCGAGCAGAAAACGGAACGACAACATCCAAACGTCCGATGGCGGCACGGGCATATGACTCGGTATGGACCCGAAGATACGTGGGGTTCGACAGCGGGTTCGACAGTGGCCGGTTAGCGTTTGCAACGAATTGCACCGTTTCCCGGACCTTCAAGTTCGCGTGTGCGAAAGACGATGGACGATGACACAATTGGCCTGTGGACATGCGTGTGGACAGGGATATTGATATGAAGGTCAAGTCTACTGACAGTGGCGACCCTCACCTCACCCACGATATCTTCCAGCCAAAGGTCCACCTTGTTGACGGGCGTGCGGGCCGACTGGCCGAGCGTCGTGATGTTCTCCAGGCGGCGGGCGTTGACGTCTGCGCCTGCGCTTCGAGGTCGGCGCCCTACAGCTCCAGAACACCGAGTCGTGTTGAGACTGCCTTAGCCTACATAATTCCCCCTCTCGGTTGCATTGTGCACCACAGGAGTCGGCGGACAAACGTCCCGTGCCCAGGTGCACATGCATCAGCGACGTGAATTCTGGGCGAATCTCAACGTGCATATGCACACACCTTCAATTTCAAGTCCAACTTCACCCGATCCCTGGGCTAATTCCCCCTCGACGTCCGGCTAGAGCCAATCGACAGGCTTGGCGAGAATGTAGCAACACGACCCCACCGTGCCAGTTAGTCATCGAAGTGAGCCTGGCCGGTCAGGAAGACTGATATAGTTGCCTCGTCCGATCGCCTGCCTCGCGGGAGTCAGGTCATCACCCGCGAGCGGGGCCCTCGTCCTGCTGAGCTTATCTTGAAAAAATTCCACTCAGGCAGGCATTCGGAGGCAGAGAACGGACGCACAGACTTGGACACGCACCAGGCCCACTTCAAGTACTCGCGCTAGCCGCGCACAGTGCTCCCATTTGGAATCCATCGCGCGCCGGATTCGCGGGACCAGTTCGTCATTGAGTTCGATGGTCTCCAAGTGTAAGTAGCACGCAATCAGGTTTGTTGGACATCCTGGCGATTCGAGAGAAACGACCGTCGCGATACTCACCGAGATGGACTAGTAAGCGTTTGGGGTCGCGCGCATTCGTGCAGGACTCAAGTGCGGTTGGGAGGACGTCGCGCGCAGCGTAGATGGGGGCATAGAGGTAGCGCGTCGACGGGGAGAGCACGACGGTGCTGTATCCGCGGTCTGGACTGGTGGGGCACTTCGGGCACGTGACAGCACGCGATCTCGCGTCCGATTGGTCGAGTTTCCCAGGTTCCTCCTTATCTTCGTCCTCTTCGTCCTCTTATCCTGTACTATCACGAGTATGGGTGTCCCAAATACGGTTTCTACCTCAATTTAAAGAAGTACGTATTTGCTGTCAGCTAAGCGTCCCATCATAACTGATGGACAATTAGAGTCGACGCAGCGGTCGCCGAAATGCTGTGCGCGATCCTCTTCCATGTCTGACAAGAAGACGAATTCACGTTCCAACATCTCGGAATCAAATACACGTTTCCTCTCCACGACCCTTCTTACCCTTTCTCCAACAAAAGTCTATACTTGTCAGGCAGCCGTCTCGCGGCGGGCGAGTACGGCTATGGGTCAAGAAAGACGAGCGGCGCGGAGCTGTCCAGGGTCATCGACTCCCGGTTCATAGCTACGCTGGGACCTGCTTCCCGTTCTTCCATGTGCGGCACCGGAAAGGCATACATGTACAGGTGTCATCGTTCAGGCGGAGCAAACGGTCGCCTCGTGGGCGGATGCTTCTGGAGCTTTTTGGCCCAACGTACGTCGTGTTTCTCTCAGGTTCATGGTGCATCTCGGTGAGCCCTCGCTCACACGGCATCCGACATGACCAGGAGGCGGCGCAGTTCGCTGGTATGCCCATTCTTTTCCCTGCAGACAGTCCTAGCCTCCGTATGTTGTTATCACAAATGCGCAAATATCGGACGGTCTGCCGCCATCCGCGCTGGGCCGAGTCTTACATCCGCAACAGTCGCCCCGTACAATCACCCATGATGCGACCTCCCTGGTTCGCGATATTCATCGTCTGCCTCTCTGCCGTATCATATCCCATCGATCGCTACGCACGAACGACCACGCGCGTTCGGAACCAGAAGGGACACTGCCCGCCGACAGAACCCTACTACAGGTACGTGCATGCAAATGGTCATGCTACTATCCATACTCATACCGTGGACTTGTACCGATGCAGGCGATCGTTCCCGCTTTGCACAGGCTCGTTGGCTGTGTCATGTGGAAGTGGACTCAGTTTCCGCGTAGTGATAAGTCGAGGAGCTTCAGCTTCCTGGGCGCTGCTGGTCCGGAACCTGTACATGGTAACCTGATCTACCCCGGACTTGAAAATAACGGGCGTGACGGTGTATAGCTCGGCCCTTGTGTCTTTCCACAGTTGGCGGCAGAATGAACTCTCCACGTTGTTTCGACACAGCTGAAGTAGAAATGCGGTTGGTCAGGAGTATGAATTCATGTCGCGAGACTGGCTTGAGGGTTCAGGGTATTTTTGAGTTCAGTCTAGTGTGGACTCGGGCGTCCGAAGCGTTTAGACGTCTGGCAGATACCACGCCTTCGGGCCCTCGGGGCTACTGCGGCTCAAAGACTATACTTATCTCACCGACCACACCGCGTCGGCCGCGTGTACTCCTCCTGCCTTTCCCTCCTCCCATTCCGCACACGATTTGCCATGGCTCTCGTCCTCCCATTCCGCACTCCACTCGCTATGTCCCCCGCTCTCCCCTGGGAGGTCATCGAAAGGGTCATTGGCCATCATGATCCATTCGACCGGCACGATCGCAAGGCGCTGTACAACTTTTCCCTCACATGTCGCGAACTCCGTCCTCGTAGTCTCTGTCTTCTCGTTTGCTGCGTCATAATCACCCGCAGAGATGGTATCTTCAGTCTTTGCGACTTCCTCCGGGCCAAACCCCACCTCGCACCCCTCGTTCGGACGATAGCCATGCATCCGACCGACTTGGTGCCTTCCCTCCCTCTCAAAATGCTTCCCAACCTGATAAATGTCGAGTTCACTCGCACGAGTGATCTACATCCCGGTCCCTTCGAGAGCGGCTTCAAGCACACCATTCTGCACCGGTCCGGTCTCAGTCGTGTATCTGGGACCCACATCCAGACCCTGCAATTCGTCCGCGTTACTTTTGCCACAGATCTGGAGTTTGCCCACCTCCTCGCGGCATTTCCACGTACCAAAGAACTCTTCTGCAAGTTTCTGCGCATCATAAAAAATGTTAGCCCACATCTAGTAGTGACGGGACAACGCACGTCGAGACGACTAAAGCTGATGACACTCGGTGTGAGGACCATCCACCATGTCTCCAGGCAAATCACTGACTTGGGCCTCCTCATTTCAGATACACTACGAGGTGGACAACACGGCAGGCGCGTTCCTATTAGAGTTGGGTAAATCCACGGTGGAGACTCTGTCCTTGGTTTTGAGAGCAAATCACAAGCGTGAGTCCACAACTGCTTTGCGTCTGGCTGTAGCGGTCTATTCATATCATACTTACTCCCATCAACCTGCTCAGAGCAATGGCATCCACTTCCACAACCAAACGAATGGGCTCAACTCTGCTTCCTGACTCTAAAACTAGCGTTCGACATCGACGAGATCACGAAGGTCGTCGAGTGGCTGAAGGTTATCGATTCTCGAACCTTGAAGAAGGTTACGGTCTCCTTCTCAAATTTCCCATGGAACGCCTATGAGGAGTTGCTCAAGAGAGATGGGATCGCGTCCAGATGCTCCGAGCTGGAACAGGAACTGCTGCATCTCCCTCAACCCGCAATAGCATTCAAAACCAAGATCTCTATATCTCGCAGGAATGCTTTCTGGAGTGAAGCGCTCCGACAGTATTTCCCCGGGTTGCACAAGCGAAATGCAGTCACTCTCTCGTCGGACAGAGTAGGTGGGTTGTAAATTCGCGATTACGATGGTGGCAGTGCAGCTCATCGGTCGTGTAGGGAACGCAACTGGTCACGACGACGTAGTGTCCTCGCTCGCTGTTTCTCCTGACAGCAAGTGGATCACAACCGGGTCCTTCGATTTTACCATCATCCTATGGAGCTCGGACGGGCAGGTCTCCCATGAATGGGTCGCTCATCTCGGACCGGTCCGGTCGCTTGCGTTCTCCCCAGATAGTCGATTTCTCGCATCTGCTGGTACGGAGTTCGAGAGGAAGGTGGCGATTTGGGACATCAGCCAGGGCGGGGCCCTCAAAGTTGCAACACTCGAGGGCCACTCGACCTGTGCGTGGTCGCCAGATGGGACCACGATCGCCTTCGCATGCGACCAGGCTAGCGATCAGGCTAGCGTATCGGGTTCAAAACCCGACAACGCCGTGTGCCTGTGAGACGTCCGGACGTCCCAGCAACTCCACCTCCTCACAGGTGCTCATCACGCAATAATCCGCTCCATCTGCTTCTCTCCAGATGGACGTTGGCTTGTCTCGCGCGCGTCCGATAACCACTGTTGCGTTTGGGACATCGCATTGGGCGCACTGCACACAGTCCTTCGCGGTCACAAGAAGGACCTCGGGGCCATCGCTTTCCATCCTGACAGCACGCGCCTCGCCACCGCGTCTGAAGACGGCACTGTCCGGATCTGGAATGCGCATACAGGGCAACAGGTCTTCACGTTGGAGGGCCACACGAGTGGGGTATTGGACGTGGCGTTTTCGCCGGATGGGGCGCTGGTGCTGTCTGCGTCGTTCGACGCGACGGTGAAGATCTGGGATTCGCACAGCGGTGCGATGCTCTTATCGCTCAGCGGGCATAGCCACTGGGTTAACGCTGCGCGCTTCTCTCCATGCGGGCGGTACATCGCGTCGGCGTCGGATGACAAGACGGTGCAACTGTGGAGGACTCGAGACGGCTCGTGCGTGGCGACGTTCCGCGAGCATGGAGGCCCGGTTGGAAACGTAGCTTTCTCCCCCGATGGGAGAACACTGTCGTCTGGAGCATATGATGGGAGTGTTTTCATCCGTCGTCTCTCTGATGTCATTCCTGAGGACGGTTGCTCGTGGGATACGACTATAGCGAAGTAGAGTCAGTATTGTACAAGGACACATATTTATTTGAATACATGATGTCTGGATGATGTCGACTGTCGATACACTACTACTGGTTCAAGGGCTGAGACAATATGCTACGTAGGCCGAGACTAATACATCGCGTTAGGTCAAGTGTCCTCGTTTCACGAGTGGGAATCGACCACTCTCATTCGTCCTCGCTGGCCACCATTGACAAGGAATTGTTTTGTCGCATGTAGCGCGGGGCGTTGCTGACTGCGACTATAACCCGGACCGACAGTCTGACGTGGAGTGGTGACTCCAGTCGTTCGAAGCCCATGGCTCTGACGGGTCGCCGCGGGACCCGCTCCGGGCTCCGTTCGATCTCCGAACTCGCTCATGACGCACTAACCTCGTGGCCGTGCCACAGTGTGTACGAAGGGCAGGCACTGTACGTCCTTGTGGTGACGCTCCGAGTGCTATCGGTATCGGCATCGTCGCCCCATGCTGTGCCGGCTCATGAACAGCCGCAGGCATCGAAGTACTGTTGAGGTTCGTCTATGGCCTTAGGAAGTCGCCGCTCCCGCAGTGGCGCGGCCATGAATATTGTATGCACATGCACAGTGCCGGCACGGCCAAGAATACGCTGATCCATCCAAAGCAGTACGTACAAATTAAAAAAAAAACAGCACACAAAGCGAACAAAAAACACACAGCAGAGACTAGTAAGAGTCCCAGTCCAACACGCAGAATCTCAGACGCCGAACCTAAAGTCCTCCTCCCCGCCTCCACCTCCGGCATACGCCCTCTCCAGTGCAGCCGCGAGCGCGTCCTCCGCCCACCCGCCGCTCTTCCCGGCCGAAGGAGGAGAAGGAGGACCGGTAGGCTTCTTGCCGAGCGTCGTCGCCGAGCGCGATCGCGCAACCGCACCAGGAACAGCCTTGGCAGCGACCGCGCCAGTCGTCGCGGACTTGACGATTGAGGACCGCGCCTGGGCCGCCGTGCCGACCGTCGTGCTCGACGCGCTCGCCACGGGCCTCCTCGCTGGGCGCACGGCGTTTGGCGCAGCGGCGGCGGCGGCCGACGCAGCTGCCGCCGCCGCCTTCGCAGCACGGAGCGCGGACGTGCGAGTCTGCCCTGGGGCGGGGATGACTGTGGGTTGGGCGAGACGCGACGAGGACGGGGGCCGGCTCTGGTTTGGGGGCGTCGTCGTCGCCGGTCTCGGTGGCGCTGCCGCGGTGGGCTGGGTACGCGAGAAGGGAGCGATGCGCGTGGAGGAGGCGCGGACGAGCGGAATCGCGGACGTAGATTTCGAGGCCGAGGGCTTGGATTGAGAATGGGCAGGGTGCGCAGAGTCGGGATGGGGCTTTGCGGGTCTGGGCGCGAACGGGCTATCGTCCTCTGCGGTGAAGTCAGCGGGTGGTTTGAGGCGGACAGGTCCAGGTGTGTGGGACATACCGAGTTCCGGAAGTTCTAACCCGTCGGGGAACGAGTCGGGGTTGAAGCCGGTGTCGGCGAGTAGCTGCTTGACATCGATTTGTTGTTCGATGTCTTGCGCGTAGAATGCGTCCGCGGTGTCGTCCATGAGACCGGCATGGCTGAGTTGAAATAGTGTTCGGCCCATGGCGTTGTAGTCGGGTATCTCGAATGGCGGCTCGTACGGTGGCTCTATACCACCAGCATGTGGGTTCGCAATCGCGAGGGACGGAAAAAAGACTGGATGGTCTCACCGATGGCGGTTGGGGCCATATACTCGATTTCATCGTCCTCGTCGTCGACAGCGACCTCGGTCTCGTCCTTGGCCTCCTCGGCGACGCCGCCAATGCCTTCCATATCGCCCGGGCTGACATCCCAGTAGTTGCCTTTGGTCAATGGGGTTTTGAAGTTGGACCCGCTCAGTCGTCCTCTCAGACTCTTGCGGGCGCTCGACGGACGGAGGAGGGGGGCGGCGTCGGGGGACAGGGACTCCTGCTGTGGCTCTGCGGCAGCGAGGAGGGCGAGCTTGGATAGCTTGATGCCGGGGGTCTTGCCTGCGGGACCTGCGAAGTTGGCGGCGGCGACACGGTTCGGGAAGGGGGTCTTGTCCATGAGCGGACGGGTGAGGGAGATGGAGACGAGTGGCTTCTTAGCATCTACGGGTGCGCAGACAGGCCGGCTCAGTGCTGCTGTACGACTAGAGAGAGTGGGAGAAGGAGGAGGACGTACGAGCGGTGCCGGGGCGGAAGGGGGTTTGGAGGATGTTCTTCTTGGAGAGGACGGTTTTTGGGCCGTTGTGGAGGGCGTTCTCCTGGAGGGCGCTGCGACCCTTGAGGGCCATGCGGCCGGGGGTCTTGGCATTGAGGATAGACTGTGAAACGTCGATGTCGGCGTTGAGCGAGACAGGCCGCGAGCTGAGCATGATGGATGCGCAGTCGGGGAATCGTCCTTGCTCGTCGCACTCGACGATGAACTCGATCACCGTGGCATAGACGCCTAAATCGCGAACGTCACACTGCACGCGACCTGTGACCCGTGATTATATAAGGCCTAGATGTCAGGCCGCAGCGGCAGGCCTTGTCACGTCTGCTGCTCCTCGGGCATTAAAATGACCGTGTTCGGTGCTGTGGAGGAAGCGGTATGTTGCACTACGTCTTTTACGTGCTGGCTGCGGGTGACTGAACGTGTTGTTGTCGGCAGCGTCTGCGGGGCCCTGGGATATATATTGCATCTGCACAGTCCCCACGCAAAGGCGGATGCGTTGTTTCGCGCAAGCTGCCCTTGCCCGCGTTCTTCTGCATCTCGTGGGTAATCATGAGTACTACACGTGTATCTCCATCCCGTGAGTCGCACTGAATGCCCCACTGGCCGTGTTTCTCCTTTCTCTGCCTCATCCTTCTCACGAGAATCAATTCCTGTCAATTCCGACCACATCTTCTCTCAAATATGTAGGCCTGGCGGACTTCCGGAGCTTGTCCCATCCCAGCTATTCCAAATACCTCTCAGCGCCCACCAAGCCATTGTTCAACGTATCCCCGAACCAAACAAAGTACCCATCCTCCAAGTCGCCGGTCAGACGACTCCCATTCGACGACCCTGGCTTCATTGATGGACTTCTCGATATCCAAATAACGCTCCCATTCAATCTCTTGTCCGACCATCGGCGTCATGCTTATCCCGACGCTTCTAACGCCCCGCTTGTCCCCGATGACGCTTGCATGAAACCTTGAGGCCTCAGCCTCGCCTTCGCCTCGTCCGCCTCACCGACCGTGACTTCTCGCTCGATCACACATTCTTCCGTTCACCATCTAGTCGCCATCATGTTCTCAAATCACACACAATCCTAACACTCATACCGACCAAAATCGTCAAGTTACAGCACGCCGCGCCGGCGCACAGTGTTTATACACACCATTCGCACCGGTTTACTGCGCATGAAAATGAAAGAAGACGGCCACAACTCTTCCAAAGAACTCCTTCCCGAAAGAGTGGATGAAACTTCGAGAAGCCAATCAATTTGGTTCCATCCCAATCAATCACTGATCTCCCCGGCCTCGGTGGCTCAGCAGCCCTCAGCTCGCTCGCGTCCTCTCGCCTCTCGCCATCGATTGCCGAACCCACTCCGCGACCGTGTTCCCTCCGCGACCCTCGAACGCCTTGTCCTCGCGAGGCCGAGGTCGACTCCACAAGCGAGTTGGTCCCCACATCCCTTCCCCGGACATAACCCGACGTCAATCATCCACTCCCCCTCCCAGGCAAAATGGTCTCCACTCACGCCAGATCCGGCTTCCTCTCTCCCGTCCCCACCTCGTCCAGCCCCAGAGCGAGACCCGATGACGCTGCAGCCCGCGCCGCGTATCCCAAACGGGGCTAAGCCTGCCCACCAAGCCTTCTCTCAACATAAACATAGATTCTCGTCCAACGTCATCCGGCTTCTAAAATCTTCCTGCGGCTTAGGCTGTGGGGAACGCCCGTCGGCGTTCGCTTCGCTCGACAGGTTCTAATGCGCATCCGTCGTGCCGTGTCCTGCGGGACCGTCTCACTCGCCGCGTTCTTGTGCCCTAAACCTTTCTTATAATTCGCCCTCTCCTAGGGTCTCGGTGGCGCTACCATGGCGAACGCCGTGCACGAACACCACCACATGTCGCAGGCCTACGCCAACAGCCAGGTGTTCCGGGACCGCGACGGCTCGGAGATCTTGCAGCTTCACTACCCCGTCGGTCCCGCCGCCGCGGACCTCCAATACGGAGGTTATTATGACGTACGTCGTCGCTCGATGCACTCTCAGCTCCTGGCAACGCCGGAGAACTGACGACGTTGATCGACGTGTAGCCCGATGCGTACTACTCTCCGTACGCCATCACTGTCGATCCTCAGTGCTACGTGCCCGGAGGCACGCCCGTGCAGGCCGACTACAACGTGGCCAACCCCGGCTCAGCATTTGCCTACCTTCACTACCTCCCGCCCTCTGCGATCTCAAGCAAGTACTATGCGCTGCACGACCCCAACGTTTACCCATCCGCCGAACCCCGGCCGCCGACCTCGTCCGTTGGGTGCCCGACACCGACCGCCCAATCGCCCGAGCCCGCCGCCACAGCCATCGCGACCGTCCCGGCGATGAGCGAGTCCGCCTCCACCTTCAAACTCGAGCCCGAGCCCCCAATGGGCCGCCTCACCCCGCCCCCGCTCGACTCCGGCATGTCCACGCCGACGTTTACGTCGGCGGCCGCGTCGACCCCCGGAGGGCTGGCTTACCCGGAGTTCCCCACGTCCCCGGGCCCTGCGTGCCTCACGGACCCCTCCCCGTCTGATCCTCCCGCGCGCGCGTACCCTGTTCTTCCAAAACAAAGAAGAAACAGGGACGACCCCGGCGGGGACACTGGCCCACTGGCGCAGCACCCGGCGCGATGCGAGGTAGGCCCTGCCCTGCTTTGTCTTGGAGTACTTCGGATGGACGCGAGGCTGACTGGTATCCGCCGAGGATTAGACAGGAGCTGCATTCACAGGTGCTGGTCCTTGGGCCTCCTCCTACCCGGGCGCGGCGGCGGCGGCGGACGTGTATGTCGGCTATCGGCAGGAACACATGAACTCAATGGCAGCCCCCAACAGGAACAAGACGAACATGGGGAACGATAGCCAGCTTGACACGACGACGACGACGACGACGGCGGCGGCGGCGGCGGTCGTCGTGCCGTCCCAGTGGAAGGTCGGCGCGGCCTTCGACCGGCTGCGCTTCCCGCAGTTCGGGGGCGACTGGGACGCACTCATGGCAGCCGTGCACGGCACGAGCTACTCCCAGGCGCAGCGCATGTCCCGCTCCGACTCCCCGCTCAGCGCAGACGAGGCCCAGCGTGCGTGTCGTGCCGCACAACACATCTTACATTTACTGACATCGCATCGGGCATTCTGCCCCCCGCCAGTACTCGAGCAGCTCAAGGCGGGCCTGGGTCTGGGCCTCGCGCCGCCTGCGCCCGCACAGTTCCTGCCGCACGGGCGGGCTCCGACGACGACGCCCCTGACGACGCCGAGGACGCCAACGACGCCGACGTCAACGTTCTCCAGCGACAACGTGGTGGTGTACTCACCGACGACGGGCCGCCGCATCCCGGTCGCGGCGGGGCCCTCAGGGCCTGTCCTGCAGCTGAACGCGAACGGCGTGGCGCGGCCGCCATACAAGCGCGGCACGGTCGCGGCGTGCGCGTTCTGCAAGCGGCGCAAGATCGCGTGCGGGGGCCCGCAGGACGGCGACGAGGCGCGGCGGTGTCGGTGAGTGGTGCGACTAGTCTGAGATCCTCTGGCCGGTTCTTGGCTTCTCTCCCGGTCCTCTCGCTTGTCCTTTTTATCTCCTCGCGGGAGAGGCAAACGCCGGGGTGGCAATATCGCCATCGCCGGCGCGTGCACCTTCTTCCGCGTCGGTGGTTTCAGTGCGAGAGTACTGCGTCCGGGTGCTGGGTGGGATGCGCGTCCCATGATGCGGCTCTTGGCGCAACATGGCGCGCCGCGAAGCGCGTCATTAAACCATCGGAAACGCTTATCAGCGTTCTCGCCCCAATCGAGCAGCGCAGATCCCAGTCGCCCCTCCCGCGCCGTCGATCGTTCCCACCCAGGACCGTGTCTCGAGGCCCACAAACCAATTGCGCCGGGCCACGGGCTCGCGCAACGTTGCGTTCGCGCCGCCTTCGCCCTTGTCAGCTCTCGAGGCTGCAATCCGATCGCGCTAGCAGCCCGCCTTCTCGTCTTCATATCCCACTTTCTGCATGCGCGCCCTCGGATTCTGGTTCTGGTTCTGGTTTCTGGTTCTGACTCGTTTTCTCGCCCTTCTAGCCAGTGCATCCAGCGCCACCAGCCCTGCGAGTTCCCCGCGGCGTCCTACCACCAGACCCGTCCGGCGCCAGCACCGGGTGCCCCGTATGGTTATGCGCACCCGACGCGCATCGTCGACAGTGCCCGCGGTCGCCGCTGAGCGCTCAAGACCCCGTTCTATACGGCAGTTCGCGACCGGCGTGGTGCGTTCGTGCGCTCCCCGAATGCTTCTCCTTCCTCCTTCTCGCCGCGCTTCCAAGTTCTCGCAGGTTTAGTAGTTCCCGGAAGGACGCCTAAGTTCTCCTTCCCCGGCACGTGCTATTGCTGCCTCTAGACCCGTGTCCCGCATTCGCTAGTGGATATCGTACTGTACGTCCATGATCCTCATTTCGCCCGCACGCACACACCTCCTTCCGAGTCCGCTTCGCTATCGCCACATCTTCCTGTTTGCCAATCCTCCTCCGTGTCTGTCTCATCGTATCGCCATCTGAACCTCCAAGTCGTTCGTCTCTGTACCACGACAACCTGCGGACACCGCACATTCTCTCGTCTGCTCATACTATCCATCTATCGCATACTACTATCGTCACCGCGCTGGACATGTTTTTTTTCGCTGTTGCTCTCCCAGTTCTCTCGTATCCTAACTGTCTGTTTTGTAGTCATCTGTCTCATCCCTGTCCGCGTTCTCGCCACCGGAGTATGTAGTACTGTATGTCCACCTCTGCTTTTATTCGCATCATGCATCACTAGCTTTCATCGTAGATTGCTGCCGTCTGTCTTGTGATATTTCTGCTTACTGTACCTCTGACTTCTCCGCTAATCATCGACACCCACTAAATTCTTGGCCACCTTTCCCTGGGGCCCGAGTGCGCTCTGGCTTGCGTCAATGTCTCCGGACGTCAATACTATAGCTATGGACACACCAGCCTGCCATGAGACGGTATATGCAATTCTATTTATGCAACCTAACATATCAATCCAAGTACATACACATACACACATACACCACGACGTATACGCGAGCGAGCAGGTGGCGAGGTATCCAAAAAAGAACATGTACACTGGAAGCAGTAAGGAGCGTATTACGGCCCCACACGTATGTAGCATAGCGCGGGGCAGGCAGGTATAATGTCTTCTCAATCCGGCATACAACTACACTGTAAATCAGGCTAGCGGCGTTGGACGTTGGATAGTGTGCGTTGGTGATCATGAATCCATGATAGCGAACCAATCTTCGTTTGAGGGACGAACGAGCGGGAGGGGAGCATAGACACACAGACGAGCAGAGAGCATTAAGCAGAGCACGAGAAAAAAAAAACACCAAACCAAACCAAGGGAATCATCGACCGAGGTATGACAGCAGAAACGACACCTCGCGCCGCCACGGATCGAGCACCTTCCGCGCCGCCGGACGAGCTGCCAAGTCCAGCACGACGGACCAGAACACGAGGAGAGCCAAGATGACGAGGACGTAGTACGCCAGGCCGACGCACACGTCCTTCGCGCCGCGCGCCCAGCCCTTCTTCTCCTTCCCCTTCCCCTTCCCCTTATCGAGCTGGGCGCGGTCCGCGGGTCAGGCCCGGCGCGCGACCTTCGTCGCCTTCGCCGGTGAGGTCTGGTTCAGCCTCGACGACCGCCTCCGCCCGCCGCCCTCGCTCTCCTCCCCCGCGCTCACCGCCCGCCCACGTCCGCGCCGCGCGGCAGGGGGCGCCGCGGCGACGACCGCCTTCTTCGCCCCGCCCGCGCGCCCGCGCTTCGACGGGATCGGCCGCCCCGCACGCGCAGGCCCCGAGTCCCCGATCTCCACCTCGTCCGCGTGTGCGTCTGCGTCTGCGTCGCCATTCACATTCACGTTCTCGTCCTCCTCGCTCATGGGCGACAGCGACCGCTCCAACTCCCGCGCAGCCTGCTTGCGCTTGTTCGCGCGCCCCCCGTTCGAGTTCGAGTTGACCGCGCGGAGGTACTGGTCCTCCGCTTCCTCCTCCGCAGCGGCGCGCAGCCGCATCTCCTGCGACGGGCTCGGCAGCTCCTCGCCCCGGTCGCGCGCGCGCCGGATGACGTCGCTCCGGCGCACCAGCTTCGATGCCTGGCGCATGACCGCCCCGTTGCCGTTCGCGCGCGCGGAGGACGGGCCCACGGCGGCCGCATCGTCGTCGTCCGGCGAGGGGACGTACGGCGGCGTCATGCGACCGCTGTCCATCGGTTCGTCTTCGTCGACGGCCATGTCGTTCGACGCGACCGAGCACATCGATGTGTCCGCGAGTGCCGATGCCTGCTTCGGCGTAGAGAGGCCTGCCGCGGGAGGAGGGGGAGGGGGAGCCGCGTCGTTCGCGGGGTGTGGTCCGGTCAGCCAAGCGTGGTCGCGCGCTTCCGTGAGGGACATGCGCTGCCTGGGCTCGTACTCGAGCAGACGGCGGATGAACTCCTCGGCAGGGGACTGCTCCTCGGCACCGACTGGGCTTGCAACGCACTCGCGGAAGTACTGCCAATCAACTTGACGGGTGCGCACGCGCGTCTTGACGTCCTTGTTGGGGTCATCATCCCCGAACGGCGTGGACATCGTAAGCCTGCAATCGATGTCAGGGAGAGGACGCAGTTGAGGAGATGGTGGCATACGTACATGGAGAACACAATGACACCTACGCTCCAGCTATCGACGAGCTGGTCGTAGCCCTCGTTGCCCGGGACCTGGTTCACTACCTCGGGCGCAAGGTATGCGGGAGTTCCACACATGGTCTGTAGACATGCGTCAGGCCTGTGGGCTTGATATCTGGGTATCACTGCACGCACCCGCAACATCGTCATGCTGTCGACGACCTTCGCGAGACCGAAGTCGGCCACCTTGACAACAGGCGGGTCGTCGGCGCTCAACAAAACGTTCTCCGGCTTGAGGTCCCGATGGGCGATTCCCAGACTGTGTACGTACTGGAGACAAAGTTAGGTCATGCGAGGCGAACGAAATAACGAAAACTCACAGCAAGTGCGTCGCAGATCTGGCGCGTCAGGGCCTGTGCCTCGGGCTCTGCTGCGTGGGGAATCAGCTGAATGGAGGAAGCCCGACTCAAGATTCACTCACCTATACGCCCCCTCTTGAGAATGTATTCGAGGAGGTCGCCACCAGGTACCCACTCCAAGACGAGGTCTATAAAGGTCGTTCAGTACGAGGGGGACATGACGACGGAAGGTACGCACTGATGCTGTAGGGCTCGAAAAAGACCTCCTTGAGCTGGCAGACATTCGGGTGCTGGAGGCGTTCCAGGATGCTGATCTCGCGAGCAAAGTTGTGGGTGGCCTTGGCTTCTTCGGCGGCGGCAGCTTCGCCGCTCGTGTTGGTGAGGTTACGGCGGAGCTGGCTGGCCTGGATCATCTTGACGGCGTACCACTTGTCCTCTTCCTTGTGGAGGGCCTTCATGACAGTGGCGAAGGAGCCCTTGCCAAGCTCGTGTTGGAGGTCGTAGTACTTGTGGAAACCGCGGTTTGGGGGACCAGAGGCTATATGACGGTAGATGAAACCTGGAAGGGATTCAGGACTTGAGCCTAGAGGCGGCGTGAGGAGGAGAAGGACACTCACGATAGTCCTCCACGCCAAGGTTGGCTGGTTGGGGATTGTGAGAGCCGAAGGCGAGCTCGTTTCCGTCACGGAGGATCATTACCTTGCCCTTGCCGATCTTCTCATTATTGATCTCGAAGGGGGTGAGCTCGGAGGGGGTGGCAAGGGAAAGAGTGGACACTCACGAATGTGCCGTTGCTCGACAAGTCAGTGACTTTGATGGCTGACTTTGTGGTCTCGTCGTTGTCCCACTCGATGATGCAGTGGAAGTTGCCTTGCGGGCGCCAGACGCGTCAGTCAAACGCGAGTGAGGCGCGGGAGAGACGCGTCGCGGGACTCACTGATTTTCATGCCGGGGAGGATGATATCGTTCTTGTGCTCCTCGCGATTGCGGCCAATGCGGTAGGTCGGCTTGATCTTCTGGAAGTCTATCCTGCGGAGGTTGGCGCTGCATGGGATAAGGTAGCCCCAGAGGTGGGTGTCAAGGACGACATCGTGTTGGGAGGCTTGCTGGGTTGCTTGGGTTTGTTGCTGCGTTTGAACGCCATCGTCGGTCATCATGCGGTCGTCTTCTGCTTGCATTGTGCGAGGAGTTGTTGGGCGAGGAGAGGCGGTGGTTGAGAGGAACGTGCGTGGTCAAGTACGCGGTTTGGAGGGGAAAGGTCTGGGATGGGTGTGGGGGAGTGAGGCTCGCCTTTTGAACGCGTGAACAATGGGAATCGGAGGTGGAGATGGAATAAGACGTGGACAGGCAAAGCGGGGGAAGGCTAAGCGTTGAGCGGAGGTGCAAGGACCGAGTGGCTGAATTTGACGCGTCGACCTCAATGGCTTTTGTTTGGGACGATCTCGAGCTCGCGGTGGATGTCGATGAGAGATGATGATGGTATCGGAATGAACAACGGCGCACTCAGCCACCCACAGTCCCTCGACGTGTTCGTCAAGTCCAACCGCTCCTCCAGGCCCTGCCCTCCCGGCCCCCTCGGAGTCAGCGGAGTCACCTCGGAGTTCAATCCCCTGGCACTGCTTCTCGCTCTCCGCAATTCTCCGCGCAAATCACCTGGCACCGCTTTTTGTACTTGCCGCAGTCTGCTAACTTTATCGAGCACCTGCACCCTGTGGACACTTGAAGCCTGACGGACAATCGATGCTGTGCTTCCTATAGTATGATCTGTCGTCGTTTCATCGGATCCGAGAATTGAAGACAAGGTCAGATATAGGCATATCGTGGTCATAATAGGCGGAATGGGTACCATTATGACATATCTCTAGGTAATGCAATATAAAGCCAGATAAACAATTTATAGTGTACCAAGCATCTTGTTTCCAGCATACCGAGAGCATTGACGTTGTTGTTGTAAGGAGGGCCGTGGAAAGGCATATGGAGAACAATGTATCCGGCGTGGATTCTGCGGTCCGAGGTATCTTCAAGGTTCCAGAGACGAGAGCGAACCCAGTGCCGCCTTACCGCAGATACTGTATGACAGATGCATGCAATACCGGGTAACACATGGATCCATGCTGTCCACATATCGCATCTAGAATGAGAGGAGAGCTCCTGATAGAATGATCCTTGTGAATCAATGAATCCGCGATGAGAATGACGGGAAGTTTTGCGCTAGTGACCTGAAAGGTGAGTGATATCGACTAGTGACCTTTCCACCTCGTAGTGGGGTAGACGCGCGCATCTGTAGCCTTCCGCCATGGAATACCAGAGCCAGTGGCAGCATGGTTGATAATGCGCGGATCAGCCTGGGCGCTACATCAGGAAAAACCAAAACACTCTTCCGGAAGTAGCTTCTGTGGATGCTCTCAAGCACTCCGAGACCTCTCAAGTAGCATGCGAGTGCTCGATAGCACCCGATAGCACTCCCGAGCTGTCTAGGATATCTGTAAACAGAATCGGTGTAAATATCCTTCTTCCTATCTTTTATACCAATAAATTACCCACAAATACCTGCTGCTCGCCCTCTGGAACGACAATTTGAACCACACCAGCAGGTCAAGGAACGGGCCCAAGTCATTTCGCACTAGCCCTAAACCTCCACGTGATCTCCTGACCCGCCAACCGATGCCAACAGCTCTCTTTGTCCGTGTCCACCTCTTTTCCTCTCTAAGTTGCTCTGAGCTGCTCCATCCCACCTCTCACTGCACGCAGCCAGCTCACCAACCACTCATCTCTCTCCCTGCCAGCAGAGGTCCATGGACACTGTCGGTGGCGCCGACGCCAGAAAGGTGCGCTGGTCTCCCACCTCCTTGAACGCCGCCAACGGCCTCCCTGCGACGCCAGCCCAAGCCGCACCCGCCCGCGGCGCATTCGCCAACTGTGGAATCTACACCAGTCGAGTCTCACACACTATCGTGTATCTGGAACGCACATTCAGACCCTCGGATTCTGCGACATGACTTTTGCGACAGATCTGGAGTTTGTTCGCCCCCTCGCGGCATTTCCAAACACCGAAAAGCTCGTCTGTCGCACTGTGCACATCCAGAAAATTGCTAGCGCCGATCCACTTGTAACCTGACAACGTTCATGTAGGCAGCTACAGCTAAGGACGCTTGAAGTGAGAATCATCTGGCGTGTCTTCAGGACAATCTCTGAGGGCCCCTCAATCCTCCTTGCATGCGACGAGAACCCGTTGCTTCGAATTGGGTCCCCGATTGGCATCGAACTCCCTACTGCCAGTGACACCTACGTCCAGCAACAAGACCACGAACGTCCCCAAGTTCCAGTCACCATCGCAATACTCGGGTGACACTCTCGCTCGCTAGTCATTATCATCTTCCTGGAACCTCGCCGACCGACGCCGACCAGTACCACATTGAAACAGACTCGTATCTGGCCTGGCCTGGAGGTGTCGTGGAGTACTCCCGGGGACGGAGGAAGCGGTTGGAGTCGAATACCTCTGACCCGACGCGTGGACGGCGCGCGTCGGTCGCGCGCATTCTTTCAGGGTTCGAGTGGGCTCCGGAGGACATTGCGCGTGCGGTAGGTAGTGCATAGACGAGAAAGTTGCCGACAGTGCGCAGGGCGCACATGGCGTAAGTGCAACTGTCTGCTCGGCAGAGAGCACGACTGTAGAGGGGGATGGCAGCCGTATAGTGTGATGACATGGGACTACTTGAACTGCCGGAGGAAGAGCTGCCACGCAAGCCAAGTGAGCAAGGGGGGGGGGGGCACTAACCAACCGAGGCGCGATGACGCGGTCGTGCCTGTTCGTGAGCGTGACGGCGTCAGAAGCAGGCTTCTGAATCTCTTGTCTTCTTGAGGCAATGAAGCTCACTGCTAATGATAGTGCAATGGGAGCGCATGATACATGGTGTCTGCTTTCGCTGACAAAGACGACTACAGATACAGCCAGTCTGATCGGATGCCGCTATCTTCACTCAATAAGCTGTAATACTTCAGATTTTGAGGGACCCGGGAATGATCTCGACCCAATACCTGCGCATACGATGCGCACGAGACACTGAAGCTCAATGGAATGATAGAAGACGGACCAGTCGGGGCGGGGATGAAGGCGATGTTCTTCATCTTCTGGAAACGGACGTTGAGGGACTCGAAGCGGGCGCGGGCCTTCTCGACGTGTCGACTGAGATGGCCATGTGCTCGAACCCGCGGCGGGGCTCCTGGTTGCCGCTGGCGTAGCCTTGGAAGTTGGCATCGGACTCTGCCATGGTTGTGGGTAAGCTCGAGGATGCCCTCGCGGCCGAAGCAGTTGTCGGCGTTCGTGCCCTGGCCGTGGTCATAGGCGAGGAAGTAGAGGGTGAACGTCTCGAATGCACGCTCTGTTGTGAGTTGTGTTCGAGGGACGAGGCCGGTCAGCGTGTGACAATGAGAACAGGGAGGCGTAGGACGGACTGGTGACGACATCCATACCGAGAACCTAGCAAGCAGGGTCAACGAAGACGTCGATATAGGATTCAGGAATGAGGACAGACCTCTGTAGAACTTAAGGGAAGCCTCGGGGTCCTTGACACGAAGTATGGTGTGATTGAACTGGTGGGCGGGCGAACATGTGCGACATAACTCGCACGCGGGACGCGGAGGACCTTAAAGCTGGCAGTCTGCTCGGTGCGCGCGGCATGGCCAGTGGACGAAGGGTTGTGAAAAGACGAGGACGATGGAGCTGAGGAGGCGGCAATGGGCGAGAAAGAGATCGAGCGAGCATGATCAAGATCCGCGATTGGAAACAGATGTCAATGACGATCGATGACGCGCCCGACGCAAGGGATGCGAAACGCAGCGTGACGGACAAACAGCGCCACACAGACCCGCCGATGACGGGAGACTAGCGTCGGTCCCTCTCCGTCTTCTGCTCCTGCTCGTTCTCCTTGTCAACTTCTCTTCTGCGCAGTCTTGCCGTCCGCGTACGCGGTGCTCCAGACTCGTGCGGTGCCCGTCTCGCACTGTGACCTTCAGGCAGCCGAGTACAGACCCTGAAACGACCGGATGGTCGAGCTGACCACCAGCAAAACAGAGCGGCAACATCTAGCCCTCTCACAGTGGCATGAGCATAAGAACCGATACTCGAATGGTATGGACCCGAGGTTACGTGGGGTTCGACAGCGGGTTCGATAGAGGTCGGTTCGGAGCAAACGAATCGCACACTGTCCCGGACGCTGAAGGTGGCGTGTCGCGGAGATGATGGCCGAGCTGGTACGCTTGGGCCTGCACAGAGACGTATGGTTTAGCGTAACGAACAATGGTGTATCTGAAACCCAGGTATATTCAAGGCAGAGCAAACTCACCTCGCTGAACGAGATGCTCCCGGTGGTACTTGGCTTATGAGCGACCGGGTGCTGGAAATACTCCGTGAGGTAGCCGTTACCAGCGAGGATGGCTGCATCGATGACGTCGTGGTGAGAGAAGTCTGCGGTTTGGTGTCAAGCGGGTCGTGTTAGTGGGCTGTCAAGGCGGTGTGACGCCGACGTGGTAGCAGTTTGCCTGTGGATGAACGTGGACTGGAATGTCACTATTCACAGGAACTGAACTAGCAAGGGTGGCAGCCCTTACCTCGTCCTCGATTTCTTCGAGCCAAAGGTCCACGTCGTCGATGGACGTGCAGGCGGACTTGTCGAAGGTCGTGATATTCTCCAGGCGGCGGTGGTGGACGTCTGCGCCTGCGCTCTCGATGTCGGCCTCCTGCAGCTCCAGAACGCCGAGTCGCTTCAAGATCGGCCACGCCCTCTCCACCTGTCGGTCGCGGGTCATACAGTCAGCTTCGGCAGCCACATTCGACTCGGAGTGCGCACATATCAACAGGTAGAATCACATACGCCTTCAAATTCAAGTTTAGCTTTGTCCGGCCCCCATCATCCTCGACATCAAACTTGAGCGCATCGACAATCTTCTCTATGATGTCGTACTGCACTGTCCTTTTCGAAGGCTTGACTCGGGCGAGTAATATCAATTGCGGCGCCATCATGACCTGTCAGCGAGGTTGTCATCAATTCAGCTCGCAAAAGCTCAGACTGGTGCGAGAGGACGTACCGGGACATGTACGGCACATTTCAGCTTCGGCATGTGAATCATTTCAAGATCGCCCCCTGTTGATTATGGATCATATAGTCAGTCAGCGACCACGTTCGAGTGCGCAGAACTGGCACAGAACATCAGAAAGCAGCCTCACACACACCTTCAACTTCAACACCAGCTTCATCCGCCCCTTGACCTCCGGCTTCCTTCTCGACGTCCAACTCAAACGCATGGACAGGGGAGGCTGTAGCAATACTGCCACCCGGGAGTGGTTGCTCCTCCTATCCGCCACCACTCCGTCAGCCTGCGTGTGCAACCGTCCCGGAATTTTGACTGGAGCTGGTCAGTATGTCGTGATAGTCGACTCTATCGAACACCTGCCTTGAGCGAGCAGTCAACTAGTCAAGCTTTAGTCGAGTCGCGATCGCGCACCTTCGCGCAGGTCGAACCGGAGGTCAATCTGGCACGTGACCACATGCGTCGGATTGGACGCCGCGGCTCGGGCTGCAGCTAGTTAGGCTCCCAGAGAGCAGATGGACCACCAAACTATCCCCGGCTGGGTGAGTCCATCCGCTATGTCGGCATCGTCTTCGTCTGACCTTCGTTTCAGAGCCCAGCCCACCACTAGAGAAGGGCGAACATCTCCCCTTCTCTGTCTGTCAACCAATTCGGCAACTGCAGCCGTTCGCGCACGTATCAGCGTAGAGCTACCTCCCTCTTGCATCCAACAATATCCCTGATTCCCGTCGCTAGAGTACCGTCGCATTGGCCCTCTGATGCGAGTCGAACTCCCTCATTTCACGTACGTCCACAAGCAAGACCACGAACGTCTCCAAGTTCCGGTCACCGCGGCGGTACTCAGGCGGTCGCCATTCGTTATCATCTTCCTGGACCCATGCAGACAGCTGCCGACCATTACCACGTCTGAGCAGACTCTTACGTGTTCTGGCTTGGAGGTGTCGTGGAGCAGGATCACCGGCAACTTCAAGTTAAAGGTGGTCTCGTCAACATCGCCGGATGCCCGGTCCCGCGCAGTGCGTAAACGTGCGTCCCATCACCATCGCTCAGCATCACGGGTGTGTCCCTGGCAGTGTCGATGTGCATCGTGGACGTGAATGACGAGAGCGTATTTCCGGAGGTGGTGGCCAACCGCGCCCAGCGCGCCGAGATGTACTACCCTAGCCCTGTCGACGGTAGTGTTCGGCTCGTTTGGCTTAAGAGGAAGTACAAACTTCGCGCAAGCGTTCCGGCTGCATGTGTCA
This sequence comes from Sanguinoderma infundibulare, assembly GCA_032821775.1. Classification (NCBI taxonomy): domain Eukaryota; kingdom Fungi; phylum Basidiomycota; class Agaricomycetes; order Polyporales; family Polyporaceae; genus Sanguinoderma; species Sanguinoderma infundibulare. The sequence goes on along the minus strand of JAVLRN010000018.1, from coordinate 61,781 downwards.
AAACACACCCAATCACCGCATTCGCACGTCAACGGTCGTATGCGCGGTGGCGCAATTCGTTCGTATGTCCATCCATTTCTACATCGCCTTCCTCGGCAACTTGCAGACAGTCCCAGCTCCCGCATATCAGTATTATGTATGCACATACATTCAATGGTCTTCCGCCGGAAGTGCGGCCAGGCACATCCCGCATAGTCCCCTCGTACAATCGCCGAGCGCTGTTGACTCCGATGTGACCTCGCCAGTCCGATCCGTCAAACGATTTCCTCTATCTGCCTCTGCGTCGTATCATATCCCATCGTTACCCGCGATACAGCCGCCGTCTGTCAGGATCTAGGCGGGACACTGCCCGACAGAACCCTACTACAAGTACGTATGGTGCGTGCAACTATTCATACTAGTATCAATACTAATACAGTGTACTTGTACCCGATACAGGTAATCGTTAGCGCATTGTACAGGCTCATTGGCTGTGTTGTGTAGAAGTGCGTGTGATGGTAGGGAGCCTGAACTTCCGGGGCTCAGTTGGTCCGGAAGTTGCACATGGTGAACTGACCTGCTCTGGACTCGAAAATTACAGGTGTAGCCTGTGAAGTCATTCCACAGTTCGCATCGGAATGAACTCTCCACGTTATGTGGACACGGCTGAAGTAGAAACTCGGTCGGTCAGAAGCCTATCAATTCACGTTGCGAGACTGGACCCGAGGGTTCAGGGTACTTTGAGTTCGATGTGGACACGTCCGAAGTGTTGTAGGCGGCTATCAGATACCGAGCCTTCTGACCCTCGGGGCTACTGCGCCTCAAAGACTATATCTCACCGGGCACACTGCATCGGCCGCGTGTACTCCTCCTGCCTTGCCCTCCTCTCATTCCGCACAATACTCGCTATGGCTCTCGTCCTCCCATTCCGCACTCGACTCGCGATGTCCCCCGCTCTCCCTTGGGAGGTCATAGAGAGGGTCATTGGCTATTCATATGACAATCGCCGCGCCCTGCGCAACTTTTCCCTCACATGTCGCCAACTCCGTCCTCGTAGTTTCTCTCTTCTCATTTCCCGCGTCAAGATCACCAATATAAAACGTATCTTCGGCCTTCGTGACTTCCTCCGCGCCAAACCTCACCTTGCACCCTTCGTTCGAAGGATAGCCATGTATCCGACCGACTTGGTTCCTTCCCTCCCCCTCAAAATGCTTCCTAACCTCACCGAAATCGAATTCTCCTCCTCGCCACTCCAAAAGAAGACCATTCTGCACCAGTCGAGTCTCACACACTGTCGTGTATCTGGAACGCACATTCAGACCCTCCGATTCTGCAACATGATTTTTGCGACAGATCTCGAGTTCGTTCGCCTCCTCGCGGCGTTTCCAAGCGCCAAAGAGCTCTTCTGCCGGTCTGTGCACATCAAGAAAAGTGCTAGCCCCAATCTACTCGTGACCGGACAACGTTCATGTAGACGATTACAACTAAGGACGCTTCGAGTAAGGTTCCGGCATGTCTCCATGACAATCTCTGACCTTCGGGCTGCTCGTTTCAGATAGGCAAGCGAGTGGATAAAACGGCAGGGGAGTTTCTGCTAGAGATGACTAAAGCCACGGTGGAGACTTTGACCTTGACTATGGCAGAAGATAGTGAGTCCATAACTACCTTGCATCAACCTACGGCAGCCGATTCGCCATATATTCACTCCCTTCGATCTGCTCAGAACAATGGCATTCAGTTCCACACCAATGGGCTCGGCTACGCTGTCTCACTCTCAACTCACTGGCAGACGTCAACGCTGAGGAAATTAGGAAGACCGTCAAGTTCTTGAAGAATTTCCGTTCTGCAAATTTGAAGGAGGTCACAGTAACCCTCATGGTTAAATCTGCAGGCGACGCCCATCGGATGCTGTCCATAGTGGACAGGATTGCGTCAGGATGCTCAGAGCTCGACCAGGAACTTGCCCATGTGGATCAACCCTCACTAATCTTCCGACCCTCCAAGCGATCATGCCATCGGGATGCATTCTGGAGTCAAGAGTTCCGACAGTATTTCCCGATTCTCGGCAAACGCAATGCAATTGCTCTTCAGTCGAACAAAGTAGTCGGTGAGTCTCAAAACGATGAGGACGATGGTAGCAAGGCAGCTCATCAGTTGTGTAGGGACAACCACCGGCCACGATGGAGCAGTGACGTCGCTCGCCGTGTCTTCGGACAGCAAGTGGATCGCAACTGGGTCCAAGGATTCCACCATCATTCTGTGGACCTCGGACGACCAGGTCTCCCATGAATGGTTCCATCGTCTCGACGCAGCCGTCACATCACTCGCGTTCTCCCCAGATAGTCGGTATCTCGCATCCGTCTCCCGGTTTGACAACAGGAACGTTGCGATTTGGGACATCAGCCAAGGAGGGGCCCTCAAAGTCGCGACGTTCGAGGGCCACTCGAGTTGTGTGTGGTCACCAGAGGGGACCACGATCGCCCTCGCATACGACCACACTGGTGATCCTAGCCGCGGTGTGTCGGAACGGGCCCCGGCTGTGCGCCTGTGGGACGTCCGGACGTCCGAGCAGCTCCACCTCCTCACAGGTGCGGACCAGGATGGGATCCGCTCCATCTGCTTTTCTCCGGACGGACGGTGGCTTGCCTCGCGCTGGGGTGATAACCACTGTTGTGTTTGGGACGTAGCATCGGGCGCACAGCACACGGTCCTTCGCGGTCACAAGGGGAGGCTCCGAGTTGTCGCTTTCCATTCTGACAGCACGCGCCTCGCCACCGCGTGTGACGAAACTATCTGCATCTGGAATGCGCATACAGGACAACAGCTCTTCACATTGGAGGACTACTTGGATCGGGTGTTGGACATGAAGTTTTCGCCGGATGGCGCACTGGGGCTATCCTTGTCGTGGGACCGCACGGTGAAGATTTGGGATTCGAACAGCGGCACGATGCGCTTCTCGCTCAGGGGGCGGCATAGCAGCTGGGTTGACGTTGCGTGCTTCTCTCCATGCGGGCGGTACATCGCGTCGGCGTTGGGGGGCCAGACGGTTCGACTGTGGAGGACTCGAGATCACTGGTGCATGGCGGCATTCTACGAGCACGTGCACGAGGTTACAAAAGTCGCTTTCTCCCCGGATGGGAGAACACTGTCGTCGGGGGGGGACGATGGGAGTGTTTTCATTCGTCGTCTTTCTGATGTTATTCCCGAAGAACTTTGCGCGTAGAATATTACTATAGTGGAGTGGTGTCGATATATTGCTGTATGTGATATCGTACTTCGTCGACTAGAGCTTGTTGTTTATGATATCGCAGCTGGATACACGAGAAGCGGAGATACGCGATGGCCTCGGAGGCGCGGCGGAGGTTTGTCGCGTTCGACAGGGGGAATTCGTCTCCGTGGGCGACGAACGGCACCGCTCCCTCTGCCGAACGCGGAAGTTGGCGCGGTTGTACGGGGGTCTCATCGTGACGCGGTAGCAGTTCGCCTGTGGACTGTACGGGCTTCATAAGACTTGGAAGGAGTAAGTCACAATGGCCCAAGGAGGTGCAGCACTCACGTCGTGCTCTATTTCTTCGGGCGAAATGCGCAAGCGATCGAAAGCCTATTCGCAGATGGATCATGGTTGGCGTCGATGCTGCCTTTTCAAAAAGTTCCGGAACGCTTCCTGGTGGTCCGGCCAACGCCGCCGGGTCGGTCTGCACTCACAGGCGTCGGAGTCGACCTGGCCGGTGAGCATGTCACGATAGTCCTCCCTTTGGCAGGCCTTCCGTTCGAGTTAGCATTGATGTTGGCGACCTCATCAGGTCAGCAGTCGCGAAAACCGACATACGTTCGTGCCGCAACACGCATGGCCCATTTCTACCCTCACCACCTTGCCTTATGGGCCTCTTCCACGCCTCACATTCGGCCTCCGAGTCCAAGTCGCATTTGACGGCACATCCACCTTCATGTTCGTATCCAGTACCAGCAGCGATAGTACAACGCAACGTTAGATTCTGGAATGCAGTGGATGCTCTGACTCTCCAACGGAGGTTGACTAGTTACTCACGGGGACGGAGCAAACGATTGGAATACGTCTGGTCCGACGTGTGGACAGAGAACTTGTGTCGCGCGCATTCTTGCAGGGTTTGAGTTCGCTCGGGCGGACGTCGCGTGTGCCTTAGGGAGGGCATTGAGGAGGAGGCAGCCGACGATGCGCACGGCGCACACGGCATAAGTGCAGCTGTCTGCTCGGCAGACAGTAGAGGGGGATGGCGGCCGTATCGTGCGATGAGATGGGACTACTTGATCTGCTGGAGGAAGAGCAGTCATGGAAGTCAAGTGAGCAAGACGGGAACTGACCAACTTCCGATGGTCGTGCCTTGTTCGTGCACGTGACCGCGTCTGAAGCAAGGTTCTGAATCTCTAGTCGTCTTGCGGCGTGAGAGTGGAGACGGGTTGAGCCCTCTGCTAATGCTAATGATAGCGCAATGGGAGCGCATGATAGACCGTGTCTGCTTTCGCTGACCAAGACGACTACAGATACAGGCGGCCTGATAATCGTACACTGCGCCTCGGACACCGCTGTCTTGTCTCGAAAAACACTTCAGACTTTGAGGGAGCCGGGGATGATCTCGACCCAGTACCTGCCGCATACAATGAGCACAGATTATTCAGACTCCAAGGATGGCGGTATGACGCACCCGTCGGGGTCGAGGATGAAGGCGATGTTCTTCATCGTTCCGTCGGTGAGCCGCTTCTGGAAACGGACGCCGAGGGACTCGAAGCGGGCGCAGGCCTTGTCGATGTCGTCGACCGAGATGGCGATGTGGCCAAAGCCGCGGCCGGGTTCCTTATTGCCATTGGCATAGCCTTGGAAGTTGGGGTCGGACTCGGTGCCGTGGTTGTGGGTGAGCTCGAGGATGCCCTCGCGGCCGAAGCGGTTGTCGGCGTTTGTGCCCTGGCCGTGATCGTAGGCGAGGAAATAGAGGGTGAACGTCTCGAACGCACTCTCTGTTGTGAGTTGTGTTGGGGGCAAGGCCGGTCAGCGTGTGACAATGAGAAGAGGGAGGCTTAGGACGGACTGGCGACGACATCCATGCCGAGAACCTAGCAAACAGAGTGATTAATGGTCAGTGGAGACGTCGATATAGGATTCAGGAAGGAGGACAGACCTCTGTGTAGAACTTGAGGGAAGCTTCGGGATCCTTGACCCGAATCATGGTATGATTGAACTGACGAGCAAGTGAGTATATGCGAGATAACTGGCACGCGGGACACGGAGGACCTTGAAGCTGGCAGTCTCTTCGGTGCGCGGCATGGCTAATGGACGAAGGGTTGTGAAAAGACGAGGACGAGGGTGGATGGAGAGTAGGCGAGGCGGCAATGGGCGACAAAGAGATCGAGCGAGCATGGGATCCGCGATCGGAGGCAGATGTCGATGACGATCGATGACGCGCCCGACGCGGAGGACGCGAAACGCGTGACGGACAAACAGGGCCACACAGACGCGGTCGCGACCTGTTGAGGAGCACGTGGGGCGACTGCCGTCGGTCTTGTCGTTTCAGCTGCTCTCCCTTTCTCTCTCTCTTCTGCACGCTTCCAGACTCCCTACGCCCTCGTCGCTGTCTGCGCACGCGATGCCCCCGACGCGTTCGGTGCCGGTGCCGCACGGTGTCTACGTCTCGACCGAGCTCGCAAACATCCCGTTCAGGATCCGCCGCAAAAGCTTGTCTGAGGACGACGTTCCCAACCCCGACTACTATCTCGTCCCCCCGTCTCCCTCCCTCTCGCCCTCCCGCTCCTTCTCCCTCAGCTCCTCTCCCCCGTCTTCCCCAACGGCCCTCAATACTTCCCCAGCTGGCCCTCACCCCGATACAGCTATGATTCACTCGCCCTCCAGTCCTACACGCCCGCCCGCCTACCAAGGCTACGGCTACGCATATACCTACTCTCGCGACATTTCCCACCATTCTACCTACGACCATCATTTGCCGGCCTCCCAGCCCAAACTCGTCTCCTCAAATTCTCGATCCCACTTATATCCTACCCTTTCTTCGGCTCGCTCCAGCTTTTCCTCCCAATCCCCTCCTCGTCCAGATGGTCTCCGACCATCTTTGACTTCCAATTCAGCAAAGAGCTCAACACATGGTGAGTACTCCTCCCGTTAGTCCAGACCCTGATCCGCGTATCCCGTCCTGTCCCAATCTCCCTCCCTTCCCATTCCCTTTCACATCTCTCGCCCTCTCACCCGCGAGCCTGCCCAGTCTGGGTTCTCCCCAGTCTGGACGCCCGTTGGTGCCTCTTGTGATAGTCTCGTCTACTTTCTTCCCCGTCCTCCCACTCCGCTCTCTCCGGCCAAACGCTCTCTGCCTCGTTCCCCACTCCCTATCCGGATATCGGATCGGATCAACTCATGACCCCAGCCCTCCGCTCCGAGTCTTCCAATCTTCTCACTCTCTCCCCTGACCCGCCCGTCCGTGTCAGTAGTCTTCTTGCCACACATTAGCCCCGAGAACTAGCTAGCAGCCCTTGCCGGCATCATCATCGGAGCGCACACCGCTTCCTGCTCCTCCGAGCCACAATCCAACATCAGCCTGCAGACCATCCCCAGCGCGACTCGCTCGTCTTCTTAGACTCCCCATGATGCTCACCGCAACTGATGCGATGACTTTCCACCGTTCTCCACCCCCCGCTGATGGCATCGTCTCGCCCCTCCCCTTACCCCATCTCTTCTCCCGTCCCTTCCTTCCTCTTTTCTCGTATCCCGGTGGCTCTGCCCATCCTTCACTTGACCACTCCCGACGGTTATATACCCTTTGATACCGTCCACGCGCGCTCTTCCTCTTCTTCTTCCGCCTTATCAGCCCTCTTTCAACATCCGCAATACTGACTGATCCACATGTTCCTCTCCACTCCCCATCCAGATGACGACGATGATATCGAAGACTACGCCTTCAGTCTCGACCTCGATGATATCCTCTCCGCATCCTCGCCCTCACGCCGCATATCCTTCACTACCTCTTCCGAGCGTGACCGCCCTCCTGACCGCCCTCCTGTCAAGCCCCGCACCCGCGCCTTCCCCCACCCTCTCCCCTTGCCCTCATCATCCGCTGCTCTCCCCGCAGAACCTCGTCATCCCCTTCGCGAATCCCAATGCGACAGCACTCGCACCTCGGCCGCACCGGCCGACCTCCCTTTTCCCGTCTCCCGTCCCCTTACCCCGATTCGCGCCCTCTCCGTCTCGTGCCGTGCCACCACGACGCCTCCGTCTGCGCGTGGGAACACGGCGCTCGACGACGTCCTGCCGCCCTCCTCCCCCATCTCTTCGCCACTGTCGTCACCGCTATCCTCCCCCGCGTGTCCGTCCAAATCTGGTCCTAGCTCACGCTCCGGTCACACGGTCCACCATGCCACTCCGCTGCAGGAACACTCCCAGCAGTTAGACTCGGACTTGACCCTCCCCCCGTCCTCGCCCATTGCTATACCCCTCCCGTCTACGCCGCTGCGCAAACGCACGGACGCGAGCGAGGACGAGATGGAACTGGACCTCGCCGACTTGGTCGCCAGCCCACCCTCGCCGACTCTGGACGCGCTCCGGATCACGTCCAGAGTCTCTGTCCGTGCCCTGCTCAACCCCGCTCCTCCGCCCGAGCCTGTCCCTCTCTCCCCGGCGCCTCTGGTTGTTGCTGCGCCGGAAGCCGTAGATGAAGTGTTGCCCCAGCTGGAGATGGAGATGGTCGGTGATGCTGACGAGGTTAAGGTTGAGGTCGAGGCCGTTGCCAAGGAAGAGGTCGAGACGGAGAAGATGGTAACGGCGGTGTCGGACGGGGACGTCACCCCCCTCACGTTGCCAGAAGCGAGCGAAGAGGTCGACGCGGCGCTGGACGACGTCTGCGAGGAGGTTGCGGCGACGGAGATTCCGGTTCTCGTTCAGGTGCGTCCTCGACATCTTCCGATCCCGAGGCCTCGTACTGATGTACATGCCTCACATTGACATTCTCCATCCCGCATCTGCCATATCCGATGGTCTTCAGATCCCGGAATCCGAACCCGAACCCGAACCTTCTTCCCCTCTGCCCATGTCAGTGTCCGCGCCTGCTGCTAGCGAGCCCGAGGCCAAGTCACGCGCGCCGTCGCGTGCTCCCTCGGAGGCAGTCGTCGTTCCGCACTCGTGCTCGCGCGCACACACGCCGCAGCCTGCGGTCCACAGTCAAGAGACCCCGTCGTCGCCGCTCTCTCCCACGCCGTCGTCCATCGCAGATCACGATGTCGATGTCGAGATGCACGATATCGAACTTCGATCGTCCGCCGTCCCCGTATCTGCTCCAGCTCTTGCGCCTGTTGTGGGTCCCAGGAGGAGTAGCAGCAATGTCAGCAGCCGCGTTGGGTCTCCCACACCCACGCCCGCCCCTCCTGCAAGGGTGAAGGCCAAGGCCAAGGCGCGCGACGAACTCGCCGAGCCTCCACGTAAGAAGGCGAGGCGCGAGTCCGACGCCGACGTCTCATCCTCCCATGCCAAGGCAGACGTAAAACCCAAGCCCAAACCCAAACCGAAGCACTCTCGCGCGACGCCAACCTTCACGGACAGCGAGAGCGAGAGCCAGCGCGAGTGCGCAGAGAAGGCGGTCTTGAAGTCGCGCAAGAAGCAGCAGCAGCCGTCCGACGCCCAGGCCCGTCCGGCGAAGATCGTGCGCAAGAAGCGACCGCGCGCTGTTCTGTCGGACGACGAGTCCCAGTCCGGGTCTGAACCGGGGCTCGTGGCCGTCGCGCCTTTCAGTTTATCCTCACCGGCACCGGTCACTGCGCCCATGCGCGCCCCCGTCCCCAATCCGGCCATGACGCTGAAGCGGAAGGATGGCGGCGAACGCGATCGAGAGCGGGAGCGGGAGCGAGAACGGAGGAAAGAGAAGCCGAAGCCGAAGAAGCTTCCGCGCGCGAAGGACAACCTCGAGGTAGAGAACGAGCCCGTCCACGCCCACGCGTCGACGTCGAATCCGAAGCCTGCCAGGGCTGCCGGTAGGTCTTCCTCGTCCCCCTCTGCGCCGAAGAGCGCGACGAATATCACGCGCCCGGAGCTCCCGTTCCCTCTCCCGTCTTCCCCTTCCTTGTTGGACGACGCGTCGAAGCCGCACGTAGCTCGGGATCAGTCGCGCGCAGACGCACCCGCAAAGACGAAGCCCTCCACGACACCATCAACATCAACGTCAACGTCAGCGCCGGGGCCGAGGAAGTCCAAGTTCAAGTCCAAGCGCGCGCAAGAGCACGAAACAAACCCGGACGCCGACATGGACTCGCTGGCACTGGCAGAAGAAGCAGACGCCCTCATCCAAGCGTACGCCCTGCCGATGCCCGCGGCGGAGCTGGAGGGGATGTTGATCGAGACGCTCGCGTCCGCGCGCGCCTCCTCGCTCGCCGCGTCCGCGCTCCACGCCTCGCTGATGGCTGCCCGCCCGGCGCTCCGCGATCTGCCCCTGCCCGCGCTCAAGGGCGACGCGGCCGAGGAGGGCGCCGAAAAGGACTTGGGGCCGAGCACCACCACTGGCAGAGGGCGCGGCGCGAAGGCGGACGCGGCGAGCCGCCGCGCGTGGGTGCCCGCGCTCGAGGCCGTGCTCGAGGCCGGCTGGCGGCGCTCGGGGGTGTTTGGCAAGATCGTCAACAGCGGCACGGTACGTCCCCTCTCCCTCTCTCTCCTTTATCTCTTTCTCTGTCCCTCTGTCCCTCTCGCATAGACAAGCTAACGCGCGACTGCGAACAGGACCTCGCGAACCACGCGCTCGCCCTCGAGGCGCGCTGGTTCTACGACCCGGACGCAGACCCGGACACGGACCGCGCGGCGATCGTGCGGAGCACGATGATGCGCCGCCCGGCGGGCCAGCGCAGCGAGGCGCGCAAGGCCAAGCACTACTACTGGCGGCCGCTGCCCAAGATCTCCCGCTGGGACGCCGAGGACGAGCTCTGATCGTGTCGCCGTGGGTGTGTGGCTCGGAAGTGTGGTGTCAATTTATGACTTAAAAGTGAACCCCCGTTGCGTGTGTGTACATCCGTGCGCGTTGTTGTGACTGTTCTTCCTCTCTGTTGTCTGTTCCTCTGTTGTCGATTTGTTCTAGCTAGGCGGCTACCTTGCTGCGCCTGTCTGCAGTATACACACTTACTTACTACCCTTTTGGATGCTGCTGTTGCTCCCCATTAATTAGTCTTTTTTCCTCCCGTTCGATCGAACGTTTCCGTCGATATGTTACGTGTACTTCGATATCGAACTCTTCCCAAAAACAGCGAATACTATCCAAACAAACAAGCACCAGAAATCGCGCTCCAGTTACGAGTGGAATTGAAAACCCCCGTCCGTTGTGTTGACTCCAGGACGCGCGCCATCCGCGGAGTCTTCACTTTGTAAGGACCTGTGGCCAGCGAAAAAGGCCCGCAAGTTCCTCTATCCCAGAGCCCGGATCCCCAAACACCGAATGCTAATCCATACAATACACATATTACTCCTACAAACGCGATGGCCCCGGGCAGGTAACGAACACGCAAGAACAGCAGCAGCAGCAGCAGCAGCAGCGAACATAACAGAGAGCGAGCTCGAGGTAGTGAGAAGCGAAGGCGAAACATAACATTACTCGTCGTCGTCGTCGTAGGCGTCGTCGTAGGCGTGGTATGGCGCGGGCCATGGTATTAAATTATTTGCGATCCGATCCGCGTTCGACAACGGTGGCGGCGACTCCTCCGCCTCCCACCGCCGATATCCCAAGAATATGCAGTCTTCCATCACCGTATCCGCACCGACGTCCACGTCCACATCCACGCCCCCGACCGCAACCGGACCACCGTGCGCGCGAAACTCGAGCTTGAGCATGTGTTCCCCTCGTGCTCATGCGAGGCCGATCTTGGTCAGGTGTGAGCGCATGATGGCTTCGCCGACTGTGGAGAGGGGAGAGGGCGACGGTGGCCAGGGTCAGCTACGCATGTCCGTCCGCGAGAAAGACACGAGATAGAAAAACGAGGACGAAACTAAACGAAACGAAACGAAACGAAACGATAGAGAGGGGGAAAGAAGCAGCGGAGGGGGTGAAAAGAATGGGATATGGACGAACGAGCGCGATAAGGAGGAGAAAAGAAGGACGGAAATGGTACGGTCTGGTGTGGCACGCACCGTTGATGATGATCGACTGCGTCGCTTTGATGTCCTGAAACGACCGACAAGAATAGGGAAATAGCACATGGTTAGCGTGAGTTGTGCACGAAGCGCAAGATGCGTGAGAGGGCGCCAAGAGCAGGCCGTGGAATCGTCCCACTCCACGAAGTGGAGAGCGCGAGGACGTGAAGAGAAAGAGATGGAAGAGAAGGAAGGGGTACGTACTAGCATTGACGTGAAGTGCTGCGGAGAGGAAAGAAGAGCGAAGAGCCAAGTCAGTAACGATCGCAATCGCAACGTGCGTGCCTCGAGAACGAACGAGATATGACAAGGAGGAACACACGGCCAAGCGAAATACACACTGAGGCACTGACGAGGGAAGAAGTGGAAGTAGATGGATAAAGTAAATGGGTGCGCTGTGGGAGCGTACGAGGAATGAGGGGACAGAATGAAAGGCAGGGGAGCAGATGACGGTGAACTGAATGAAAGCGGAAGAAAGAGAAGGGACTCTAAAACGACAGAGAGCCGAGGGCACGCACCAAGTATAGTGGTCGGTGAGAGACGTCTTTGCGGCGGTGGACCTGGATGAAATGGGCGCGGAAGTACTCGGACACCTCCTCAAACTCGTTTGGCCTGTCGCCGTACGAGGAGATGCTGGGTCGGATCCCATGACGCCACGACGTCAGGCGTGTGAAGGGAGAGCGGACCGGAGGAGGAGGTGTGAAGGGTCGAGAAGACGATGCCAGGGAGGCGGCGCCAGGCACAGGGAGGGAGAGGAAGGGCGAGCGTGCGAAGAAAAGCAAGAGAGAAAGAGGAAGGCGAGGCCGGGAGAGGATGACGTGCAGGGAAGCGGGTGCAGAGGAGGGTAGGAAGGGCAGGGGGTGATTAGCAAGCGCAGGTGCAAATGAGGCGGTGGGGTGGGGATGGATCGGCCGCAGCAGGGGCAAAGGAAGGAGGCAGTGGAAGGGTCGGAGAAGAGAGTTGGAAAGAACGAAAGGGTTCGAGAACGGTAAGCACGGGAAGCGGAGGGCAAAGGTTGGGAGAGGAGCTTACTATTTTCGGACTTTGATGCCGGACTCGAGTTTTTGTCGTAGGAGGTCGGTCTGTGGGGCACGGGCAGAGGTCAGGATGGACCAATGGCGAGCAGTAGGCGGTGCAAAGAAAAAAGGGTACATGCCTTGTTGAGCATGAGGACGAGAGCGGCGTTTGACAGGAGCTTGTTGGAGCATATTGCGGTAAAGAGCTGGAGCGAGTCGTCTATGCGGTTTGTCCGCGGGTCTTCCTCCAGGTACTGTAAGGGTGCCGAGGAGGCGGGAGGAATAGTATCCAGGCACGGACAGGACGGCGCGTCCAGAGAGTCGGTGTGGGTCGAGGTCGATGAGCAGTGTGGTAAGGTTGGTTGCCGGAGGAAGCGAGGGCGGCAGAAATGACAAGGACCATAGCGAATCAGAAGGAAGAAAGATGGCAGGACGAGCGGGCGGCGGGAGACGAGGAGAGCGAGGGGCGTCGGAGGCAGAGGACATGCACTTGTCAGAGATACACGAGTCTGCTGTGCAGCGTCAGAGACGTACCTGGTCAAAGGCGCTGATGGGCGCAAGGAAGATAATCGCGGTCGCTGGATTGGGAAACCGATGGTCAGTCGACTCCCTAATCGAAAGCGCTCTCGGCCGTGGACGACAGCCTTCTGCGCAGACGTCGGAGCAACAGCCAATCGCACCAAGCCAGGCACGACGGACGGCACGGAAGAGCGAGAAAGAGAAGCCATGCCCAGGCCAGGAAACTCACCGTCGTCAAAGAAGGGCACCCACGCGTGTCGCTGTCCAAATCAAGCACACGATCAGCATCGGCACCCGCACCAGATCGCTTCCCCAGACAGCGTGCGAGAGAGCGAGAGACTTGCCTGTCCGCGCTGTCCGCCCAGAGCCGATTAGAAGACAGCAGAAGGAGGAGGGAAAAGGACGCACAGCACCGCCCACGTCGTACAGCAGCCAGTTGTAGTTTGTCCCGCCGAGGTTGATGTCGAACGCGTGCTCGGTCACACCGATCGTCTGCAGTCGGACGTGCAGGATGTCCTCTGCGAATGCACCCTGTCAGCAATTCAGTCCGCACCCTCCCAGAAATCAATGCCCCACCATTCGACGGCAGATAGTCCGGCTGGGCGATACGTCCAATGTTGGCAAGGAAACTGTCCGCGAACAATGTCAGTAAGACGTCACCTCCGGCCTTCTCGGCTAGTCCTCGAGAGCGCACAACTCTGCGCCTGCTGCCTCCGCCAACGCTGCGCACAAAGAGCAGCGGACGAGCGCGCCCAACAGTGGGGGGCACGACGGCAGCGATCCAAGGAAATGAGACCGTCCGCCGAACGAAACAGAACGACTTACAACGCCGCATACTCCTCCAGCTTCAGCTTGTTCCCCTTGAGCAAGCCCTGCACGCCTGGGTGCCACCACAGCATCTCGATCTCCTCCGTCAGCGCCGCCAGCGTCTTGGCCACAATGTTCGTCACCCCCGACGACCCCGCCTGCTTCCCTCCCCCGACCGACTTTTGGAATCCATCCGCCAGTGGCCACGACCGGCTGCCCGACGTCAGCGCCTGCCACCCAGAGCGCACGTAGACCCCCGTCTTGCCCCCGGCGACGTGGATCCCGCCAGAGAGCTCCGACGCGAGCGCATCCTCGGACGCGACCAGCGGCAGCAGCTTGTTCCTCAGCTGCCCCAGCTCGGGGAACCACGCCGGGTTCGGGTGCCCCCGCGAGTGCGTCGAGCTCCCGCTCCCGCTTCCACTCCCCGTCCCACTCCCCGCGTATGAATCCGAGGTGGACGCGGATGCCATGAACCGCGGCGCGGCGAGGGTGCTGGTAAGGGGATCGCCTGAGCCGGACGCGCCGAGGCCGTACTCCCAGTCGAGCTCGTCGAGGATCATCCGGACGGCCTTGAGGATGTTGAAGTAAACGATCGGCCGCCACGACGGCCGCTCGCGGTCGAGGGTCGAAGACGAGTAGTAGAGCTGAAACTGCTTTTGGAGCGTCGACTTGCCCGACTCGGCCTGCCCGAGCAACATCACTGTCCACGGATCAAGTAGTGTCTAGTGTTGGCAGGGAGGAGATACGCACCTTTGACGTCCCGAGACTTCTTCTTCCTCATAGCCTCGCGCTCGCGCTGTGGGGCACGTCACATACGCATATGGTCGGCTGCGAGGATCGATGGGTGATAGAGAGACGGCCGACGCACCTTGAGGTCCTCGTCGATGGCGTTGCTGACGCGGAGTGCCTCCTCCTCCTCTGCGGGGCTGCGGCGCTGGCGCATGCTGTCCTTTACGTGTCCTTGGTCAGTGGCCGAGCGAGCTCCGAGGAACTCAAACGAGAGGGCTTGTGCTTGAGGAGGATGGATCACGCTCGGAGATATCGTGCGCCGGGCGCGGGACGGAAACAGGCAGACGCAGCGGGCACAGGCGGCGACACGGGCGCAGGCGCGGAAATCCGCAAAGAAGCAGTCTCTGAGGGAGAGGAAGAGGAAGGGGCAGGGATCCCGGGGCGAGGATAGAGAGAGCGAGGTCGGAACAGGGAGAGGGCAGAGAGGTATATCGCCCGCGCCGTCCCACGGCGAGGATTACATTGTGATGGAGAAGAAGAGGCCATCATCATTGTCTGATACTCACCGGTCACCCATGACAGCTCCCTCCTCCGCGTCCGTCTCCCCGGCGTCTCCGTCCAGACCTGCACACCGAGCACACCATCCACACGTCCACCCCGCACAGCCTCTTTCCCTCCACCCCTGCCGCTTGTGCCGCGAAAGTGTATTTCCAGCCTTACGTATTCCTCCTGCAACCTCTCTCTTCCGCAAACGCATATGATACTCCCTTCTTCTCCTCCGGCCAACGTCCGACGCCCCGCGCTCGCCCTCATCCCCAACGACCGGTCGCCATCCGGGTCCCCGGACGTCCAATGACATAGGTGATAATCGGGGCCCAGGACCACAACGCCCCCAGACAACGTCAACGTAGACTATTCTGATGCCCTCCCCCGGCCCCGTCCCGCCGGCCCATCGCTACCATGCGTTGTTGGAAACGCGGGCCGGTGGTATACACGTATACATAGTACAGAGTCTAAGTTCGCCACTGGCAAGGCACGAGAGAACGTCGAGGTCGTCGTGCCTGCGGCAGCGGCTGGCGATCAGTTACCGTCTCCCAATCCGGCGTCCCGGCGCGCGATCGAGCCGACCTGAAGCGCCACAAAGATCTCCACAGGCGCCCGTGCCACCACTTGAACTTGAACATGTTTTTCAAGGCGGCCTTTTGCTAGCTGGTCTCACCGGCAAATCTCCCCCTCCCTCCCCTGTGTCTCAAAGCCCGCGTCCAGCCTGTGCTCGGGCTCATGAATACATGAATACATGAATTGGCCCAAGTACGTCGCATGCCATCACGCGCCTGCCGAGCACTTCTCAATCGGCTTGTCCGTCCTTGACTCGTTGCCAGCCCGGCCTTGCATGTGCGAACGCGCGCGGTGTGTGTATACGCGTGCACACATACGATTGGTTCACAATCTAGGGAAGGCTAGACGGTGGAGGGCGTGCCTTGCGGTGCTCTGATACACGCATACACGCATATCGTGTGCGCTGCACAGATCCCGAGTCACACCCGGATCGCGCCCGCGCGCCATCCTACCTGACACCCCTTCTGATTCAGGATGAAAACCGTGGTTCCGATTCACAATGTGCGCTCTGGTTCGGGCGACGCGGATTCGGAATCCGGGTTTTATGTAAAATCACCAACGCGCGCGATTCCTAGAAGGTCGACGACCATCGTTGACACATCGATGGTCAGATGAACGCACGGACGACCGAAAACGGATCTGCTCGCCAGATACACTGTCACGATGGACAACGCGACAGAACGGCCGCGTCAGAACAGACCCCGATGGACGACATTGTCATCATCCATTCCGGTCAGGATTCAGCAAGTTCAAGTCTCACGAAAGAGATCCAGCACGCGCTCGAAATGGCAAGCACGTCCTTGCGCGACCCCTCCGAATCTCGCGACCACGCGCTTCCTCAAGCGTTCCCCCTGCCCGAGTGGGTGCCGCGCGCGCGACAGGGGGACATGGTGGGAATTTGTCTGTTCCCCTCCCCCAGTGGTACATGGTACGTACGGGATGCGTGTGCACGCTGTGGGCGCGTTCTTGACCTTGACCTCTTCCAATGATTTATGTAGGCAGGCGCGGGAATGCTGGAGTCCGAGATAACCAGCAGCGGCCTAATCCCGGATGACTCACCCTCGTGCTCCCAACAACACAGCACCGAGCAGTCTCCGATCAAGCCCGCCCGCGTGTGTCACTCTGTGTGGCCGTGCGCGAGGGTTTGCGCCAGGCGTTCGCACGTATGTATATGTACGTGTACGACGCGAGCGCCGTCGGCGGCGATTAGCATCGGCTCGGGCTATGGACCGTCCGACGTTCAGCGGCTCGACGCCGCAGGGTCAAGGCATTTGAACCCCTCGCACAAGGTTGGCATTGTCTCAAAAGTACTGTTCATCACGTCCATCCGTCTCTCGATTGCAATTACACCCGCCCGCGGGCCTCACCAAGGTGCCCGAATCCAGTTGACGAAGAGATCCGGTCAACGGTCGTGGGCGTAGTTATGCATGCGGCGGCCGGTGGCGCGCGGTTCTGCGGCTCTTGCACCGCCATGATGCTCTCAGTCGTCGCTGCTTAAACTTCGCCCTTCCAGTCTTCCGTTCGTTCCGCTCACATTCCTGGGTCCCTCGTTTTATGGCTTTGACTCTAATTCTCCATCCATCATGCGTCGTGTAGGTTAGGCCTCGCCGAATTCGAATCCTCATCCTCATCCCCATTCCCAGAAGATGGCAACCCCCCGTGTGTCAGCAAAAGACGATCGGGTTCGCTCTCGCGGTCATCCTCCGAAGTTATGAAGTCAAGTCCTGATCGCCACCTCAAGCGTGGCAAATGGTCCGCAATTCCGCTCGCGGCCGGAAGAAGTGACCGTGTTCGAACGTCCCCACGCGTCCTCCCCCGCGAACCACCGTGTCTGTAGATCTGGCCCGGGGTTTCAGCCCGACGCTCCCAGCTTCCTGCCAGACGACCTCGGGCGGCTCTCGTCTCGCACTCGGCCATCTGCCGTCTTACGGCGCAAGGAATGCTCTGCGATCCGTCCAATCCTGAACCCTGCCACCCTACAACCGTCTGTTCTCGAACGTCGGTCTGCGGGCGGGCGTTCAGACCTCTACGTCATTGGCAGATAGTTTTTGGACGCTCCACGGTCCATGCTGGCTGCTCTCGCTACCCACTCCGAGCGGCCGAGCACCGCAGTGCGAACGGGAACGTCCAAGCTAACGGGTTAGATGGGTGAGCGGGTGATCGTGAGCGTTTGGGCGAGCGCATCGGCTCTCTAGTGTGGTCTTACGAACCCGGGTCGGAACAGACGGCTGATGCTTCGAATCCCGTGCCGTTTGCCCGTTGGTAAGCGGGCACTCACTGTGGTCGATGGTGTCGCTGGCGTTGAGCGGGCGTGCGCTGGAGGGCCCGGGGACTTGCCGGGGAGCGCTCTTCGAGTATGCTTAACACTTATAGAGTCATACTGTGATTGTGTGTACGCAGCGCGGGGACGTCGATGTTTTCTCTGGAGGTCGGCTCCCTCCGATCAGCGTTGGTCGTCAAATGATCATGATTTCGGAGAGGGAATGCACTCCGGGTGGTGCAAGGAAGCACCATATAACACGCAGCAACATGTTGATATCACTCCACTACAGGTATATCCCTACGCGCAAAGTTCCTCAGGAATAACATCACAAAGGCGACGGATAAAAACACTTCCATCATACGCTCCAGACGACAGCGTCCTCCCATCCGGGGAGAAAGCGACTTTTGTAGCATCGCGCGCGTGCTGGTAGAACGTCGCCACGCAGGAGCCGTCTCGAGTCCTCCACAGGACCGTCCTGTCATCCGACGCCCACGCGATGTACCGCCCGCATGGAGAGAAGCACGCAGCAAAAACCCAGCTGTTATGCCCCCTGAGCGAAAGGAGCATCGCACCGCTATTCGAATCCCAGATCTTCACCGTCCCGTCCCTCGATGCGGATAGCACCAGCGCCCCGTCCGGCGAAAACGCCACGTCGAATACCCAACTCGTGTATCCCTGCAACGTGAGGAGCTTCTGTCCTGTATGTGCATCCCAGATCCGGACAGTTTCGTCGTCAGACCCGGTGGCGAGGCGCGTCCTGTTAGACGCGGTGGCGAGGCGCATGCTGTCAGGATGGAAAGCGACAGCCCGGAGCCCCACCCCGTGACCGCGAAGGACTGTGTGCCGTGCGCCCGATGCTACGTCCCAAACGCAACAGTGGTTATCACCCCAGCCCGAGGCAAGCCACCGTCCGTCCGGAGAAAAGCAGATGGAGCGGATCCCTTTCTGGTGCGCACCTGTGAGGAGGTGCAGCTCCTGGGACGTTCGGACGTCCCACAGGCGCACAGGCGGGGCCCGTCTCCCCACGCCGCGGCTTTGGTCGTATGCGAGGGCGATCGTGGTCCCGTCTGGTGACCACACACAACTCGAATAGCCCTCGAACGTCGCGACTTTGAGGGCCCCTCCTTGGCTGATGTCCCAAATCGCAACGTTCCTCTCGTCAAACCGAGAGACGGATGCGAGATACCGACTATCTGGGGAGAACGCGAGTGATGTGACGGCTGCATTGGGAGGATGGAACCATTCATGGGAGGCCTGGCCTTCCGAGCTCCACAGAATGATGGTGGAATCCTTGGACCCAGTTGCGATCCACTTGCTGTCCGAAGACACGGCGAGCGACTTGACTGGGCCATCATGGCCGGTGGTTGTCCCTACACAACTGATGAGCTGCCTTGCCTCCATCGTCCTCGTCATTTTAAGACTCACCGACTACTTTGTTCGACTGAAGAGCAATTGCATTGCGTTTGCCGAGAATCGGGAAATACTGTCCGAGCTGTTGACTCCAGAAAGCAT
Organism: Sanguinoderma infundibulare; assembly: GCA_032821775.1. Taxonomy (NCBI): domain Eukaryota; kingdom Fungi; phylum Basidiomycota; class Agaricomycetes; order Polyporales; family Polyporaceae; genus Sanguinoderma; species Sanguinoderma infundibulare. Next base: position 42,703 of record JAVLRN010000018.1, on the reverse strand, counting down.
CCCGATGGCGTGATAGCTGGGAGGATCGGAAGATTACTGAGGGTTGAGCTACACGGTCGAGTTCCACTTCGAGCCTTGAGTATCCGGACGTAATCCTGCCCGCTGCGGACAGCATCCGATGGGCGTCGCATGCAGATTTAACCATGAGGGTTACTGTGACCTCCTTCAAATTTGCAGAACGGAAAGTCTTCAAGAACTCGACGGTCTTCATAACTTCCCGAGCGTGGACATTTGCCAGCGAGTTGATGATCAGAAAGCGTAGCTGAGCCCATTCGTTCGGCTGTGGAAGTGAATGCCATTGTTCTGAGCAGATCGAAGGGAGTGAGTATACGACGAATGGGTTGCCGTAGGTTGATGCAAGGTAGTGAGGGACTCACTATATTTTGCGATAGTCAAGGACAAAGTCTCCACTGTGGCTTTAGCCATCTCTAGCAGAAACTCCCCTGCCGTTTTATCCACCCTTTCGCCTATCTAAAATGAGGAGCCCGAAGGTCAGAGATTGTCACGGAGACATGCGGGATGGCCCTTACTTGAAGCGTCCTTAGTTGTAATTGTCTACATGAACGTTGTCCGGTCACGAGTAGATTCGGGCTAGCACTTTTCTCGATGTACACAATCCGGCAGGAGAGCTCTTTGGCGCTTGGAAATGCCGCGAGGAGGCGAACGAACTCGAGATCTGTCCCAAAAGTCATGTTCCAGAATTGGAGGGTCTGAATGTGCGTTCCAGATACACGACAGTGTGTGAGACTCGACTGGTGCAGAATGGTGTTCTTTTGGAGTGGCGAGGAGGAGAATTCGATTTCGGTGAGGTTAGGAAGCATTTTGAGGGGGAGGGAAGGCACCAAGTCGGTCGGATACATGGCTATCCTTCGAACGAGGGGTGCAAGTTGTGGTTTGGCGCGGAGGAAGTCACGAAGGCCGAAGATACGTTTTATACTGGTGATCTTGACGCAGGAAATGAGAAGAGAGAAACTACGAGGACGGAGTTGACGACATGTGAGGGAAAAATTGCGCAGGGCGCGGCGATCGTCGCATGAATGGCCAATGACCTTCTCAATAACTTCCCAAGGGAGAGAGGGGGACATAGCGAGTCGAGTGCCGAATGCGAAGACGAGAGCCATAGCGGGTCGTGGGGGGAATGGGAGGAGGACAAGGCAGGAGGAGTACACGCGGCCGATGCAGTGTGCCCGGTGAGATAGTCTTTGAGCCGCAGTAGCCCCGAGGGTCAGAAGGCTCGGTATTTGATAGCCGCCTACAACGCTTCGGACTTGTCCACATTGAACTCAAAAATGCCCTGAGCCCTCGGGTCCAGTCTCGCAATGTGAATGGACAGGCTTCTGACTGACCGCCTTGTTACTTCAGCCGTGTCCACACAGCGTTGAGAGTTTATTCCGATGCGAATTGTGGAATGACATCACGAGCCACTCCTCTTATTTTCAAGTCCGGAGCAGAGGAATTCACCATGTGCAACTTCCGGACCACCTGCGCCCCGGAAGCCCAAGCCCCAGGTGTAAACTGCGTGCACTTCTACACGACACAGCCAATGAGCCTGTACAATGCGCGGCGAACGATTACCTGTATCGGTACAAGTACGTATACACTGGATTAGTATTGATACTAGTTTGAATAGTTGCACGGACGTAATTGTAGTAGGGTTCTGTCGGGCAGTGTCCCGGCTAGATCCTAACAGACGGCGACTGGATCGCGGGTAACGATGGGATATGATACGACGGAGAGGCAGATAGAGTAACCCAATCCGACACATGTGGTCACGTGCCAGATCGACCTCCGGTTCGACCTCGGCGCGCGGCGAAGGTGCGTGATCGCGACTCGACCAAAGCTTGACTAGTTGACTGCTCGCTCGAGGCAGGTGTTCGATAGAGACGACTATCACCACATACTGACCAGCTCCAGTCAGGATCCCGGGACGGTTGCACGCGCAGGCTGACAGAGTGGTGGCGGGTAGGAGAAGCAGCCACTCCCGGGTGGCAGTATTGCTACAGCCTCCCCTGTCCATGCGCTCGAGTTGGGCGTCGAGGAGGAAGCCGAAGGCCAGGGGGGTGATCATGATGCTGGTCTTGAAGTTGAAGGTGTGTGCGAGGCTCCTTGCTGATGTTCTGGCCCAGTTCTGCGCACTGGAACGTGGTCGCTGACTGACTATACGATCCGTAATCAACAGGGGGCGATCTTGAAACGATTCACATGCCGAAGCTGAAATGTGCCGTACATGTCCGGGTACGTCCTCTCGAAGGCCAAAGCGCGCCAGTCTGAGCTTTTGCAAGCTGAACTGACGACAAGCTCGCTGACAGGTCATGGTGGCGCCGCAATTGATATTACTCGCTCGAATCAGGCTTTCGAAAGGACAGTGCAGTACGACATCTTCGATAAGGTTGTCGATGCGCTCAAGTTTGACGTCGAGGATGATGGCGGCCGGACGAAGCTGAACTTGAATTTGAAGGCGTATGTGATTCTACCGGTTGATATGTGCGCACTCCGAGTCGAATGGCTGTATGACCCGCGACCGATAGATGGAGAGTGCGTCGCCAATCTTGAAGCGACTGGGCATTTTGGAGCTGCAGGAGGCTGACATCGAGAGCGCAGGCGCAGACGTCCACCTCTGCCACCTGGAGAATATCACGACCTTCGGCAAGTTCGCCTGCACGTCCATCGACGACGTGGACCTTTGGCTCGAAGAAATCGAGGACGAGGTAAGGGCTGCCACCCTCGCTAGTTCAGTTCCCGTCAATAGTGACATTCCAATCCACGTTCGTCCACTAGCAAACTGCTACCACATCGCCTTGACAGCCCACTAACATGACCCGCTTGACACCAAACCGCAGCCTTCTCTCACCACGACGTCATCGGTGCAGCGATCCTCGCTAGTAACGGTGACTGCACGGAGTATTTCCAGCACCCGGTCACTCATAAGCCAAGTACCACCGGGAGCATCTCGTTCAGCGAGGTGAGTTTGCTCTTCCTTGAATATACCTGGTTTTCAGATACACCATTGTTCGTCACGCTAAACCATACGTCTCTGTGCAGGCCCAAGCGTACCAGCTCGGCCATCATCTACCGCGACACGCCACCTTCAGCGTCCGGGACAGTGCGCGATTCGTTGCGCACGCCCGGAACCGACTTTTGTCGAACCCGCTGTCGAACCCCACGGGTCCATACCATTCGAGTGTCGCATCTTATGCCCATGCCACCGTGAGAGGGCTAGATGTCGCCGTTCTGTGTTGCTGGTGATCAGCTCGACCATCCGGTGGTTTCGGGGCTCTGTCCTAGGCTGCCTGAGGGTCACAGTGCGAGACGGGCACCGCACGAGTCTGGAGCACCGCGTACACTGACGGCAAGGACAGCGCAGAGGAGAAGCTGGCAAGGAGAACGAGCAGGAGCGGAAGACGGAGAGGGACCGACGCCCGTCTCCCGTCACTGGCGGGTCTATGTGGCCCTGTTTGTCCGTCACGCTGCGTTTCGCATCCCTCTGTGTCGGGCGCGTCATCAATCGTCATTGCCATCTGCCTCCGATCGCAGATCTCATGCTCGTTCTCGCCCCTTGCCGCCTCCCCTGTTCTCCTTCCACCCTCGTCTTTTCACGACCCTTCATCCACTAGCCATGCCGCGCACCGAAGAGACTGCGAGCTTCAAGGTCCTCCGCGTCCCGCGTGCGAGCTATCTCGCATGTACTCACTTGCTCGTCAGTTCAATCACACCATGATTCGGGTCAAGGACCCCGAGGCTTCCCTCAAGTTCTACACAGAGGTCTGTCTTTATTTCTACATCCGATATCGACGTCTTCGTTGACCCTGCTTGCTAGGTTCTCGGCATGGATGTCGTCGCCAGTCCGTCCTATGCCTCCCTCTTCTCATTATCACACGCTGACCGGCCTTGTCCCCCGAATATTACAACAGAGCGTGCGTTCGAGACGTTCACCCTCTACTTCCTCGCCTACGACCACGGCCAGGGCACGAACGCCGACAACTGCTTCCGCCGCGAGGGCATCCTCGAGCTCACCCACAACCACGGCACCGAGTCCGACGCCAACTTCCAAGGCTACGCCAGCGGCAACCAGGAGCCCGGCCGCGGGTTCGGCCACATCTCCATCTCAGTCGACGACGTCGAGAAGGCCTGCGCCCGCTTCGAGTCCCTCGGCGTCCGTTTCCAGAAGCGGCTCACCGATGGAACCATGAAGAACATGGCCTTCATCGTCGACCCCGACGGGTCCATCCTGTCATTCCTTTCTGCTTCAGTATCTCTTGCTCATCGTATGCGCAGGTACTGGGTCGCGGTCATCCCCGAGTCCCTCAAAGTCTGAAGTGTTACAGCTTATTGAGTGAAGACAGCGTCATCCGAGGCGAAGTGTACGATTATTAGACTGGCTGTATCTGTAGTTGTCTTTGTTAGCGAAAGCAGACACGGTGTATCATGCGCTCCCATTGCACTGTCATTCGCAGTGAGCTCAATCGACCCGTCTCACGCCGCAAGAAGACAAGAGATTCAGAAGCCTGCTTCTGACGCCGTCACGCGCACGAACAGGCACGACCGCGTCATCGCGCCTCGGTTGGTTAGTGCCCCTCTTGCTCACTTGGCTTGCGTGGCAGCTCTTCCTCCAGCAGATCAAGTAGTCCCATGTCATCGCGCCATAGCTACCATCGCCCTCTACAGTCGTGCTGTCTGCTGAGCGGATAGCTGCACTTAGGCCATGTGCGCCCTGCGCACTGTCGGCTACTTTCTCGTCTATGACCTACCTACCGCACGCGCAACGTCCCCCGGAGCCAACTCAAACCCTGAAAGAATGCGCGCGACCGAGCCGCGCCGCCCACGCGTCGGGCCAGAGGTATTCGACTCCAACCGCTTCCTCCGTCCCCGTGAGTACTAGCCATCCTCCGTCGGACAGTCAAGGCATCCGCTGCATTCCAGCATCTAACGTTCCGTTGTGCTACCACTACCAGTACTGGAGACGAACATAAAGGTGGGATTTCTCCGCGAACGCGAACCCTGCTCGGAGGCCGAGTGGGAGGCGTGGAAGACGCCCATAAGGCAAGGTGATGCGGGTAGAAATTGGCCATGCGTGTTGTGGCACGAACGTACGTCGGTTTTCGCGACTGCTGACCTGATGGGGTCGCCAACATCGATGCTAAGTCGAGCGGAAGGCCTGCCAAAGGGAGGACTATCGTGACCATGATGCTCACCGGCCAGGTCGACTCCGACGCCTGCGAGTGCCGACTAGTCCTTCATGTCCCTCGACGGTGTCACCCGGCGAGGATTATCGCTCGCGATACCCCAACTCCAAACCCTCATTCGTTCTGCCATCAGAATGAGGGTGAGTCCGCAGTTCTTAGCGTACTCGTCCGTACATAGCTAATCATTCCTGTAGCTTCTTACATCAGGCTACAGGCGTTTTTACACAGACCGACCTGGCGGCGTTGGCCGGACCACCAGGAAGCGTTCCGGAACTATTTGAAGAGACGGCATCGACGCCGAACATGATCCAGCTGCGAATATGCTTTCGATCGCTTGCGCATTTGGCCCGAAGAAACCGAGCGCGACGTGAGTGCTGCACCTGCTTGGGCCATTGTGACCTACTCCTTCCAAGTCTAATGAAGTCCGTACAGTCCACAGGCGAACTGCTACCGCGTAACGATGGGATCCCCATACAACCGCGCCAACTTCCGCGTTCGGCAGAGGGAGCGGTGCCGTTCGTCGCCCACGGAGACGAATTCCCCCTGCCGAACGCGACCGACCTCCGCCGCGCTTCCGGGGCCATCGCGTATCTCCGCTTCTCGTGTATCCAGCTGCGATATCATAAACAACAAGCTCTAGTCGACGAAGTACGATATCACATACAGCAATATATCGACTCCACTCCACTATAGTAATATTCTACGCGCAAAGTTCTTCCGCAATAACATCAGAAAGACGGCGAATGAAAACACTCCCATCGTCCGCCCCCGACGACAGTATTCTCCCATCTGGAGAGAAAGCGACTTTTGTAACATCGCGCGCGTGCTCGTAGAATGTCGCCACGCACGAACCGTCTTGGGTCCTCCACAGTCGAACCGTCCGGTCCCCCAACGCCGACGCGATGTACCGCCCGCATGGAGAGAAGCACGCAACGTTGATCCTATGCCAGTGCCCGGTAAGCGAGAAGCGCATCGCACCGCTGTTCGAATCCCAAATCTTCACCGTACCGTCCCACGACACGGATAGCACCAGCGCCCCATCCGGCGAAAACCCCACGTCCAACAACAGATCCGAGTGGCCCTCCAACGTGAAGAGCTGTTGTCCTGTATGTGCATCCCAGATTCGGACAGTTCTGTCTAAACACGCAGTGGCGAGGCGCGTGCTGTCAGGGTGGAAAGCGAATGCCTGGAACCCCCCCTCGTGACCGGGAAGGACCATGTGCCGTGCGCCCGATGCTACGTCCCAAACGCAACAGTGGTTATCACCCCAGCCCGAGGCAAGCCACCTTCCGTCCGGAGAAAAGCAGATGGAGCGGATCCCCCCCTGGTCCCCACCTGTGAGGAGGTGGAGCTGCTCGGACGTCCGGACGTCCCACAGGCGCACAGCCGGGGCCCGTTCCCACAGGCCGCGGCTAGAATAACCAGTGTGTTCGTATGCGAGGGCGATCGTGGTCCCGTCTGGTGACCACACACAACTGGAGTGGCCATCGAACGTCGCGACTTTGAGGGCATCTCCTTGGCTGATGTCCCAAATCGCAACGTTCCACCTGGCGTTAAACCGGGAGACGGATGCGAGATACCGACTATCTGGGGAGAACGCGAGTGATGTGACGACTGCGTCGAGACGATGGAACCATTCATGGGAGGCCTGGCCTTCCGAGCTCCACAGAATGATGGTGGAATCCTCGGACCCAGTTGCGATCCACTTGCTGTCCGAAGACACGGCGAGCGACATCACTGCTCTATCATGGCCGGTGGTTGTCCCTACACAACTGATGAGCTGCCTAGCCTCCACGTCCTCGTCGTTTTGAGACTCACCGACTACTTTGTTCGACTGAAGAGCAATTGCATTGCGTTTGCCGAGAATCGGGAAATACTGTCCGAGCTGTTGACTCCAGAAGGCATCCCGATGACGTGATACATGGGAGGTTCGGAAGATTACTGAGGGTTGATCAACATGGGCAAGTTCCACTTCGAGCCTTAAGCATTCTGACGTAATCCTGCCCACTCCGGACAGCATCCGATGGGCGTCGCATGCAGATTTAACCATGAGGGTTACTGTGACCTCCTTCAAATTTGCAGAACGGAAAGTCTTCAAGAACTCGACGGTCTTCATAACTTCCCGAGCGTGGAAGTTTGCCAGCGAGTTGATGATCAGAAAGCGTAGCTGAGCCCATTCGTTCGGCTGTGGAAGTGAATGCCATTGTTCTGGGCAGATCGAAGGGAGTGAATATATGGCGAATGGGCTGCCGTAGGTTGATGCAAGGGAGTTATGGACTCACTATCTTCTGCCATAGTCAAGGACAAAGTCTCCACTGTGGCTTTAGCCATCTCTAGCAGAAACGTCCCTGCCGTTTTATCCACTCTTTCGCCTATCTGAAATAAGCAGCCCGAAGGTCAGAGATTGTCATGGAGACATGCCGGATCGCCCTTACTTGAAGAGTCCTTAGTTGTAGTCGTCTACATGACCGTTGTCCGGTCACAAGTAGATTGGGGCTAGCACTTTTCTGGATGTACACAGACCGGCAGAAGAGCTCTTTGGCGCTTGGAAATGCCGCGAGGAGGCGAACAAACTCGAGATCTGTCGCAAAAGTCATGTCGCAGAATCCGAGAGTCTGAATGTGCGTTCCAGATGCACGACAGTGTATGAGACTCGACTGGTGCAGAATGATGTTCTTTTGGAGTCGCGAGGAGGAGAATTCGATTTCGGTGAGGTTAGGAAGCATTTTGAAGGGGAGGGAAGGAACCAAGTCGGTCGGATACATGGCTATCCTTCGAACGAGAGACCCAAAGTGGGGTTTGACGCGGAGGAAGTTGCAGAGACCGAAGATATCCTCTCTGCAGGTGATCTTGCCAGTGACATGGAGAACGAGAAGAGAGAGACTACGAGGACGGAGTTGGCGACATGCGAGGGAAAAGTTACGCAGGGCGCGGCGATCGTCGTATGAATGGCCAATGACCCTCTCAATAACTTCCCAAGGGAGAGCGGGGGATATAGCGAGTCGAGTGCCGAAGGGGAGGACGAGAGCCATATCGAGTCGTGTACGGAATGGGAGGAGGGCAAGGCAGGAGGAGTACACGCGGCCGATGCAGTGTGCCCGGTGAGATAGTCTTTAAGCCGCAGTAGCCCCGAGGGTCAGAAGGCTCGGTATATGCTAGCCGCCTACAAAGCTTCGGACGTGTCCACATTTGAGGAGCCTATATGGGATATGCATTTGAACTTCTAGCAGTACGTCAATTCGGACTGGTTGTCGCGTTGGAGGAGGCGGGGCACCGAAAGACTCTGAAGGTAGAGGATATGGTGTTGACATGGTGCGCACGAAAGCCTGAAGTCCATGTTCTGGCTTGTTTAGCCGCAGTGGCTGAACGCTCCCCATTCGGCCCGACCTCGCTTGCACCCACGCAGACCAGAAAAGCAATAGATCTATTAGGGCGACCGTATGAACACAATGAGTGGGGGGTAACGCAGTACTTTTGTGCTCGTCGATCAAGAGCGCGTCTAAGTCGTAAGGCGTGAAGCAGTAATCAAGGATGCGGCGGCGGCAGCAGCACGAGCAGCCGTAGGGAGCCCTTACATGGGAGGACGGATACGAGGTACGTCGGCATGGACGAGAAATCCCTCATACGTACTTGGAGAACCAGGGGATGAGCGACTGAGCGAGCGTGTAGCTGAAGACCAGCTTCGGGCCCACGACCAGGATCTGTCGGCGGATTGCAACCGAACGTCAGCACCCGTCTGCAACACACGTCTTCGCCTGCATCGCAGCGATGCTGCAAAACAGACATGACGGCAATGACGCAATCGACCACTGACCTTCGGTGTCAGTCCCTTGAAGAGCGCCATCGCGCCCTCGTTCTTGATCAGGTCCTTGACCACGGTCACGCCGGAGACCTTGTGTTCAAAGTTCGCGTTCTGGATCCGCGTCTTGACCGTGTCCAGCGGCGCGGCAACGGTGATGGACGCGACGGCACCTGCCACCGACGCGACAAAGTTCTGTGACCAGGTCGCTTTGTGGTAGTCCTGGATTCCGAATAAATACTCTTTCGTCACCGCCGACGCACCGAACAGCTAGTCGGAAATATGAGATTGGTTGTTTTGGGATACGAAGCTAGCGACGCACCGCGAAACTCCCTGGAGCATTCCTCGCCACCGTCCAGCCCCACCCGCGGTACAGCGTCGTGCCTTCTTCGAGGAATATCCGCACGACGCCGCGTCCCCGGAACGCTTCGGGGTTCACCTGACGCTTGATCTTGAGCGCATCAAGCGGGAGCAGGACCTACACGAGGGATGATCAGACCACAGAAGCGTGCATCGCGCCAGAAGGAAACGCACGACTTCGCCGATACCCGTCAGACTGCATTGGACACGCCGCGTCAGCGCACAGGAACCGACAGGGACAGGACACGCATGCATATCTCACCTGCCGGCCGTCGCCTGCATCATCATCTTCCCCTTGCGCTCCCCAAACGTGTTCGTGAAGCCCTCCTTGTAGTTCCTCCCGAGGATGTCCGAGAACCACGGCTGGCCACCATACTTGTATATCCGCTGCGTGATCTTGTAGCCCGCGGCATACCCGAGCCCAGGGAAGAGCGACAGCAGCTTGCGGCCCAACGGAGCGGTCGCGTACTCCTTGAAGATGATCGACGAAAGCGTCGACGAGGAAACCTGCGCGCGCGAGCGGGGGCGGAGGACGTAACACACGGGTGAGACCTTCAATGCCGTGCCAGCGAAGTAGTCTGCGCGCGCGTGCACGTACCTTGGACTTGTTACTCATCAACCGCTTCGCGATGGTATCCACTGGGTGGAAGACCAGCAGCTCCGCAACGCCTGTCAACCACGCTCGTCATATGCGAGGCTGCAGATGGGCAACTGCACGGACGCACCGGACGCTCCTGAACCGAGGATACGGGCCGTGGCAGAGTCGCTGCCCTTGACGTTGAGCTGAGGGGCCATGGCGGGGGACGTACAAGCTGCGGCGGACCACGCGGAGACGACGACGCTCTACGACGAGCAGAAAGTAGCGTGCTGGCGAGAAAGCAGACGAGTCACTCCGCGCCCGGGCAAAGTCCCTCAGCTAACTGAGCTCGCCATAGCGAACAAACAAGTCACAACATTGCACTTTCCGCCCGTTCCTTTGCACTCGCAACTTTTAATAAGTTCCCCTCCACTTCCACTAGAGCTACCGGAATTAAATGTACGGGACCTTAATATGCCTTCCTACTGTTACTGATTTAAAAACACCTGTCTGCAGCATCCTGAATATCGGCCGTCATGAGTATGCGAAACGACAAGGGCGGCCTGATACTATGGCTTGGTTCGCATAATTACCGCACGTCGTTCCAACACGAGGTCCCTGTCGACTAAACAACTTGATCGTGATAGGTAAAGCTCACCACTGTCTCTAAAGCCGCGCCGGGTCCCAAAAGGACGGTCGCATAAGTACTTCTCGGACGTCTGAGGTACTTAGAAGTCCCGCCGTCTTCATCCAGCACCTCCGACTCCTCCATCTTCTCATGAAATCCCTTCGCTACGCCAGACAGGGGCGCGTCCAGCTCGGAAGGGCGAACGTCAACCTCGCCTGTGCGCCGAGCTGCATGCCGCCCCGACTCGCGAACGAAAGGGGGTCGGACACACGTCCCAGCGTTGGCGCGAGGGCGACGCGGTGCGCAGCGGCATTAATTGGACTCTCATCGTCTATCATCATGCTTTCCAAGCAAGTCCCTCTCTGTTCTCGAGTATCGATACATATCAGCCCGGGGTTGTTCTCGTCAACGGGCTTATTCTCCACCCACTGCGCGCCCGGAAAGCGGTGACCGTGCCGAGGTTGCCAGGTGAAAAGCCGACTTCACCAACGAAGTCAGTGAATACCTAGTGGGTGGTGATTATACTAGTGATTCGGTTGCTATGGGATTTCACCAGCAAGCTGGAGGGTTTCACTAAGGTCGAAACGGGGATGAGATACGGGTCGGCGCTAGCGGTAATATAAACTACACCAGCAGGCCACGGACCGGCCCTAAACCTTCACGTGGTCTGTGGTCCTTGCCAACCGATGCCCTAGCTATCTTCGTACTTCTCCGCTTCTTTTCTTCATGGCTTCGACACCTCGCAGATCCCTCGTCGTCGGCCATCCTGCTTTCTGCTGTGCCTATCCTTACTGCTAGTTCGAACCTCAACGTCGACGTCAACACATCCACTATCTACCCCACCACCTACAAGGCTGAGGTGTCACGCTTGTACCCCACGTACTTCTATGCCTCGAACTCCCCCCCCCCCCACCCTTAACGGTGCTGCTAAGACACTATCGTGAACCCCCTTCAAACTCCCCTAACATCAGCCCTCACGCCCGCTGCGTCCCCAAAGCGAATATTCAGTGAGTCGTCCGTCATTCTCGGTCATGTTTGGTGGGCATGGTGTTGGCGGAGGCAGGCGAAGTGTTTGGGCGGAGCAGGAACTTGGTGAGGGAATGACAGGAAGGGCAGCTGTCAGGCAGTTCTGGTGGCGACGATTCAAAAACGGCAATTTGAGTCAGAGTGAGTGCTCTGCCTTCCCTCCCGCCTGCTCCGCCTACTGTCAGTCAAGTCCGCAGGAGGCCCCTTAACCACCCGCCGTTGCCCACTCCCCCCCCTATGCTGGGCACTATCTGCCCCCTCCAGGCCCGTATCCGTTCTTCTATGCCTATCCCATTCCCGACCCGTCCTACCACAACCTGAACAATCCCAATGGTGCATGCACGCAACCGGTTGCCCTGTTCTTCATGGCTATGCCACCTCCGCCCCCTGGGATGGTGTATGCATATCCCATGCCTCACACCACGCCAGGTACATCTCTACTCCTTCCCGTGCTTCACTCCAACCCCGCTTAAACCGAAGAGGAGCAAGTCAAGATGGCGGTGAGTAATCCTCCTCTTGTCAGAGTTCCCTGTCCAACATGTGCCTCGCCACGCGCATGCCGGTGTGTACCACAGATGACATGGAAGATGCGGGGGATGTATTCTCCCTGGGTGGAGATGACGACGACGAGCGCGAATACTACGCTAACCACTCTCCAGAGCATGTCCCTGTCTCCGGCATCTCACCGCTCTCCAAACCATCCTTGTCGATCACCCACCCACCCAAACATGATTCCCAGCGTCAAGCGGTCGCCACACCATCTAGGACACCTTCGCGTGCGAAGAACTCGCCGTCCGGATGACATGCTCGGGCACACTTCATTGTCAGACTTGTTTCATTGTGTTCGCCGAGGTGCTGGTATCGCTTCCGAATAATGTTGCTTCTTTATCTGCCATGTATCATCCGTCGTGTATTCTGTGAATATATGCCCCAATATGTGTCGCTATTCCCGTGTATGTGTGATCTGGAACTGGTGCCTGCAATGTGAGTATTCCCCAAGTGATCACCAATTTCGTGACTAGATATCTTCGAAAATTTCACCCTCTTTTCTGTGGATTCCGGGTGGCAGATATACACCAGATTACAGAAGGTTTTCACCCAGTTCTCGCTTTTGGCTGCATGGTGAAATCGCACAAAATCTGGTTGACTTTGACCATATATATCCCCAGGATACAGGGGGGAAATCAACCGACACTCGATTCTCAAAACAGGTGACTACACTCTACTTGGATGGGGGTAGTCCACCGTTTCCGCATGGTGATCGACCTGTCACTTTTGACGGACTTTCGGTCGCACTGTGACCTACTGCTTCTGGAAAGGCCCGGGATCTCGCGTTTCAACGCTACGTCACACATGCTGTCGGTTGCGCGGTATGGCGACAAACTCAGCAGTCCATTGAGGTCTTGCCGATAGGCTTCTGACCAAGTCCCTGCGAACAGCTCTGTGTCTGATTGCTGATCATGCTTCTCTCAGATTTGCTCTGGCCACAAGGTCGTTGGCACTCCTCGCTTCCAGGATCGTCGTCGGGCCGCGCTCTCGTGCAAGGGGTATGCTCGGACAGGCGCGTCGCGTTCTTCCCTTCTATTACGCATTTCTTATTGAACCCCGCTCTTCCAGTGCGTGCGGTCTGTTGAAGAATGAGAGATGCCGAGGACAATCTGCCCCATGTAAAATGACCGACAATCACACTGGACCCTCCGTGGTCGCACACCGTGCGAAGCGCATGCTTTCGGGGCGAGTGCAGTGTGAGTCCGGTTGTCGATATCGAGAGTGCGTGTACTAGCATGTGGGAGGTATTTCAGTAGGTCGTCTCGATCACTCACACCATCCCCTTGCAAGGTCCTTACCACCTCCACACGGTTGTCCAGGATCGTATTCGCGATACTTGCAAAGCAGGTCCTCTCTCCCTAGATGTCAGTGATGTGTGGGATCCCATCCCTGATCTTATCGCTCCGAGGAGAATTGTCGGTATGTTTCCCACACTCACTTTGGTCTTGCACTGACATACTCCACCCGCCCACAGTAGCGCGCATCTCTTCCGCAGTTAATGTCGCGGAAAGCTGTCGGCACCGGCGACTGCATCTAGTAAACACCAGCCTTGTTCGGGATCGGCGGCGTCCTCTTCGAGCGCCTCCCCCCAATCTGGGCTGTCGCGAGTCGAGCGTCGGCGTCCGCTCAGTCCTTGAACGCCTCTTCCCGCTCCTATTCCGCAATCATCCAAGAAGCATCTTGCCTGCCCCACATCCCAACACTTCCTATCTCTCTCCACGCTGAATACAATCGTGCGCACCGACCGCAAGTGCCCCGTCCAAGCTTCTCGCGACATTCCTCCGCACGGCTTCGAGAACCGCGGGCGCAATGCGTCCTCATGCTGGTCGTGCCCTGGGGATAAAGGCGACGACTCACGAGCACCTCGTTGCTTGCGTTCCATCGGTTCCCGCGTCTTTTCGACCACGGAAGGGTGACAAGCTTGACCGACCACCATCCGCGTACCCGTTCGTCTGCGCTTCCCCGTCCTTAATTAGCCTGGAGGATCTGCTGCTCTCCCTCTCTCTCCGCAACATATCTTCCTACGCTTCGTGCTTGGAACATGGGCGGCCCCGCTGCAGTGTCGGCAAGCAACGGCCGTGCGTACGCGCACCTCGTCGATAGGACGAAGCCGTGGTGGAAGAAAACGCGGCTGATCAAGCTCAACTTGTGCATCGCACTCCTGTACGTCGTCTCTCTCCCCCTGTTAATAAATCACGACAAGTGTTGAACTGTTCCGGCCCCCTGTGCGCAGGCTCATTACGTCGACCACGAACGGGTATGATGGCAGTATGATGAGTATGTTCTCGCGGGGTCGCTGGGCGTGAGGTTATGTCATTTTGTACTGACGCCTTACGAAGACGGTCTCCAGTCTCTCCCGCAATGGAACGTCGCGTTCAACTACCCGAGTGGTGGGAAGGTCTGTGGACTTTCTTTGCTGCGACGTCGTCGAATAACCTCCTCCGCTTCGCAGCTCGGGCTCCTCAGCGCCATCCAGGTCCGTATGCCTCCGTAAAGGACCCGGTACACGCGCGCGAGCCCTGACTGATTTTTGCAGAACATCGGGTGTCTAGCCGCGTACCCGTTCTCGCCGTACATGTCCGACGGCCTGGGTCGTCGTACGGCCGTGATCTTCGGTGCAGTCGTGATGTGCATCGCGACGGTCCTCCAGACGGCGTCACACTCGGTGGGCATGTTCATCGGCGCACGGTACGTCGATAATCATCACCCTTAGTGGCGAAGGTCATTGAACGTTCTGATGGTTGTCTGATTTGGCCAGCTTCCTGATCGGCTTCGGGCTCACGTTCGCAGCCGCTGCGGCCCCGGTGCTCGTCACGGAGGTCGCGTACCCTACACACCGCGCGCCGGCGACCTCGTTGTACAACACGTTATGGTGCGTCGCGTAGATCCTTTCGCACGGCACGCGTTCCTTTGAATGACCGAGAACTTCGGGATCTGTTCGTAGGTTCTTGGGAAGCATCATGTAAGTGCTGTATCGGCCCGGTGAGAGTCGGTCGTACGGATTACTTACCTGAGTCGTGCCGCGGCCTAAACCAGCGCCGCCTGGACGGTACGTTTGGGCTGTAAGATCCGTCTGTTCGCGTGCTTCCGTTGATGTCTCGGCCCGATGCTGTAGACATTCGGGACGTTCAACGTTCCGACGAGCTGGTCATGGCGCATTCCCTCGGCGATCCAGGCGCTGCCTTCTGTCATCCAGGTGTTCCTTATCTGGTTCGTTCCAGAATCGCCACGTTGGCTCTGCTCCAAGGGGCGGGAGGAAGAGGCACTCAGGGTCCTCGCGTACTACCATGCCAACGGCGATCGGTACGTCTTGCGCTGCACACGAGGGCTCGGGTTGCTGACGCGCCGCGCACTCGACGACCTCGCAGCAACGACCCGCTCGTCGAGTACGAGTTTGAGGAGATCCGCGCTGCGATCCAGTTCGACAAGGAGATCGCGGCCAATGTCGGTTGGTCGAGCCTCATCAAGACACCGGGCAACAGGCGGCGGCTGAGGATCATGATCGCGATCGCGTTCTTCTCGCAGTGGTCGGGGAACAACCTTATGTGCGTTTAGATTCTTTCTGGTCACCATGAGACGTTTGACTGACGCATGTACTTGCCCTCAGTGCGTATTGTGCGTAGTTTCAATAGCCGGTGTGGACGACTATTGATCACTGAGTATCCAGACATGAACAAGATCTTCGCGGCTATTGGCAGTAAGTAACGTTCTCATTCGTTCATCCGTCGGACGTCCGGTCTCATTTCGTGGTAGTCACCGACCCGAATACTCAGCTCCTCATCGTGAGTGTATTGTGATGGATTCGAGCCAATCTTGACAGTACTTTGATAGAATGGGATCCTGAACATCTACAATTTCATCATCGCCATCGTCGCCGGCTTGCTCTGCGACAAGATCGGACGGCGGCCGCTGTTCATCGCGTCGACAATCGGTATGCTTGTTTGGTCGTCTGATTTGGGCGGCGGAGACTGAAGATGCCGTAGGAATGTTCGTGTTCTGGGTCTTGCAGACGGCCTGCTTCGCGCTGTACTCGGAAACGGGGAACATCGCTGCCGCACACACCTTTATCGCTATGATTTGTGAGTAGCCATCGCATGGGAGCGTTGTCGAGGCTGATCGCTGAGTTGTGATTGCGTGCAGTCCTGTTCTACGCGTTTTGTAAGTGGCCGTTGGCTTGTACCTTTCGCTCGACGATGTACTGACTATGCATTCTAGATGACGTTCGTGACCTCCCGACCACTCCCGGCGTCAGAAATCTTATTATCCATATAGATCGCCTTCACGCCGCTCATCATCGCGTACACGGTCGAGATTCTGCCGTTCGCGCTTCGAGCGAAGGGCTTCACCGTGTTCAACTTCGCGCTGACGTTGTCGCTTGTCTTCAACCAGTGCGTTCCGTTCCTTTTGACGTTCTTGGCGGTCGGCGTACTGACGCGGCACGTCTGGGCAGGTACATCAACCCGATCGCTCTGAAGGCGTGAGTAATACGCTCTTTCCGCTAATGCCCCAGCTGACGATCGTATTCGCCAAGTCTCGGATGGAAGTACTACGTACGTCGGATGTCTGTCGTTGCAGACTGTTGGCTGACAGTGTGCAGCTCGTGTATGTGTGCTGGCTCGCGTTCGAGATCGGCTTCATCTGGTGCTTCCTGATCGAGACCAAGAACGTAAGTCCTCGTCCTCATCTCTTTAACCATCCGCTCACGACTCTCGGCTCTCTAGCGCACACTCGAGGAGACGGCCGCGTAAGTACCTCATGTATATATCTCTGCCTCCACAGACGCTCATCGAATCATCCCCTACGCTCAGCCTGTTCGACGGAAAGGACAACGCGGACATCCTCGCGCAGCACGCGGCGGTCAACGCCGGCGTGACGCTCTCGGACCAGCGCTCCGACCGGGAGAAGGCCCCGTCGGATACCATCATCGAGGAGGTCAAAATCTGAACTTGCTGGACCGCGCTGTGCACGACCGCGGTACCGAGCATTAGACTTTTGTTTCTTCAAGTTATTTGCATACTTCTCCATTCCCATTTCTTGCGTCCCACCCCACCTCAACCCCCGATGAAGCCAGCCGCAGCGACGAGCCTCAGTGCTGTACTTGTATCAAGGTTCAATGTTCACGATCGTAGACTCTGACTTGCACACTGTTTCGTCGGGGCTTTCATGACACTTACCACAATGTATCTATTACAGTATGAATCGTGATGTCCCGCCTCTCGTCAGGTTATTACTTACCGGCTTCAGACTTCCGAATCGTAGGACTCGCTGCGTTGATTGGAATGGTAGATGCAATTTCAATATTGTTACATGAGTCAACTTTGCCTCCACAGCCCGTCGTTCATCTGTAATGCCCAAAGTAGCACCACACGCCGAGAAAACATTTGTCTAAACAGCCGCTCCTCCCTGGGAAATCAGCAATCTTTCAAGTAGTTTCTCTACGCTTGCCAAACGGCCATCTACTCTCTCCTCCAGGCGGGCGAGACGCTGCTCCACGGACAACCCCGCTTCCGTATTCGACGTTCCACCGCCAACGCCTGGGTCAGGAAGGAAGACGAGGGTGTTGGACCAGTCGTGGATGTTGTGATAATTGGTGTTCGCGAGCCACGAGATCCGCCAAGGTTTCTCCTTCTCCACCCAGTCGTAGCATACGAAGGTGGGGGATATTCAAACGCCAGATGCTTAGCAAAATTTTAATGTAAACCTAGGAATTCCTTACCTCGACAGTCGATGCAATACCAGTATGGTTGGGCCTCGATTGGCTCGTCGCATTCAACGCAGACCGCACCACTGCCTCGAGCCGCCCTAGCGAATCCACTCAGAGCTGGAGTAGGTCCTTGTCTACATCAGCTGCTGTCCTACCGACAGTGTAACCTGATTGATATCTGGTTCTAGCACCCGGACGACTCAGTCGGTGGGCGACCAGCGCGGGGCGAAGTACTCTGGACTGTGAAATATTCTACAAGCGGCGGAAAGGACATACATTCCAGCTGGGATGCATATACAACACGAGTCCGTCTACTATCTACGGGACAGTCGCTCCGAACGTTCGGAGGACCGGGGGATAAGCACAAATGATATACAGAAGCAGAAGCGCGTCGCGGGCGATCGCGAGCGGGCGCCATAAGTAATCTAAAAAGGGAAAACAAAGCCACGGTCAGCGGGGAAACCGCAACCAGGACATGGACATATCCAATCCGAATCCGGGAAGGATATAGATGTGTGGGTTGGAGTAGCTAGATGGGCAAAGAAAGGGAGAAGAGTCGGGTAAGTGGATGAGGCGAGAGAGGAGAGGAGATGGGTTTTAGAGGGAATGCCCTACGACACCCCTTGCTGGGACATTAGGATATACGTAAGTCGTACAATGTCGTGCAGACATGAGACATGACAGACAGCAGGATGGTGGAGAAGGAGACGGAGACGAGAGAGCACACAAAGAGAAGAGCAGGACGGCCGGTAAAATGTGTGACTGGACGGGAAACGCCGACAATGGAGTGGGTGCAGCCGGGGAGGCGAGATGCGTGGCGAGGCGTGGGCATAGAATGGGAATAGTGTCCGGTGAGATGGTGCTTCAGCCTCCTGGAATCCACAGAATCACTGTCAGCACAAAACCAAACGGGAGAGGGGAGCGACGGTGCGTTGGGCGGCGTTAGATATGATGATATATAGCGATGGAGGTGGACCAGCGTCTGCGGGACGCCGTCCTCGTCACGGACGAGAGAGGCGAGCCAATATTTAATCCCAATCGATCGTCAAGCCGCCAGGCCCAGCGCCGGCGATGCCGATACCGCGCTCCGCTTCCCTACGGAGGTACTTCATAGCGCGCTTGTCGTTCCGCAGGAACGGCTCGAGCTGCTCGAGACACTGTCGGTTGTGGTCCTAACGTTCAAATAAAGTTATCACAGGGCCGGGATACGGATACGGGCGGATGCGCGTACCTTGAGCCATTGGCGCTCTTCCTTGGAGAGCATGACCTCCTTAACCATCTTCGTCTGTATAGGCACGGAAGTGAGACGCTCAAACCCTAGCCAGACGTCACCATTGAATTGGCCCTTGGTCTGCACATGCCCGGTTAGAGAAACGGTCAAGACAGCCGATCGGCAAGTGCGAACCTTGACGCGCCGTACAACAAGCGCGGACTCTATTCGCATGCCCCACTTGCCCGCATTGTCTACGAACAGAGATGTCAGCTACTGAATGCGCAGAACCGCGAGAGGACGAAAGGACGCACAAAATCCGGGCTCGTTGGTAATCACGTGGCCAGGAACAAGCACAGTGTCGGACGAGAAGCTCTGAGGACCTTCGTGGACGTTCAGGAACGAGCCAAATCCATGCCCAGTACCATGCTGTAAACGCGTTTCATGGTCAGAAGGATGGGGAAGCAGGCATCGTATTGAAATGACGGCACACCATGTAGTTCAGTCCGTCCTGCCAAAGCGCCTTGCGCGCCAAGACGTCAAGCTTCGCACCGGACGTGCCCTCTGGGAAGATGGCGGAGTCAATAGCAATCTGCACGACCAATGGTGGACGGTGGATTCGTTATCAGTAAGTGCGCAACAGGGAAGTTCAAAAACTTACGTGGCCTTGAAGGACGCGCGTGTAGGCCTCGCACTGGTCGGACGTGGGACGGCCAAAGTGCACCGTCCGCGTCGTGTCGCAGGTACCGTCGCGATACTGTCCTCCGGAGTCGCTGAACGAGATGATATGAGCAACGCGCGACATGCCACGAAGGATTTACCGAAGCGACTCACTTCAGGTAAGGCGTTTCGCGATCGATCATCTTAGCCGTCGCCTTGTGAGGCACGTAATGCGGCAGTGCTGCAGGCAAGTCAACTGTCAATCCGTCGCCACATCGCCCAAGCACGCGGTTGAAACTCACCGGCGTTGGGACCGGTCGCTGAGATGTTCTCGTAAGCGAGCCCCATGTAGTACTTGTTCTTACGCCTGTACTCCGTCAGGCGCCACGCAGCTTCGTACTCGGTGATGTCGTAACCCTGCTGGAGCTTCTGCTCGAGCCAGGCGAGCCAGCGAACGTATGCCGCGCCGTCGCGAAGATAGGCGTTACGGAGGCCGCTGACCTCGATGTCGTTCTTGACCGACTTCATGTCCTCGACGAACGAAGGGAGCACAGTATACCGGAAGCTCGTCATCATCAGACAGATCGCGTAAGACGTTTGGGGGGAGATGATGACCTGCGAAGCGGTGTAGTGGTAAGACACGGATTCGGCGCCGAGGAAAAATTTCGCATCTGACTTACGTTGCCTTCGCCCCACTCCTTGCGGCGCAGGAACGTCCACAGGTCGTTGTAATCGCGCGACACGATGCTGATGGACTGGAGGTAGCCCTTGACCTCCTCGGTGAGCTTCGCTTCGTCGACGAAGAGCGTGGCGCTCTCCAAGCCAACGAACAGGTAAGAGTGGAAGACGGGGTTGAACGGGATATCGTCGCCGCGGAGGTTGAGCAGCCAGGCTATTCGCAAGTGTTAGCCAATCGCAGAGATCTCGACCACGACTCCATGAGCATGACGTACCAATCGAAGAGAGGTTCGCGACCAACGTGGCGACCTGCATCTGGGACGGCTTGGGTTCCGCCTTGGAATACGACGGCATCGCTGGCCGCTGCTGCCTGATCCACTCCCTCAGCCGCGCGAGCTTCTCTCCGGCGCCAATACCCGTGAACTCTTTCGGTTGGACATAGACGGGCTCCTTGCTGCGCGCGGGCTTCTCGCGCCAGACCAAGTCGACGAGGTTTTGCGGAGGATAGTGCAGCTTCGAGTTCTTGGCCTTGAGTGCGTTGTTGAGCGCGTTCGCGGTCTGGTAGGAGATCAAGCGGGCGTCGATGCCGATCTTGGAGTCCTTGGCGCGGTCCATGATCCATTCCGTCCAGTCCTTGACGTTTGTCGCGGACCCGCCGGCCTCGACGAGGACCCAGTTGTGGTCGAGCTGCTCACGTGCCTGGAGCCAGTAGCGGGAGTCGGTGATTAGGTACGCAGACCGCATCGAGACGATGGCCTGGCCGGCGGAGCCAGTGAAGCTAAATTCGTAGAAGTCAGCGGATGCGAGATATCCGGACGAACGTAGCGCACACACCCAGTTATCCATTCCCGTCGCTTATCGTGGGGAGCGATGTACTCAGACCCATGGGCATCCTCGCTGGGAATGACACTACAGACCGGGGGGTCAGGAACCACGGCGAACGGAGAGCGTGCGAGCAACCTACTAATAATCCAGGTCGTGGGTGCGCATGAAGTCGCGAAGGCTGTCGAGCCTGCTAGTCGTATCGGGCCTCTCCGAGACAGGGTCCTCGTCGCGAACCTTGCGCTCGAGGGCGGAGCCGACGAGGGT
This sequence comes from Sanguinoderma infundibulare, assembly GCA_032821775.1. Lineage (NCBI taxonomy): Eukaryota > Fungi > Basidiomycota > Agaricomycetes > Polyporales > Polyporaceae > Sanguinoderma > Sanguinoderma infundibulare. The sequence continues at coordinate 21,240 of JAVLRN010000018.1, read as the reverse complement.
GCTGGACGATTCGGATGGGTAGAGGGTCGGGCGGGCGCTCCTGCCGCTGGTCTTTGTGGTGTTGGACTTGTAGGTGTTGGACCGCTTTGGGTTCGAAGGAGGCGGGATCATGCGGATGGAGCCCTCGGTGTTGTGGGTAGAAACGGAGCGTGTGCGGCGGGAGGCATGGGAAGTCTGGGCAGGGGTTTGGTCCCAGTCGATCTGGCTGTAGGACTGGGAGGAACGGCCGGAATGGGTCGCACGAGAGCGGGCGTCGCTGCCGGGAGAGTTGTAGACGGGAGGAGGGGTCGAGCCTGGAGACTGTATGTGCGGCTTCTCGATCACCTCGTCCTGGTTCTTGCCCTTCTTTCCAAGACCCCATCCGTATCCATAGCCCCACTTCTTTGTGCCCGAGGTGGGCTTCTCCTTGGGGGTGCTGATGGTGTTCGAACGCTGGAGGGTGGGAAAGGGAGGAGTGACATCACGGGGAGCGTCCGAGTAGCCGTTGACATCGTAAGACTCGGTCTCGGACGAAAAGGTGAGCTTTTCGGCGCGAGAGGTGAGGGTGGCAGTGGGTGAGTAGGAGCCGCTGCCGAGACGATCGATACTGGAGCGACGAGAGCTGTAGTCCTCAGTAGCAGAGCGTTCGGAGTAGGTGAGCCTGCGGCGGGACTTCTTGCCGCCAAAGAAGGGGATACAGATCGGAGGCGGAGGCGGGGGAGGAGGAGGAGGCATGGGTGTCGCAGGAAGAGATGAGATGGGATCCTGCGAGCGAGGGCCGGGGCGTAAGTAGGACGATGCAGCCCACGAGGCGTTGGGAAGACCGACGCAGGACCCTCGGATCGCCTCCAGAGCGTCCGTCGCAGCCAGCAAGAGCCACAATCTTCCTCCACCCACGCCCACCGTCACGTGTCCCATCATTCCCATATTTGGGCGCGGTCCCTGCCCTAAACCCACCCTGGAACGAGCGCCCCTTGGCTCATGGACGCCTTCCGCTGCGAGGAACCGGTCTGAGGCCAGAAGTCGCCATCTGAGCCCGCTCGGACACGGCTCGAGATCCAAGATTAACGTTCTCGTCTTCTTCTGGTGAGCACTACCCCGCTCAGGGTAGGGTCGCTCCATAGCAAATGAAGCGATCGCCTTCATCTCCATTCAGCAAAGCTGATCACCCCCGATGCCGTCCCGCCCAACTCACTTCGGGCACCGCACCGAATTCCCAACGGAGGGCCTGTCTGTAACTTTCCATCGGGAACTCCGAACGTCCACCCGTGGTCTCTCTTGCCCGCATCAACGCCGAATACAGAGCTAGCGTACGTGCGCTCGGCCGTCTGTATATAGGCTGAGTTCCTGTCCGAGGTGCAAAATATCTCTTATCAGATTCGCACTCACCATGGCCCATCGCGCACAGAGACCACCCAATCCGTGGGTAGCCATTCAACGTCCCTAGTTCATGACCATGCGATGACGAGCCCAAGCCCCAAGTGCTGCAGCTGCACATTGTCATGGGCTGCCGGTGTGGATTCGATCTTGTCCTGGAGCGGTCCACGGGTGTCCAGGGCTCGCTCCTTCGCATGACAATTCCAACTACAAGGACCGAGTCCGTATCCGGATATTGCCTCATGGGCAATGCACCCCCATCGTCCGGGACGCGGGCGTTATCCGCAGGGTTCCGCCCCTACGGTGAGAGCCCCTGGACAAGCCTCGTGTCGTCCGATGACGATCACAGGGCTTCCAGACGCTGCTCATGCCTACCATCCGCAGCGGATAACATGGAGACCGGGTCCGCAGGACACAATGTCATCCAACCGCGAGCAAGGCCGCAGAAGAATCCAACTCCGAGGCGATCACCAGACGATATGGACCATCGCACCTAGAGCACCAGTGAGTCCTGACGTCGAACCCTAGCCCACAGTAGCGAGTCTCCTGAGGACACCGGAGCGGAGAAGGTTCCGCAACTTCACCGGTATGTCATCTGGTATTGGGTATGAACGGCACGGTACTGACCTTCACGTCGTGACCTTGAATACGCTTTCCTGAGTCGGGCTTGCTTCCGGAAGCTGCACGCCAGGGACGATTTGGAGGACCCAGGTTCGAGAGGCGCGATATATGACCTCCGATGACGTCGATCGAGGCCCACTGGCGAGAAGGATGCCTAGAATTCAAAATGCAGATAAATCCACGGTTTTTACTGCATAGACCACAGTGCAATGCACTAACCTACGTTTATTCCCGCCCAATAGCGAATTTATGCGCCCTGGATAGACTGCTCGAATTCACGCTGCAGAGACCGCAGCACGTGGGTTAAACTTACGGTCGACGATTAACGGAGTGGTGGCACGGTACGCGGATACCTACGGATGGTATGTTAACACCTCTGAACGTCAGAGAGAGGATAGTAAGTTTGAGCATAACTCGCACAGCGTCTCTGCACACCACGTTCTTAGTTCAACTGGCGGCGTTGCATGTGGTTCGGGGAGGAATTGGTCCATATATGCGCACATTTTGGGCTGGAATTGGTGACGGAGTTTGATACACATTTATCGTGTTGGATAATGCTGGCAAGGGTCGGTCGTTGAGGGCAGGAAGGACATCGACAGGGCTTGTGGAGGGCGACCCCATGACGTCAGTGTGCTGCAGGTCTTGACTCCTGCCTGGGTGAGCAAGTTCTCGGAGCGAGATAATTTGAAGCATACTCGAATATTCGCCCGTGTACTACGAATAACCAATTGGTGTTTGAGAGCGTGCGATGTAGAGGGACGAGGTCGACGTCGGGAGTCCAAGTCAACGTTCCGACAAGCAGCACCAGCGCTTAGATGAAGCCCGTGGGCTATATTACGTAATGCAAAAATTGGGAAGTGGACAGAAGCCGGGAGTCGTCCTCGACCTCATTTAACATACGTGCTCTCTGCTCGTCGACCAGGTCTTGGTGCTCGCTGGGCTTGACTCCATCTTCGCGCTACTTGTAACTAGGACGTCCGACGCCGAGCAAGATGTCGACGAGCGGGCTCAAGGCGATCGCACCGGTGCCTAAGGCATCCGACTTCCTCGACATCGTCCTCTCCAAAACTCAGCGCAAGACGCCTACCGTGCGTTCGTCCCGGATGAAGCCTGAAGTTGCAGGATGCTTACGCGTAGAGTCAGGTCATCCACAAAAACTTCAAGATCAGCCGGATCCGCAACTTTTACATGCGCAAGGTCAAGTTCACTCAGGATTCGTTCGACGAGAAGCTTGGTGCGATCCTGGAGGAGTTTCCTATCATCGATGTGAGTATCTTTTTAATGCGGAGCGGTATCTGTATGCGGAGAATTCGAAGGAGCCGTCCCTGAGTCCGTTCTCGTGCGAGCGGAACGGTGCTTTGGGCCAAGGATTGCTACTTCGCTTTCTGCACAGTAAAGCGTCGCGTGTATTTGGCGTACAATAGTTCCTCCTCGGGGAAACTTGGAATGCACTTGAGCCTCATGTCTGGACCGGCCGGCGAATCCCACTGGACTTGTGGCTTCTCATCTGGATGCGCGAGAGTAACGAGAGAGACTTATTGGATCATCCGTTGCGTCGTATTCACATGAGTCTAACGTTGCGTTTTCAGGATCTCCACCCCTTCCTCTCCTCGCTCCTCAACGTCCTTTACGACAAGAACCACTACAAGCTAGCCCTCGGCCAGCTCCGCACTGCTCGCCATCTCATCGATCAGGTTGCTAAAGACTACGTCCGCCTTCTCAAGTTTGGTGATTCTCTCTACCGATGCAAGCAGCTCAAGCGCGCCGCGCTTGGTCGCATGGCCACGATAATGAAGCGGCAGAATGAGGCGCTCGAGTTCCTGGAGGAGGTCCGCAAGCACCTCTCTCGTCTCCCCGCCATCGACCCTACCGCTCGCACTCTACTCATTTGCGGATACCCCAACGTCGGAAAGTCGTCGTTCCTCAACAAGGTCACCCGCGCGGACGTCGACGTCCAGCCGTACGCGTTCACCACCAAGTCGCTCTTCGTCGGCCACCTTGACTACCGATACATGCGCTGGCAGGTCATCGACACCCCCGGCATCCTCGACCACCCGCTTGAGGAGATGAACAATATCGAGATGCAGTCCATCACCGCGCTTGCGCACCTCAAGGCGTGTGTACTGTACTTCATGGACCTCTCCGAGCAATGCGGATACTCGGTCGAGGCGCAGTGCCAACTCTTCCACGCCATCAAGCCCTTGTTCGCGAACAAGCCCGCGGTACTCGTGCTCAACAAGACCGATGTTGCGCGGCTGGACGAGCTTGCGCCGGAGCGGCGCGCGCTGGTCGACGAGATCGTCGGCGCGGAGGGCATGCGGCATGTCGAGGTCTCGTGCTACACGGACGAGGGCGTCGCCGTGCTGAAGACGACCGCGTGCGATGCGCTTCTCGAGCACCGCGTCGACGCGAAGCTGAAAGGGAACAAGGTAAACGCGATCCTTAACCGGCTCCATGTCGCCCAGCCCAGGCCGCGCGACGACGTCGTGCGAGCGCCATTCATCCCCGACGCCGTCAAGGGCCGCAAGAAGTACGACAAGGACGAACCGGAACGCCGCCGGCTCGAGCGCGACATCGAGGCCGAGGAGGGCGGTGCGGGCGTGTACAACATCAACCTGAAGAGTGCGTCCATCTGTCTTTCAACGCCGTTGTGTGTGAGTGTGTTGCTGACCGGGCGTCTCACAGAGAACTACATACTGGAGAAGGACGAGTGGAAGGGCGACGTGATGCCCGAGATCATGGACGGCAAGAACGTCGCCGACTTCATCGACCCCGACATCCTCGAGAGGCTCGACGCGCTCGAGCGGGAGGAGGAGAAGCTCGAGGCCGAGGGCTTCTACGCCAGCGAGTCCGAGATGGTACGTCAGTTCCCCATAACCTCCTCGAGCTCTGCGCTCATCCGTCCGTAGTACGACTCCGAGGACGAGCGCGAGGCCGTGGCGGCCAAGTCGGCGCGCGAGAAGAAGCTGGCGTCGCAGAGCACGAAGAAGGCGATGAAGAACCGCGCCGCGCTCCCACGCACGGCGGCCCTCCGCACGCTCTCCGAGCTCACGTCCGAGATGACGAAGGCGGGCCTCGACCCGAGCCGGATCCAGGAGCGCGCGGAGATGCTCGCAAAGGTGGCCGGCGCGAAGCGGAAACGCCAGCGCGAGGAGGACGAGGCTGCGATGGACGTCGACGAGGATGCAGAGATGGGCGAGGAGGGCGGGGGCGAGGACGAGTGGATGGACGTGGACGGGCAGGAGGCGCCGCGGCTGAAGAAGGCGAAGGCGAACTCGGGCGCGGCCATCGCGAAGGACGCGCGGCGTCCGCGCTCGAATCGCCAGCTTGCGGGCATGCGGGACGAGGCGGTGAGTTCCACGTTCGATTTCATCTTGAAGCTCAGTTCGTTGGCCTTACGTCTCGTCGTTGCGTGCCGCAGCAAGCATCAAAAGCGGTCAAGCTGCGGAATCTCGGGCAGAGAGAACGCAACAGGCATGCACGCGCGGGAGAGAGCGATCGCGCTATCAAGGTCAAAATGGTAAGGTCGCGCTCTCTTGACCGCATTCGCTTGGTGCTGATCGCGCTGCTCCACAGCCGAAACATCTCTTCTCTGGGAAGCGGAAGATGGGAAAGACGAATCGTCGGTGATCGGCGGTTCGTGCGTGCGTTGTTCGTTGTTGTTACGTTGCTGTATCTCTTGGTGTGCTATTCACGACTTGCTAAGACTAAAACTGGCTTTCCGACTGCAATGATCGGGGCGAGATGCCTCAGATGGACTAGAACAAGGTGTGCAAATGAATAAGGTACGACGCGAATGATGATACAGGCGGTAAGGCACTACGAGGACGCCTCTTGGGCCTGAGGCTCACGTACAATGATATCTATGACGGACCTAAGGAACCCATGCCGTTCAGCAAACCATTCAAAACAAACGAAGATTGAAAACACACTTGAGGTTCATAGTAAATTTGCTCTGGACATCGGTCAATGTCAAAGTGTCGATCGAGTGAACGCCAGGTGCGAGTGCCAGGAAGTCCATCCGCACGGACTGACATGTCGACGGCAGGAGCGGCCTTTCCAATGTCGTTTGGTTATCGGCATGAGGGTAACGCGTAAAATGAAGGCGACGTACCCGACGCGAACGCGGTTCTGCAGTGGTATGATGCCCGGCGGGCGATCCTCCTTCTGCCCCTCGGCCCTCTCCTTCACCTTCCGTCGTCGCCTGCGCTCCTCCGGATAGCTCAGCTCGAACCGCCGCGTCCACGACGACTGGTTGAAGACGAAGATGTCGAGCGTGAACTGGTCCAGCGGGTACAGCTCGTCCGTCTGACCCTTGCCGTTCCCTTTCTTCCCTGCGCGGGGATGCGGCGGAAGCAGCCCGACGGAGATGACGATGGGCTCTCCGCCGCCGCCGCCGCTACCGCCGCCGTCGTTCGCGGCGGCCTCGCCGAGCTGCTGCAGGGCGTTCATCGGGTTCGTCGTGAGGCCGCCGAAGCCGCCGACGGTAGGTCCGGGAGTTTGGGGGATGTTCCCGCCGCGCTCCCTGCGGATCTCGACGCTCGGTCCGACGGCGCCAGGACCGGATTGCTGCGCGATGGGTGTCTGCCAGAATGGCGTGGGGGGCACGGCAGCGGGCGAGCTAGGATAGGCGGGGTATGCGGGCGTACGAGGAGGCGCGAGGTCGAGCACGTCGTTGATTGTGCTCCCGCTGTCGGTCTGCGAGTGGGTATAGACGACCAGCGGATTAGATGGAGGAAGAGGGAGCGGTGGGCTGGTCGGTGGGGCGGTGTAGGTCGTCGGCGAACGCGGGAAGCTCGTTTGGAAGGACATGGAGGGAGGGATGTACGAGGCGCGATTGGGGACGCTGAGCGTTTGTGCGGCGACGCTTCCAGTTGGCGTCGGGCTGGAATGCGGAGGTGCGGGGGGCTGGTTTTGGGGGTTAAGCATAGACGTTGAACCGAGGTAATTCATGGGCGACTTGGGCATACGCGCATAGTCGCTGATGGGTGCTTCGAATCCTGCGAAGGTGTGTCGCTTGCTTCCTGCGATCGCGGTGAGAGGAATGAGGTGCTTGGAGGTCAAGGGTGTGAGTGCTCGCTGGGGCGGTGCAAGCGGAGCGGTCGGGAAAGGGGAGGCGGGGGTCGGAAGAACGAAGTATTCCTGGCTTTCGTCTTCTATCCCGCCGGCCTCGTGTTGTTGTTTCGTTACACTAGAAGAGGCCAGGTCGAGAACGCAGTTCCACCTGGAGGGGAATAGGTGTGTAGGGTAAAATGGCTCGCCGCTGTTTGCCTCAAACGGCCGCACGATGAGATGGATTGTCACCGCTCGTTGGAGTTCCTCTGCGGGACCACCCCTCTTGTCCGCGACGGGCCTCGCCAAGGAGAACTCGTCGATTTCGGGGCCTCTGAGGAAAGAGACTGCGTAGAGTAGATTAATCTGCTCGCGCGGACCTACTTGCAAGGGGAAGACGTCCGAACCACTTTCACCCCATCCAATGAAGGATGCGCGCGCACCGGAGCCGCTGATCGCAACGTCAACGCGGTCGACCTCGATATGGTACGATCCAGGAGACAACCCAGCGAACAGGTTCTCGACTTCAACGCTTAGCACGACAGTGTGCTCTTCGTTTCCGGCTTCCCTCTGCTCTCGCTCTTCGAGAATATCGTCCTCAAGGTCGGAACCCGAATCTGAAGCGTCCGAATGGACGTCCTTGACGTGCCTGGGTAGCTGTGCTTTGCCGTTCGAGGTATCCTGCGGAAGAAGGAAGTAAGGTACGAATACCGTGCGCATCCGGACTCGAAAGCCCATGTGGGTCTTCAGAGTCTTGCGGAACGACTTGCGCATTGTCGCCGCCTTGGCCAGACCGCTGAGGCTACTGATGCTACCCCCTGCAGGCGGAGACGTGACGCCGCTGGAGTATACGACCGGTGTCTCTGCGGATGATGAGCTTGGGGCGGGAGGAAGGGAGAATGCATGTTGGCGTGTAGTTGTACCCAGACGTGTGGTGGGAAGCGAAAGTCGCTTCTGCGAATCGGTGAACGTTGGCCCTGTAATGAATTGTGAGTAGGTCTTGCACAAGATGTTTGAGCAAAAGATGAGGTTTACCGGTGGCTAAACCCTCCAGGAGATTGACCTCCTGCAATCCTGAAACGACTTCCTCGTCGTCGCTATTGGCTGCCTGGTGCTCTACGCCATTGTCCTTGACTGGGGAGATCAGGAAGTCGGCTTTGAGCCCTGGCGTAGCATCTATGAAGGCGGCAAGTGCGTTCCTAAGAGGTGTGACGGCCAGCGGCTTGTTACGAAGCGTGGTAGAGACCGTGATGCACAGAAGCGGATCGGGGACCTTGGTGATCATGAAGACTAGGAGAACCTCAGGATTCAGGGCCAAGGGCGAGAGAGCAATGACTTACGAACAAGTATCGTCATCTTGTAGATCGCAATCCACGACCGCTCGCTCGCGTCCCAAAGAAGAGCGAAGGCCTCCTTGTCGCGACTCTTGGACTCGCCCCAGATAGCGGACACTAGAGGCGTACCTTGGGACTGTACATACTTCAAGTCGGACTCTGCAGCAGAGGGAATAGGATGCGGTGTATGGGGAGGGAAGATTGAGGAAGTGCCGCCGAGAAGAGCGGTCGGTCTGTTGCGCTGCATTGAGCTGTTACGGGGCGGGGGCATCGACAAGCGTGAGCCGAGCGTAGGTTCCGCTTCGCTGGCAGAGGGAGAGATGTACAAGGTCTCATAGGATATCTGCAGGTGAGCGAGAAACGAGAGGAGATGCGCGGGAGGCTGAGGTGTCGAGTCGGAAGGGGGATCCTGATCGGAGGGGGCGGGGAAATGGATGGTCAAGAAGAAGTCCAGATTCTCGTCTAGCCTTCAACGCTCAATACTCCAAAGGGACAGTACGAAGATGAATAATACGCACCAAAGAACGCCGTTTTCCTGTCCACATATGGTTGTCGGATGCGAGCAATCCAGTCCGACGCGTTCTGACCAGAGTATTCGGATGGGAACTCGAGAGATGGGGGAGGTGCTATGACCTCGAGTACGCTAGATTCGAATATGTCTTCATAGCTGGACATCCGTCGTCGACAAAGCCTGACGAAAGTGGTTTGAGAAGGATGGCGATGAGGATAGAGGCAAAGGGCAACCCGGGCCAGATGATGGCGAGCACAACGCCGCCGTCAGACGTCTTGACGCCCAGCGACGCACCTTGTCGTCGTCCGGTCACCATCCCCTTCGACCCTCCCCTTCGTTTGTCCTTATTCTGGTTTACACAAGTGACCATCTTGCTGGTTTATTGTGACCTTGGATCCTTTAACTGAGGAGGCTCGCCCTGGCTTTCTACATCTTCAGGCATTCTCGCCGTCTCGCGGTCTTCTCCAGATACTCGACTCTCCGTCTCAGAGCTTCCCCGGCCTCGCGTAGGTCCCCGGTCTCCACACCATCTTGTTCTCCTCAACCGACTTCTGCCACATCTCTCGCTAGTCTCGCCATGCCGAAAGCCAGCAAGCCTGGGTTCTATGCCGTAGCCAAGGGACGAGTCCCAGGGATTTACACGACTTGGTAAGCGCAATCTCTCGACGCGTTCCACACGAATGTTTCTTAAATTTCCAACATTCGTTTAGGGACGATTGTCAAAAGCAGGTAACTGGATTCGCTGGGAACAAGCACCACAAGTTCTCCACTATCGAGGAAGCCAATGCCTACCTCTGCCAGAATGGCGTCGTCGGCAGCGAGACACTCAAGCCTTCCGCCCCTGCCTCCACCTCTTCCGCGGCCTCCTCGTCTTCAAGACAGAGACAACATGGCAGCAAGCCGTACTCGAAACCCGCGGTAACCATAAAACCCGACAGCAAGTCAAACACTTCCAAATCGTCGAGGTGGGCGATGCTGACCACCGAGATCATCGAGGATGAATCAGGGTGGGATGTCGTTTATTCGGACGGTGCCTGCAAGGGAAACGGACAGCCAGGCTCTGTGGCTGGAGTCGGGGTGTGGTGGGGCCGAGACGACGTAAGGTATGGTCAAAACGACAGTACTACCGCTTGTTCCCGTGACTTCAGCGAGATGTAGAAACATCGCCGAGCGATGCCCCGGAGGGCAGACCAATAACCGAGCGGAGTTGACCGTTCGTCCTCTTGCCCATATCGTGCCCATCGTTCCCATGCTGAACCGTACACTAGGCGATCGTTCGGATACTTGAGACAACGCCACATAGCAAACGACCGCTCCTTATCAAGACCGACTCGAAGTATAGCATCAGTTGTGAGTTTCGTATAGGTTTATCCTGGAAACCTTCGTGGGCCTGCCCACGGCACAATACCAGAGACCGGGTTACGGAGGGCGTGGCTCTCGTGATGCTGAGTATTTTCCCTCAGGCTTCCGCGAGTGGATGCCAAAGTGGCTCAAAAGCAACTTCGTCACATCAAACGGGGACCCCGTCAAGAACGCGCCTCTCATCCGATACCTCTCGGCTCTCCTTGATCGGCGTGGCCGTGAAGGACAGAAGGTAAGACTCACGTCTTGCGTTTCGTCTCTAATCCGGATCGCAGTTAAGTCTGTTGTGCTAGGTCCATCTACAGTATGTGAGAGGACATGCAGGCGAGGAAGGGAATGAGGGCGCAGACTACCTCGCGAATCTCGGCGCAACTATGGGCGAGCTGCCTGAACGTGACTGGGACGCCCTCATCGAAACCCTTGGGGACGTCAGCGAAGATGTCAGTGGAGTGTTGACGTGTCTGGCTGATGAGACTGAACGCACCACGTGTCTGCTTTGTAGCTATTGAAGAAACCTCAACCGTCTATCGCCGCCCCGCCTACACAAGCAGAGCTGGAGGTGGGTGATGCTTATCTGAACATATCGCCAGTGATAGATGCGGTGTTGATACTAATTGCAGGCATATGCAGCGGGTCTCGCCGATGACAATGAGCTTTGGGCAGAAATCAACGGGTCTATCTGATGTACATGGCGATAGGAACTCTGTAATGGTCGGTTCCAACGGTGTCGTCTCGGGTGTTATAAATAACAAGGCGAGTATGGATTCACCCGTCTGTTTCGCAGTAAAACCTGTTTGCGATCAACTCATTCTACACCCCGGGTCTGATTGTAACTGGTGGCACCACTGCGAATCATCAGGGAAAGTACGTGGAAGAAGTTCTCCCGTCACCGGGCTACTTAGATTGAATGCGCAGGCCGAGAGGTTATCGTCAATCGCGAAGATTTGCGAAGCTCGATGATGACGTGTCCGTACTTCGATACCCACCATAGCAATCACGATTGCGACGTCTGCGTAGGCAGTCGCTCATCTGTGGTCATTTCGAATCTCTGGCGCATGGGCCGGAGACAGACCTTGTGTTTTCCCGCTACAATCGTTTGCCACGTCCAGCCTCATACTGCCCTGAAGAGTTTTTGAATGATGCTGAATAACTGATCGCCAGCAGCCTGTACGGTGGCACCCTCGACATTCTCTCATGCCTTTGCGTCCCCAGTACTCAGTGGCGAACTTCAAGGTCTCTGAACCAAGTCCTAGTTTCCCCTCCGCCAGTCTTCTTCCCCTTCCACCAACAAAAGTCTATACTTGTCAGGCCGCCGTCTCAGGTGCGAGTACGGCTACGAATGAGGATCCTCAATACCATCTATCCCCGATGTGCAGCGAACGCGATTTCACATTGACCATTCCCTGCTGGGTGAGTTCATCCCTTACAAACCCACAGACCCGACCTCAATTGCCTTCGCCTGACCTTTTTCATCAGCGTCCACTTTCCAGCACACCACTAGAGAAAGCATAACATGTCTACTTCCCTGTCCGTGAACCAATTCGGCAGCTCTGGCCAGTTCGCGCGCGAATCGCCTCCCCTCAATCCTCCTTGCATGCGGCGAGAACCGGTTTCTTCGAATTGGGTCCCCGATGGGCATCGAACTCCCTACTGACACCTACGTCCAGCAACAAGACCACGAACGTCCCCAAGTTCCAGTCACCATCGCAATACTCGGGTGTCCCTTTCGCTGGCTATTCGTTATCATCTTCCTGGAACCTCGCCGACCGCCGCCGACCAGTACCACATTGGAACGGACTCGTATCTATCCTGACCTGGAGGTGTCGTGGAGCACGATCACCGGCAACTTCAAGTTGAAGGTGGTCTCGTCAGCATCGCCGGATGCCCGGTGCCGCGCAGTGCGTAAACGTGCGTCCCATCATCATCGCTCAGCATCACGGGTGTCCCTGGCAGTGTCGATGTGTATTGTGGACGTGAATGCCGAGGGCGTATTTCCGGAGGTGGTGGCCAACCTCGGACAGCGCGCCGAGATGTACTACCCTAGCCCTGTCGATGGTAGCGTTCGGGTCGTTCGACTTGAGTAAGTACAAACTTCCTTCCAGTTGTTGTTGTTGGGCTCATACCCACAAGTGTTCCGGCAGGGCACTGCATCTGTCAAGACTTATGTCGCAAGACTGGACCCGAGGGTTCAGGGTACTTTTAACTTCCATGTGGACACGTCCGAAGCTTTGTAGGCGGCTAGCAGATACCGCGCCTTCGGACCCTCGGGGCTACTGCGCCTCAAAGACTATCTCACCGGGCACACTGCATCGGCCGCGTGCACCCCTGCTTTTCCCTCCTCCCGTTCTGCACACGACGCGCTATGGCTCTTGTCCTTGCATTCCGCACTCGACTCGCTATGTCCCCCGCTCTCCCTTGGGAGGTCATTGAAAGGGTCATTGGCCATTCATACGACAGTCGCCGGGTCCTGTACAGCTTTTCCCTCACATGTCGTCAACTCCGTCCTCGTGGTTTCTCTCTCCTCATTTCCTGCGTCAAGATCACCAATATAAACCGTATCTTCGACCTTCGTGACTTCCTCCGTGCGAAACCTCACCTTGCACCCCTCGTTCGAAGGATAGCCATGTATCCGACCGACTTGGTTCCTTCCCTTCCCTTCAAAATGCTTCCTAACCTGACCGAAATCGAATTCTCCTCCTCGCGACTCCCAAAGAAGACCATTCTGCATCAGTCGAGTCTCACACACTGTTGTGTATCTGGAACGCACATTCAGACCCTCAGATTCTGCGACATGACTTTTGCGACAGATCTCGAGTTCGTCCGCCTCCTCGCGGCATTTCCAAGCGCCAAAGAGCTCTCCTGCCGGATTGTGTACATCGAGAAAAGTACTAGCCCGAATCTACTCGTGACCGGACAACGTTCATGTAGACGGTTACAACTAAGGACGCTTCAAGTAAGGGCCATCCGGCATGTCTCCATGACAATCTCTGACCTTCGGGCTCTCATTTCAGACAGGCGAAAGAGTGGATAAAACGGCAGGGGAGTTTCTGCTAGAGATGGCTGAAGCCACGGGGGAGACTTTGTCCTTGACTATGGCAGAAGATGATAGTGAGTCCATAACTCCCTTGCATCAACCTACGGCAGCCCATTCGCCATATATTCACTCCCTTCGATCTGCTCAGAACAATGGCATTCATCTCCACAGCGGAACGAATGGGCTCAGCTACACTTTCTGATCATCAACTCGCTGGCAAACTTTGACGCTGAAGAAGTTATGAAGACCATCGAGTTCTTGAAGAATTTCCGTTCTGCAAATTTGAAGAAGGTCACAGTAACCCTCGTGGTTAAATCTGCGTGCGACGCCTATCGGATGCTGTCCGTAGTGGACAAGATTGCGTCAGGATGCTCGGAGCTCGACCAGGAACTTGCCCGTGTGGATCAACCCGTAGTAATCTTCCGACCCTCCGAGCGATCACGCCATCGAGATGCTTTCTGGAGCCAAGAGCTCCGACAGTATTTCCTGATTCTCGGCAAACGCAATGCAGTTGTTGTTCAGTCGAACAAAGTAGTCAGTGAGTCTCAAACGGCGAGGACGATGGTGGCAAGGCAGCTCATCAGTTGCGTAGGGACAACCACTGGCCATGATAGAGCAGTGACGTTGCTCGCCGTGTCTTCGGACAGCAAGTGGATCGCAACTGGGTCCGAGGATTCCATCATCATTCTGTGGAGCTCGGAAGGCCAGGCCTCCCATGAATGGTTCCATCGTCTCAACGCAGCTGTCACATCACTCGCATTCTCCCCAGATAGTCGGTATCTCGCATCTGTCTGCGGGCTTAATGAGAGGAACGTTGTGATTTGGTACATCAGCCAAGGAGGGGCCCTCAAAGTCGCTACGTTTGAGGGCCACTCGGATAGTGTGTGGTCACCAGACAGGACTACGATCGCCCTCGCATACGACCACACCGGTTATCCTAGCTGCGGCGTGTGGCAATGGGCCCCGACTGTGCGCCTGTGGGACGTCCGGACGTCCGAGCAGCTCCACCTCCTCACAGGTGCGGACCAGGGGGGGATCCGCTCCATCTCCTTTTCTTCGGACGGACGGCGGCTGACCTTGGGCTGGGGTGATAAGCACTGTTGCATTTGGGATGTAGCATCGGGCGCACGGCACACGATCCTTCACGGTCATGAGGGGAGCCTCCAGCCTGTCGCTTTCCATCCTGACAGCATGCGCCTCACCACCACGTCTGACGACAGAACTGTCTGCATCTCAAATGCGCATACAGAACAACAGCTCTTCACGTTGGAGGGCTACACAACTTGCGTATGATAGGGGTTTAAAGTAGAGAGGATCAGGGTTAGGGTAACATAAAGCTAGGACTTCGCTGTTGAAAGTGCGTGGACACAGGGGTGCTGTGTCCGCGCGACTACAAGTGTTGTGTGTCTGCGTGGACACAAGTGTTGTGTGTTAGGGAGGAGATGAACACCACGAACGACTAGTGCTGAAACGGTTGCCAATGGGGGACTTGGTAGAACCACGTTCCAGCCCCGTTTCGCTTATATGCTCGTCAGGGCAACCTAGTATTCCCGTGTTTGCATGGGTTCGCATGAACACTCATTGGATACGGACAAATTCAGGGTTAGGGTTAGGGTTAGGGTTAGGGAGGAGATGAACACCACGAACGACTAGTGCTACGAAACGGTTGCCAACGGGGGACTTGGTAGTACCACGTCCCAGCCCCGTTTCGCTTATAAGCTCGTCAGGGCAACCTTAGTGTTCCCGTGTTTGCACGGGTCGCACAAACTCTCATTGGATACGGACAAATCGTACCATGGTCCGTGCGCAATTGCAAATCGAATGCGCAACGATTGCGTGATGCCGACGGGAAAGTCGACATGCCGAAGCACGCCATAAGACGTCAACGGCTCTCAAAATAGCGTCGGACGGGCCGACAACTAATAGTGCTTACGTTTGATGGCCGGACAACCGATCAGCACGTGTTCGTGATGTTGATCTCTTCCCATCACATCCGGGCCGTAGCCCGGGAAAGATAAGATAAGATGCATCACATGGTGCCTTATCACATGATCCTTCGCAACGTAAGCGCCGCAAGCGGCGCTTACGGATCACGTGACCACCGAAACAGATTAAAGGCGCTTAACCTTACATAATGAGCACGTGCGATTAAGCGCGCGCTTATCTCAACGGGTACTTCCGTTAGGGAGGAGATGAACACCACGAACGACTATGCTACGAAACGGTTGCCAACGGGGGACTTGGTAGTACCACGTCCCAGCCCCGTTTCGCTTATAAGCTCGTCAGGGCAACCTTAGTATTCCCGTGTTTGCACGGGTCGCACGAACTCTCATTGGATACGGACAAATCGTACCATGGTCCGTGCGTAATTGCAAATCGAATGCGCAACGATTGCGTGATGCCGACGGAAAAGTCGACATGCCGAAGCACGCCATAAGACGTCAACGGCTCTCAAAATAGCGTCGGGCGGGCCGACAGCTAATAATGCTTACGTTTGATGGCCGGACAACCGATCAGCACGTGTTCGTGATGTTGATCTCTTCCCATCACATCCGGACCGTAGTCCGGAAAAGATAAGATAAGATGCATCACGTGTGTGCCTTATCACATGATCCTTCGCAACGTAAGCGCCGCTTGCGGCGCTTACGGATCACATGACCACCGAGACAGACTAAAGGCGCTTAACCTTACATAATGAGCACGTGCGATTAAGCGCGCGCTTATCTCAACGGGTACTTCCGTTAGGGTTTGGTTAGAGTCTGGGTTCGGGTTAGGGTCCGGTTAGGGTTAGCTAATGAATAAACATAAGCGTTGCGCATATATTCAGCGATTAAGCCGAGTAACAAGACTCACGGTTAGGGTTTGGGTTAGACCGCGCCGGCCCCAGTGAGCGGGGCCGTGAGTAATGTTGATGTGCAATAAAGTGCTTGCTACCGAGGAGTTGCAGGAGGTTAGTATGGTATAGGCGTTGAAGACAGTTTACGGGGGATCAGGTCGTCACGACCGGCATATAAGTGACTTCCCACTTGCCACTAGGCCGGTACAGTGTGTGACGACACATTTCTGATACGACGAGAAGACCGTATTTCCTCGAGCCAATGCCCAAGTGGACAGCAACGGTTGCCGTCCGGGTCCGCTCCCCCAAGCAGTGAGCTTACGAAGTATAAAGTCCAGTGCGCGTAGCCGAGGCAGTCGCGTCCGTGATCACGGATCAGTTACTTGTTATCGCCCATGTCACGCATGTGCTCAAACACGGATTATATCATCGCGCGTGACATGTTTACCGCTCGCTCTCGATTAAATCATCAAGTCGTATACGGTGACGTTGAACAGTACGATCGAGGCACGAACTGGCCATTCCTTCTACTTCCAAAGACCCAATCGTCCGCCAGGCACGGCCGAAACAGGGTCCAATCCATAAAAGTAACAGTTCGCTCCGCCCGGTGCCAAACCGGGGGTCGTTGGGTACAGTTTTCCCATTCGCTGGGGACAATGGTATAGCCCATATGGGACCATCCGGGGCGAACCCCGGCCACCAGTGCCATTCCCGGCGCCCGCTTGAAGTGTTACGATCTGCGGGTCCGGACTGTTCATTCGCTTGTGTCTTCGCCTTAACCAAATAGGCCTCTTCCGAGACCAGGCGAACGCCTTCCAGAAGGGTCGTAATTGACGTAGACCACATCTTCAGTGTCATCCGGTGCGGTAGGTAGTGTGTTAACCGCTGGCTGAAGTGCAGAGCTGGAAGGGGTAGGTGCGGGTGTTGGAGCCGGTAAAACCGGGTCGGGATCTCGTTCCGACAACACCCGTTCGTCTAACTTCTGGAACACCATCTTTTTCCAAAGACTTGTAAGGTCGAACATGTTTTTCGTGCGCTTTCGCGACACTAAAACTCGACTGTCTAACATACTGATTTTACGGACGTCGGGAATCCAAAGACTCCCGGACGGTGGAGTGAGCACCTCCGTTAAGAAGCGCCCCTCCGTGTCCGCCAGCGACTTTCCAAGGGTCGCCGGCGACGGCCGTGGCCAATCCGCCGGGGAGATTCCAGGGCGGGGAAGACCGAGATCTGCATTAACATGCCAATCTCTCCAGTAATTAAGAATGGTTGCTCCAAACTCGGTAGCATTGAACCAATTCCAGGCTGTATTGTACTCGGACTTAAGGACCAAGACGCTTTCGGTTTCGCGGTCGTTATTCTCACGTAAACGATTATCCCAGCGCTCGGTAAGGTGTTTCCTTGTCCAGTTTTCCAATAAGTCTTGCGGGTAGCCGCGCTTTACGTACAGACATACCAAGTCGTGTACGCTCTCCAAGTAGACGGGAAATTGACTACTAAGCGTGGCGAGCCGCGACATCTCACCGGTAAAAGTACCGCGTTTAACATCGAGGGGATGATGAGATATCCAAGGAATTCGCTCAAGGTGGTTTTTCGCCTTGCGGTACGGACGCCATTCGAGGGACGAGCCATTGCCCCCGAAAAAAAACCGTTGCGTCTAAAAAGTTACACCGCAATTCGGACGATTCCCACAAGATTTGACAGCCATCGAATTTAATTTTACCGTCGAGATATTGTTGAGCTGCATCGCTACTCTTAGCGCGCACAATACCGAAACAGTCATCGATGTAACGACCGTAGAAAGCTACGCGATCATCGGTCATTATATGACTAAGCTTTTCGAAGTGCCAGCCGAATAGGTTGGCTAAATCGGGAGAGTCCGCGACGCCCATAGCAAGGCCTCGCTTTTGCTTATATAATTTGTTGTCATATTTGCATATCAAATCAGTGTTGCCAACCTCAAGGCATTTACGGAAGATATCAGCGATCGTACGGAGCTCAGCGCCTGCAGAGCCCTTTACGATGCCGTCGACTTCATACGTAGCATTGAATTCTAGCGGATCGAACGTGAAGTCCAGCCACATCTGGTACACAATATCCAGACATTGATCGAGGGGAACGTTCGGGTAGAATGCGACTACGTCGCCGGTGACAAAGTACCACCGTTCGCCGTAAGGCGCGAGAGGAAGTTTAAGCTTGCTCAATTTTAACACCAGGTCTTTGGTTCCATGAATGATGGTTGGCGCCGCTCTAATGAGGGGTTTGAGTTGCTTGGACACGAATTTTGCTGCAGGCCCGAAAACGACGGAATGACATGGTATAATGGGCCGGAAGCCCGTCGGTTTCTTATGAATTTTCGGTATGCCGTAAAATTCCGGATAGTGGAATTTTGCTCCGGCCGCCGGGAACTTGCTACGCAAGAACTTGTCGACTTTAAGTGAGGCCAGCTCGATTGTTTTCTCATCGATCTGAGATGCTATACGATCGATACGTGTCTGTTTATCTCTAAATATTGCGTTTGCCATTATTTCACTAATAGGTTGATAGTCCTTATCGTTACTTAATAGCTTTAGAGTTTGTGTATGTAACCAGGTACGCTCGGACACCGCGAGTCCCAGGTTCTTGTCGGTTAGAGTGACTACATAGTTTCGCTCTTCAAGAAAGGCTCTTATTTCGGCGGGGTTCGGGCTGAGCGTTTTATAGGTAGCCGTTCCCTTTTCTTCAACCGGGATTTTGGCGATCGTGTCATTAACGAAGCGCCTCCCACGGTCGATGCCTTTTTCGAGCCATAGCGGTAAAGTCGGTGGCGGCTTGCCCGAGGGGTCGCGCACCACGTCATAATCTGGATCATACTTACGGTCAGGTCCCTCGGTAAACGCAAAGAATATACGCCATCGCAGGCGGCGTTCGAAATCTTTGAATGCATCCAGTATCAAACTAGAGTTGCGAGGGGAATAGTACATATATTTAAGTCCGACGGAGAGCGAGTATGCGATGCGATCCGGTACAACTACACCAGGCGACGTATGAACGTACGCCGCGAACTGGGACGCCCCAATAACACCGATCGGGGTGTGCGCGAGCACGTACTCAAGAGCCTGTGTGTGTGTCATAGTTAGTATCCGGTCCGGAAGGGTAGAGGGGTGACCATATACGTACTGGCTTTCGCCTTGCCCTTGCCCTTGGCCTTGTCGGCCTTTCCGGCGTCGGCGGACTGTTTGCCCGGCTTGCCTTTCGGCTTCTTCTCCTCCTTGTTCTTGCCCGACTTCTTGGGCTGCTGCTGAGTGGTGGAGGAGGAGGCGGTTTTCCCCGCCTTGCCGTTCGACTTGTTCGAGGCCTTCTGCTTCTTGTCGCTTGCGAGCGTGAGCTGAAGAGAGATCTTTGATCAGCGGGGTAAGTTCGGAACGAATCCGAGCACTTGCCTTTTTGATCTTGGCCTCGAGCGCCTTCACTTTGCCTGACACGGCCTTGTCGATTGACGATTGAATGGACGGCCCGGGGCGCGTCGCATCGGCCATGACGGTGTCGGCGTCTTTCTGGATCTCCGTCTTCTTCTCGATCTTCTGGCGCATGGCTGTGGCGCGGTTCTCCGTGATGGAGATGAGGCGCTGCGCGATCCAAGGGAGATCGGACATGAGATCCGCGTACTCCTTTTCTACGGAGGCGGAGTTTCTCCAGCCAATCGGCTTCAAGTCGGTGTAACCCTCATAGCGACCGTCGTCGACCCAAAGGTCGGTCCCGTCGACTATGACGTCGCCGTTACGGGGGTCGCGAGAGATGTACCGATATGAATAAATAACCTCTTTGTTGTTCTCGAGCAACTCGAAGAACTTCTGATGGGCGGGCTCCTTGAGCACCGGCCAGAGGCTATCCCGGCTGAGCTGGGTCCCCAACCACGTCACCTCCTCAGTGAGGAAGGTGATGTTGGCCGCATTGATGGCGGCCTGGGCGGTCTGTACCGCGCTCGAGATGGCGGTCTCGTGCTGCGTAAACAGTCCACCCGCCTTGAACTCTGAGACGGCCTGCAACGTAGGCGTCTTGAGGACGAGGTGTGGTGGGGTGGTACCGGCCGTTTGATGGGCCTCTGCCTTGCGAAGGGCAGACCGGACGCTCTCTCGCTTTTCAGCGAGACTCGCGATCTGGCGGATCGGAGCTTCCAGGGCTTGACGGTAGTTAAGCGGGACGCACAAGGCGACATCCGCAACCGTCGCGGCGTTGTTCAGCGCAATGCGCCGAGTGAACGCGGCCGCATCTGTGGCGTCGTTGGACCGCCCCGCATGGGCTGCCTCGACCACAGTCGCCAGACCCGGGCTGACAGCCCGAGTCATCGCGGAACCGAAGGAGATGGAAGAGGATGAGGCAGCGAAAGACATGGTTAATGTCAGGAGTCTCCGGGCGAAGGATGTGTGGATAAAGGGTTAGGGAGGAGATGAACACCACGAACGACTATGCTACGAAACGGTTGCCAACGGGGGACTTGGTAGTACCACGTCCCAGCCCCGTTTCGCTTATAAGCTCGTCAGGGCAACCTTAGTATTCCCGTGTTTGCACGGGTCGCACGAACTCTCATTGGATACGGACAAATCGTACCATGGTCCGTGCGTAATTGCAAATCGAATGCGCAACGATTGCGTGATGCCGACGGAAAAGTCGACATGCCGAAGCACGCCATAAGACGTCAACGGCTCTCAAAATAGCGTCGGGCGGGCCGACAGCTAATAATGCTTACGTTTGATGGCCGGACAACCGATCAGCACGTGTTCGTGATGTTGATCTCTTCCCATCACATCCGGACCGTAGTCCGGAAAAGATAAGATAAGATGCATCACGTGTGTGCCTTATCACATGATCCTTCGCAACGTAAGCGCCGCTTGCGGCGCTTACGGATCACATGACCACCGAGACAGACTAAAGGCGCTTAACCTTACATAATGAGCACGTGCGATTAAGCGCGCGCTTATCTCAACGGGTACTTCCGTTAGGGTTTGGTTAGAGTCTGGGTTAGGGTTAGGGTTAGGGTTAGGGTTAGGGTTAGGGTTAGGGTTAGGGTTAGGGTTAGGGTTAGGGTTAGGGTTAGGGTTAGGGTTAGGGTTAGGGTTAGGGTTAGGGTTAGGGTTAGAGTTAGGGTTAGAGT